>CM049579.1:1066133-1261767 GCA_027123335.1 Amphiprion clarkii | reverse complement strand
AATAAATTTGCAAATAGTGTATATGTATGTATATATATATATATATATATATATATATATATATATATATATATATATATATATATATATATATATATATATATATATATACATATATATATATACATATATATATATATATTGGGTTTTACAGGGTTTAGTGTTGATTTGCCACTTGAGCCATTATTCTTTATAATCACTTCTCTTCCAGAGTAATTAATGGATATTAAAAGTCATATCTATTCCATATCCTACTACTGCTGGTAAAGACAATGATACCTGTGTCTTGGAATTCTCTTGAAATTCTCCTCTTTATGTGGGTTTAGATGAGGCCATGAGGTAGTTGTGTTGCCGAATTGTATATTTGTTGTTGTTTATCATGTTTATGTTTTCGTTTGTCCTTTTTGCGCTGCATATAAATATGTATAAAAACATGGAGCTTAAATAAAAATGTGGTTTAAAAAAACACTTGAAATGGGTTTTAAATGCAGGCACAAATATAATTAATCTGCCTTGTAAATGCTGTTAAGTGTTTTAAATGTTTAATCATTTACTTTTCTAAGAGCTGCATCCCATTAACGAACCTGTTTGTGATCAGTGGGTCTGGACTTATCTATGCTTCTGTAAATATAGCATTAAAATGTGGCCTCCTGATGGAACATTTTCTGTCCTTTCTTGCAGCTGAAAAGCTCAGTTTCTTCCACTCACAAGTTTTTCATTCAAACGCAGAAAGCCTGCGCGTCCTCGGATGGGCGGTGGCGCGCACCGAAGACAGAAAACCTGCTGTGAAGAAAAGAGAGAAGAGCGTCCAGTTGGATACACGTAGAGGGAGCTGAACCGGAAACAAGACTGTTACTCCTTCACAGTAATGCAGTGGAAAATCTATAGTGGAAGGCAGTACATTTATATACATACGACAGAAAATGGCCCCAGTGATATTATATTCTACTGTGCAATATTAGATGGTGAATGCATCACTGTGTTAAGAACATTTTACCTTTTAAACTCATTTTCATACATTAACAACAATCTGCAATGGAAGAATTTGCTATAAATACATAATAAATCTGAAATGTAGTGAAGTACAATTACAAAACAGTACGCTTGAAAATATGAATGTGACTAATCTGGCTAATTCATACAGGTTAGGTCCTAACAATGCTGTATATAATATAGATTAGCCTGACTAACTTAAACATTAATATTTACAGTATGATAAATTATACAAATGTCCTGAATCAAATATTAATTTAAAAACCTTACAATATTACACTGGCTACAAATGACCAGGTTCAGACCCTGTGATATCAGATATAAATGCAGTATAATAAGCTAAATTTTAACATTAAGTCCAGTATTATATAAAATACAAATGAAACTAAATTACATATCATGGATAAAATCCTGCAATAATATACATTTTACAAAATTACCTGACTAATTAATATATTACAAATTAAATATCAATTTGTTGATACTTCACAATATTACATACTTATATGTAATAGGAATACAATATCTATTTTTATTATTTAATTTAATTTTAATTTCTTTAATTTGAATTTATTTTTAATTTTTTGCTGTACATAGTCTCCTGTTTAACATCTGACACTAATTTATACACTCCTGCCTTTACTACCTCTGCAGCGACCGCTATAATAAAGTGCTGCTTTCGCCCACCCACCTTTCTTGTGTTTTGTCTTTCTCTTGCTCTTTTTTAATGTGCCGCTCTTTGACTACCTAATTGCCCCTCAGTGATAAAGGTTTTTCTGATTCTGATCAAACATTAAATAGTAATTTAACTTACTAAACAGAATATTATGGATGAGACCCTAATGTAGATATATACACGTATAAGGTTAAGACCCTTATATGTATGTTATTGACAAAGTAATGTGGTGTGTAGTGTTTTTTTCTGGCTATAACATTATTACGTCGGGTGCTTTTTGCATCTTTTAATTTGTTAGTCAGCACCGGAAGTCATTGTGTGAGTTCCGCCGGCTTGCCGCTCTGAGGGGGGAGGAGGAGGACAGAGGGGGGAGGACAGAGGGGGGAGGACAGGAGGAGAGGAGGGAGTCCGGGGGACGTTCACTCATTGTTACGACTCGAGGAGCGGCAGAGAGCCCGTCGGTGCACGTGAATTCACGGCTCCACGTCCAGGTAAAGAAGTTTACGTTTCTCCGGTTAGCTTCATCAGCGGGGCGTTTCTCCTGCTGCCGCCCCACCGATGCGACCGACCGACCGACCAACCGGCTCCGTGCGGTGAATTACGGCTCCGGCACCGGCTGCGTATGTTCCGGTTTTACCATCAGCCAGCTTGGACTAACCGTCATCTTTTGTCCGCGCCGCGTTTATCCGCATTTCTGTCCGTTAAAGCAGATAACTGCGTCCGCTGAGTCAGTTACCGTAAGAGAGGTACAAAGTAGCTACGGTGACCAACCTCCCCGTAACGTCGGTTAGCTTCTATTAACGGATGGATCCCGGAGCCGGTAACACCGACGCACAGGTGGAATAACGGTGAGAGCAGAATTCAGCTCCAAAGCTCGTCAGATATTTAAATGAAACAGAAACAGGTGTAAAAACCCAACATTATTCAGGTTTTATCTGCCAGAGAACGGAAAGGTGTCGGGGCTGGTCTGGGTGTGTGCTGTCATGTAAATGACATAAAATGGCGAAATCAGGAACGGATTAATCTATCACCAAAACTGTTAGTGAACTCTAGTTAATCTAATGACACTGATGCTAATAACAAGGCTGCAAACTACGTTCAATTCCATGTAAAAACTACTACTAAATGTTTTAATATGATCATTCATCTGATATTTCCCCTATATACAAGGCTTTTTTGTTCATTTCAATTAGTTTTTTAAAAATAAAATGTCAGAAAATGATGAAAAAATGACCCTTAATGTTTCCCAAGATGACTAAAACTGTTTCTGAACTGTAGTTAATTACACTGGTACTAGTAAAAAGGCTGCAAACTCTGCTACATTATATATATAGAAAAATGACTACTAAATATTTTAATATGATGATTCACCTGGATATATACAAGGCTTTTATTTTCATTTCAATTAGTTATTTTTCTATCAAATGTAAGAAAATGGTGAAAAATGTCCATGACTGTTTCCCCATGATCCTAAAATATTCCGTTTATTGTCATAGAAGAGTGAAAAAACAGAAAGTATTCACATTTAAGAGGCTAAAATCAGAGATTTTCAGGTTTTTGTTGACAGTATTTTGATTTCTTGTTTAGCCTGCTTTTATTAATTTCTAAATGCTTTATTAGATATGAAGTGTAGTGTGACATGTTGTGAAATTTCTGTATTTTTTTAAACTATTATTTCATGTTATTCAGTGAATGAATGATAGATTAAAGGGATTATTTTGAATTTAACGGATTTCATTACAGTGTAATTTTGTGAAGGAAAGATGCCCAAACTCTTCTCCAGCTTCATAATATGTGAAGCTGGAATGTTAATGTGAATATTTTCTAGTTTTCTTGTGAAATTAAACTCATTATTTGGTCTATAAAATGTTGGAAAATGGTGAAAAATGTCCACCAGTGTTTCCACTAATCTCTTTTTTTGTAATTTTACTACCACTGAAGAGGAAGAAACCAGAAAATACACATATAAATGCACATATACACATTTAAGAAGCCGGAATGAGAGAATTTCGACGTTTTTTCTGAAAAAAAATCTCAAATTGGATTAATCATTTATAATAAATTAATGATTTCTTTATATAGAAAAGTTTTGTTTGTTAATTGATTAAGAAAAAGATGCCTTTATTTGACTTACATGATGAAATTCTAAGGACATTATTGAAAAAAAAATTGTACACTGAATTTTGAACATTTTTAGTCATAAAAAATGACTCAAATGGTTACCAATTAATTTAATAATGGATTAATGGACTTGTTGCAGCTCTGCCTCTATAAGATTGTTTTTGCTGTATTTTCTACGGTAGATTGCCTTTAATTAATGCGGTTCATGTTCTCATTCATCTGTATCATCTCCACCACCAAACCGCCACAGTTAGTGACCTGATCAGCAATTACCAAGCCTCTGAAAGCTGCCTTTTGTGTGTTCTTCGACTTGCTGTCTGTAATTAGTTAAATTTTCAGTTGCATGGTCGGCCTTGCTTTGCTCTTCTTCAAAATGTACTATAAACGTAGAAAAATCTGCTTTTTAATCACGTTTTTAACCCTCCTGTTGTCCTCATTTATGGCCATCAAAAAATATTGTTTCCTTGTCTGAAAAAAATCCAAAAATTCAACAAAAAAATTTCCCAAATTTCTGAAAATTTGCAAAACCTTCAGAAAGAAAACTTGAATAATTCCTTAAAAGTTTCCCTTAAAAATTTTATTAAAAAAAAAAAAAAAAAAATCCCAAATGTGGCAAGAAAATTCTTGTAAATATTTTCAAAAAAAATTGTAAAAATCTTCCAGAGAAATCCTAAAAATACCTAAAGTGATTCCATATATATCAGTAAAACTTCTAATATTTTCTTTAAGAACATTCACATAAAAATCAACCAAAATCCAGTGAAATTCACTGGGTTTTGGTTGATTTTTTGTGAATGTTCTTAAGAAACATTTTGAACATTTCTTTTTTTCCACCAAAAAAATTTCAAAGATTTCCCAAAAATGTTGAAAATGTGGACGTCAGAAGTTTCACTGTGAAAATATATATTTTTTCCACATTTTCAAACTTTGAAACGAGTCAGTTTTGACCCGCAGGACGACACGAGGGTTAAGAGTATTTGTGCTTTTATTTTCTGGTTGCAGACTGAGCATCGTTTCTAAACATCCGCGGTCGTCCCTGATATTCATCCGGAGCTTCGTCGAGGCAGCAGAGGGAGGAGTGGGAACCGCTCAGTGGCATCTTAAAGGACTACAGCGTCTCTGAGCTGATGGAGGCCTCGTGGCACTCAGTGTAGACGCTGACTGGAGTCTCCACGGCGATGGATGCAGCCAGCTTCTACCATGGATTACCAGCCCAGACTGTTTCTGTGTGATCTGACGGGGAAGACGAGGCTCCCAGACGGTCCTTAAGCCTCTCGCTTTCCTTTTCCCGCTCAAGCCTTGGTCTTGGTCTCGCCTCCGTTCTGCCGTCATGGATCTCCTGTGGGCGCTGTCCGTCTCCATGCTGACGGCGTGCGTCGCCATCCCCATGGACGCGGCGGCTGGCAGCCACAGCCTGTTCACCTGTGAACCCATCACCCTGCGCATGTGTCAGGGGTTGCCCTACAACTCCACCTTCATGCCCAACATGCTGAACCACTACGACCAGCAGACAGCCGCCCTCGCCATGGAGGTACAGTACACCGCCGACATGTGACGTGAAAAGCTCCGGTTTATCTGTTAGAGTGTAAAAGCGGATGGGCCAATATCTAACTGCAGGACTTTGACAGGTGTCATAGTCGACATTTTCGCTGTTTTCAGGCCTAAAATCAACATCAATAACCAAACACCACATGGCATTTTTAGAGAAGGATTCTTCTAAATATTATATATAATATAAAATGAAAAGGTAACACAGACCGATCATACTTTGTGTCGAGTGTAGTCGACATACAAAAGCCCCGTCTGAGCCAGGAAAAATCACGCTACTGTTGATGTTGTTATTGATTTGTGTTATAACTCTGGATTGGAGGCACGCCTGGCTACAAACGGCCAGTAATGAATGTGTTTCTTCCTAATAAAAGTCATTATTTTTAAACTTTAATTAGTCACATTTTGAGAAATGCAATTTATCTCCTTTTACTTATTTCCGTTCCGCCGTTGCCTGCTAAAAAATTTACATTTCTTTATTCAAAGACTGAAACAGAATTGGAATAATAACGCAGATAGTATTTTTTTTTCCTACTGTGACCTGGAATCTTTTCTCATTTTTTTTCCTTTCTTAGTATTTTCTGTTAAGGAGCATTTCTTAGCATTTTTTTCTCTTTTATATTCTTTTAAGCATTTAGATCATGTGTTCAGATTCTTGGACCTCGAATTGAACATGATATGAGGAATTTTTTGCTCTCTTTTGTCAAGCATACAAGACATTTTTGTTTATCAAATGGTAAAAATGCATAGATTTCCAGTCATATTAGTTAACACAGACTCAGTGTCTTTGTTGTGTGTGAATTATGATTACTGGTGTGCGTCGTCGCCTCCAAACGTCTATTCTGAGCCAGGAAAAACCTTGAAAATGACCAGTAGATGTCTAAGTAGGGAAGATTATTTGCTGTGTTTTGATTTTACCCTGCTGTTGATTATATCCATGAAACTAGCTGTGGATTGGAAGCATAAATGGGTAATGAATGGATCTGAACAAACTCACGTCCAAAGAGGGATATCAAGTTTTCAGGCCTCGTCTCGAAAGTTTGATGGGTTTCTGTCCATGAGGTTGGCAGTTTTCCTGTTACCTTTTTTTTAACCCTCGTGTCGTCCTGCGGATCAGATTGACCCGTTTTAAAGTTTGTAAATGTGGAGAAATATATATTTTCACAGTGAAACTTCTGATGTCCACATTTGCAACGTTTTGGGGAATTTTTTGAACATTTTTTGGTGAAAAAAAAGAAATGTTAAAAATGTTTCTTAAGAACATTCACAAAAAAAATCAACCAAAATCCAGCGGAATTCACTGGATTTTGGTTGATTTTTTGTGAATGTTCTTAAAGAAAATATTAGAAACTTTACTGATATATATGGAATCACCTTAGATATTTTGAGGATTTTTTTGAGGATTTTTACTCATTTTTAAAAAATATTTAATATAAGAGTTTCTGTGCCAAATCTGGGGAATTTTTTTTATTATTTTTTTTTTAATTAAATAAAACTTTTAAGGGAAACTTTTAAGGAATTATTGGAATTTTCTTCATAAAGGTTTTGCAAATATTCAGAAATTTTGGGAATTTGTTTTGCAGAATTTTTGAATTTTTTCAGACAAGGAAACTATATTTTTTGGTACCCGTAAATGAGGACAACAGGAGGGTTAAAAAAGGGAATGTGACCTTTTTTTTTTATTCCCTTACCTCCCTCCTACTTTCTCATTGTGTGACCTTTTCTAAGGGTTTTCTTTGGTTCCTTTCACTCCTTTTCTTTGTTGTGATGGAAGTTCACACAGATCCACAAACACAACAGCAGACGGTAGCATTTCTATATATTTGTATTAAACAGGTCTGGACAGGAGTTTGAAACTACTTAGTCTCCATCAGCAGCCTAGATAACTACCACCACGGCCAGCTGAATATGTGCTGAGAGTTGGTAATATCTCAGTGCTACCCTACTTAAATTTGGCTCCTGTAGCTCCAGGGATTAGGAGTGTATTACCAAAACATTAGGCAGAAAATTAAGTTTTAATATTTGTCCCCGGAGACCCTGAGAGCAACGCATTATTAAACGCACACAGACCTAACAGGACATGTTTCTGGCCACACATCTGGTGTGTTGAGTGAATTTACCATGACACGCAGAGACTTTTCACATCAGCTGAAGTCAGTTTACACGACGGGGTTGTCTGCAGCTACTGTTTCAGTCAGTTTGGTTCAGATGACGGATTAAAGCTCAGAATTCAGTGTTTAGTGCGGGCTTTATTGTTTCAGCCTCTTAGATAAGCTTTGGCTTTGCCAGCCACAGCAGCTGACTGTTGTTATGGCTGCGTTATCCTCTTTGAAACGTCCAGTTAGGCATTTAAGCACAATCACGGAGCAGATGCATCACCTCGTTAACTTAATCCCATCCTTTATATAGGCTGATCTCTGGTGAAGCTCAATCTATCGAGCAATTACGGGCCAAACCGCACCAAAACATGGGAGCGGATGCTCTGTCGGCTAAACTGTCCGTCCATATTTATCTGAGTTTATCTCGGCATCATGTTCTCTTTTACTCCCTCCATCACTTTTACCCTCCGACCCCGCCTGGCACAGCCGTGACGTCGCCGTTCAGCACCTGCCGACCATCTGTGCCGCCTCCACGCCGCTGTACTCAGCACCGAGCGAGAGGGAGATGGATAGATGGAGGGCGGGAGGAGCTGTGTGCCACGAAAATCCAGGGTTATGTAACCTCTGAACATGCCCTGCCCGGCTGTGAGAGCACGCAGCATCGCATCGCATAGCAGCACGTCACGGCTGCACTCGCATTTAGGCTCGTCATGATGCAAGGCTGTCTGCTCACACCGTGTCCGAAATATTCAGCCTCATCTTCTGGACTTTGCCGTGTCGTTTTCATACAAAAACAGCCGTATGTTCTGTGGTTAAATCATTTGCTGTGGTGTGTTTTTAGCGCCCAGGTTTGCTTTTTCCGCCTCATCACAGTGTGTGTGTCGCGGCGAACAGCAAGAGGCACGTCTGGTTTAGACGGTCTTCACTTTGATTGGTCACGGATTCACAATTAAGTCTCTTTTAGCACCCAGAAATGCTCGTTGGGTTTGGAAAACACACGAAAACCCAATAGGTTCCAAAAAATCACGGAGACTGCGCCTCTGTTTGGCCCTTGTTTTGCAGATAACTCGCCCCAGACCCAGTTCATGGGAGAATTCAAAGCCGGTAAGACGTCGAGGGCAGCCAAATGAGAATTGACAGATGATTTTAAAGGGAATTAGGGCTGCTGAATAGCCATGATAATGATGATGAATGCCCTGCACCGTGGAGAAACTGGGAGTTGGACGAGAACCAACGCCTGCGGTTTTTGCAGTTTTTGTATAAGCCCCCTGAAGTGGTGTCTTTTGGATTCCTTTCTTCATGTCTTGCCTTTCAAGGCCTTTTCAAGGTTCTAGTTCTTGTTGAAAAAGTGGAGCAATTTGTCTTTAAGTTGTTAGTTAGAAACCTATAAAAATTAGCAAAACTACCGTCTAATGATATTTAAATTAGATTTTTTGTTCAAGGCTGCAAACTACATGAAAAGAAATCTTTTTACTGTATTGAACAAGTATATTTAAATACATTTTTACACCTTTTATGCAAAGAGCCGACTCAAGCGTTTCTAGAAAGCTGGATTTTTCTGTTTTGGTGTTGATCCTCGCTCCGTCACTCGTCGCTGACCGCCAAATGACCTCGCAGCCGAAGTGGGACAGCAGCCTTGGGGCTTGGGAATCGGTTATTTCTGTGCCACAATGATATTGTGCCACACTCACATTAGATAAGTGAGAGCGTGGCGGATTCAACTGGCGTTACAAAAAGGGAAAAAAAGAAATGGGTTAAAATCCCCTTACACAGAGATAGCTGCACACTGTAGCTACCAGATGAATGTAAATCAGCGTGGGCTCATCACTGGAAATCAATTACGCTGGTATGAACTGTCCCTGGCATCTTTTGGTTCACACCTCATTAATGATGTACAGTATGATACCCTAGCTGCTCTTTCTGTATTAGAAGGAGCCAGTGAATCACAATAGAGGTTTGAATGTGTATATTCCATAGGTTTAGGTTTTTTCTGACAGGTGGAGCCAATTTTGTGGCAAAATAATACATCGATAAGCCTAAGCATTTAAAGCAGTGACAGGTGAAGTGAATAGCGCTGATCGTCCTTCCCCTACTGAACACCTTGGAATTTATTTGGACGTTATTTTGACATGTACCACCCACCTAAACAATGTGGTAGACAAAGCACACCACACAAAATGCTCAGGGACGGCTCTGTACTCTCTACTAATACTGTTTTTTTAGCAGTATAACTTGTAATACCTGCAAACAACAACTATTGTGACCAAGTATTTCATTTTAAAGGACCTCTATATGTTTTGTTTTGTGTCTCAGCTGCATATGGTTCAGAAAATAACACTAGCTGACTTTTGCATTCATTTTTTTTCCGTAAATGTGTTTTTTTTCATATTTTAACTCATAAATAACCAGAGACTGTTTGATCTGCTTGTCCAATAATTCAAATTCTGACATCGCTGAAAATTTTCCACTTATCTTTAATAGTTCCTGAGATATTGCCGGTCAAACGTAGCCTCAAATTTAAATGTGCAACTGAAAATGGGCAATTTAAAAAAGATGTCTTGTATGTGATATATTAATCTAACATTTCACAGATTCCGTTTTAAATATTCATAGTTTATGATGAAAGTTTCAAACCGTTTTGAGACGGCGGAGCAGAAGGCCTCTGATGATTTGAGATGGAGCCAGATTTTAGCTCATGTTTAAAGTAAAACTACCTCCTTTTTTCCTCAAACTTGTAGCTGTAAAACTAGTTTTAGAGGGAGAGAAGACGAGGTGAGAATGGTGGGAGGCATGTGACTGAGTGTCAGGGTAGAAATAAAGACAACAAGGATTGCTTGAATGATTCTTTGAGGCCAGATGGACCAAGCGAAGGTCAGCGCCGACTAATTACATTACTGGAGTTGTTTACATGAAGCCAAAGCCAAGTCGGCAAATCATTTTTATTGACAGCAAGATAAACTAAGAGAAATTGAGCGACGTGTTATAGAAAGTTAAGGTGCTGGCCAGGTGGTTATCTTGATCTTAATCTTTAGTGTTGTCTTTCATTCGATGCTTTATGAAGGGCGTTCAGCAACACAAAGACTAATCAACGGCTTGTTTTTAATCTGCTTGCTCCCACTTCCACTCATTTCCTCCTTCTTTCAGGCCAGGGGAGTCAAACTCATCTTAGTTCAGGTTCCAGATTCATCCCAGTCTGATCTCCAGTGGACCGGACCAGTAAAACCACAGCAGAATAACCTAAAAATAACCACAACTCCTAATGTTTCCTTTGTTTTAGTGCAAAAAAACATATTCTGAAAATGTTCACATTTAAGGAATTATCTTTTTACAAAACATTAAGAACAACCTGAAATTTCTGAAGAAAAATAAATAAAATTTCATCAACATTCAGCCTCAGTTTATCATTTCCGCATTACAACTTCCAGATCACAGAGTGTCGACAAAGGAACACAACATTTAGTCATCTGGAAATGAATGGCATAGTATTTTATTGCATGATCAAAATGACAAAAAAAAGACAAAAACAAGAAAAAATATCGCAAAAATGAGATGCAAAATGCCAAAAATGAGGTGCGAAACGACAACAAAAATGAATCATACAACACAAAACAAAATCAAAATACTTGGACAAAAAAGTTTCAAAGTGGCAAAAAAAATGACAAACAACAAAAACATGTAAAAAAAATTATTCAAATGAACAAACAAGGCCAAAAATGACAAAAACGAGAAACAAAACAACACAAAAGTAGACTAACAACACAAGTGAGACAAAAAAAAACCCACACAAAATGACAAAAATAAGACAAAAAACAAGGGAGACAAGAAGGAAATACAAAACGACAAAAACGAGAAACAAAATGACAAAAACATGAGACAACAAAAGTCAGACAAAAAAACAAAAGTAAGACAAACCATTACAAAAACAAGACACAAAACGACAAAAAATGAGACAAACAACATGAAACAAAACAAAAAAGAGATCAAAAATTTGACCAAAAATAGACAAAAACGAGACAAAAAATGATAAAAGTAAACACAGTGAGACAAAAAAACACAAAATGACAAAAAATTATACAAACGACATGAAACAAAAACAAGAGACAAAAAATTTGACAAAGTTACAAAGCAACAAAAAATTACACAAGACAAAAAAATCACAAAAATGAGACACAAAATGACAAAGAAAATGGACAAATACAAGCGAGACAAAAAAAACACAAAATGACAAAAATGATACACAAAACAATGAATAAAGCAAAACACAAAATAAGAAAAACATGAGACAAACTACAAAATCAGAAAAAAAATCAAAAAAGATCAAGTATTTCAAAAATGAGACACAAAACGACAAAAAACAAGAAACAACATGACAAAAACATGAGCGAAGCAATGAAAATTTGACAAAAAAAGACCAAAAACAACAAAAACAATACAAAATATTACAAAAATGGCAAAAATGACAAACAGAACGAAAAAAACATGGGACAAATGATAAAAATCAGACAAAAAAAGCCCAAAATATTACAAAAATGAGATACAAAATGGCATAAATGAGAAACAAACTGACAAAAACATGAGACTAACGACAATACAACAAAAGCAAGACAAAATATAACAGAATCGACAAAATGAACAATCTAGTATTTTACTTTATGATGAAAACAACTTGTCATGGTGTAGAAATGATTTTAAATTTACAGTTTTACTGATTTACAATCTGCAGTTAATGTCTTCTGTGGAGTTTTTCCACTTTGAGGGCCGGATTGGACCCTCTGTAGGGCTGCTTTTGGCCTGCGGGCCACATGTTGGACAGCCATGTTCCAGGCTGTTAAATCAGCCTCTGGTCTCAGGTTTGCGGCAGATAAACTGTGTCGTGTTACAGCCGCTGTGTGGAATAACCCAGATACTCCACCCAGTCTTTGTAAAGGAGAGGGAAGGTGTGCGATGCGGATACTAAGAGCTGCATTGTTTAGCGTGTGTTTAGCGTGTAGAGATGTATCCCGGCTAAGCACACGCAGACACAACATGGTCTGCTAAATCCTACCCAGCGTGACCCGGCCTATAAAGGAGCCTGTTGTTTTATCTAATGTCCGACACCGTGTTTATTGGCTGAGGAGTGAATAAGAAGCACATCGCTGGTCCACAACAGCCTTCCTGTGTGTGTGTTGGACATCACACACTGTCAAAGCCCGGCGTTTTCAAACACTTTCTTAGCGGCCAATGACACGGCTGACTCGCTCGACCCATCCCTCCTCTCCCTCTCTCTCACCCCTCCCTCCCCCGTCTCCTTTGTCCTCCCCCTCCCCCTACACGAGGCTCACCCGTTGCCCGGGAAACGGTCCCGATTGTGCCGTTAACAAAGGCGGTGGAGGCCTTTCTCGCCTCCCGGGAGGTGGTCCCCTCCGCCCTGCACCCTGACCTCCTCGAACCCGGCTCTCCTCCCCTCCTCCTCCTCTTCTTCTTCCCTCGGTGATGCATCACCCGTCGCCATGGCGCTGAGCTTGGAAATTTGGAGAATTGGAATGGAGGGGGAGGGAGAAGATGCAGGAGGGTGAGGGGGGCTTTGAATGGGGGATGATGGGAGGAGAGGTGACTGGGAGGTATTTATTAAAAAAAAAAAAAAAGCAAACCAACACAGAGCAGGCGGCCACAGTGGGCTTCTTTGTCACATCAGTCACAGCATCTCAGCAGCTGACTCAGAGCCTTCGTTAAAAACTAATTACTCCAGCATTAGGAAGGTACACACAGACACCCTCGGATGCACTTCACTGGACCGGGCCGCATTAATAATTAATATCACCACAATCTGGATCTGATTCAGAGCAGGCTGGATGATCTCAGAACGCCACAGAGGTGAAACTAAGGTCAAGGCTGCTTTTTCTTGGCTCTGGCGCATTCACAAATATATGCAGAAATATGCAAAAACATATGAAAGTAAACAAGTTCACCACACTGAACTGCAGGCTAATATGAAGTATGATGATTGAAAATAATATTCCTCTTTTTTCTCATCTTAGTTTGTGGAAGATGTCTGTGTTAACTCCAAACCGTTGATGCAAAACAGGGATTTTCAGTCGCATGGCACCACCATTTTTTGATACGTATGCAAATAATAAACACCTGGGAGAACAAGGTGAATTCAGTGAGCTACAGTTAATCAGACCACGGATAGCGAGCTGCTTTAAAAAGGCTTTGAACCGACAGTACTTCAGTTTAGCAGAATTTTTGACAAATCACACAAGCACAGGTTTGAATAGTAAAAAGACGAGCTTCATGTCACTCATGGAGTAGAGCAAAGCCATTGTGAATGGTCACTTTTTCTGTCGTTCTGGACAAATCTTAGTCGCTTTGGGTATTTTTTTGTGATTTTAGATTTTTAGGTTGTGAGACATTTTGGACAGGTGTCGAGGTGTTGCATACAAGATCGTATTATTGAGAACAATTTGAATCATTTTGAACAAATTTGATTTACTTTGGACATTTTTTAATAATTTTGGACAGAATGTGAGTCACTTTTTTGTCATTTTGGACAGTATTTGCAATATTTTGGTTACCTTTTGAGTCATTTTGGTGAAACTGTGATTTCCTTGTTATGAGAAGTCAAAATGTCTGCTGACAGAGAAATTCCACAATTTCATTTGAACATTTTGAATTTCCTGCTACCATAAATTCACACTACATGCCTTAAATCAGGGGTGTCAAACTCATTTTGTTCAGCCCAGTTTGATCCAAATGGGCCAGTTCATTCTGAAAATGTTCACATTTAAGGAATTATCTTTTTACAAAACATCATGAACAACCAGAAATTTCTGGAGAAAAATTAAGTTCAATATCAAAACTATTATGTCTCAGTTTATCATTTCCACATTACAACTTCCAGATCACAGAATGTCTACAAAGAAACACAACATTTAGTCTCAGCTATCTATGTAGTATTTTACTTTATGATCACAATGACAAGTCAGACAAAAAAAGATTAAAAAAACAACAAAAACGACAAAATATTACAAAACTGAGACACAACATGACAAAAATTAAACAAACGACACAAGCGAGACAAAAAAGGAACAAAATGACAAAAATAGGACAAAAAACACATAACGAGGAAACACAAAACGACAAAAACGAGAAACAGAATGACAAAAACACATGACAAATGATAAAAGTCAGACAAAAAAAGGGGAAAAAAATGAAAACAAGACAAAATATTACAAAAATGAGACACAAAATGACAAAAATGAGACAAACGACACAAGCAAGACAATAAAGAGACAAAAAATTTGACCAGAAAGTTACAAAGCGACAAAAAATCAGACACAAATCAGACAAAAATGACAAAAAAGGAACAAAACAAAAAAATAGACAATAAAACATAAGTGAGACAAAAAGGAAACACAAAATGCTCTTGTGTAATTGCTTTTTTGTTCCTGTAGTATTTTATACGTGAGTTTGTGAGAATTTTGGTTCTGAATATTGAAAATATTTGGACTGTCAGGGTTACTGGAGCAGCGCTGCAACATTATTCTGATACAGACTTAAGATTGCTGAAAAATAGAAGTTTCTGTCCATTAACTGTTGTGAAGATCGCTGCTAAACACCAGCGTTTGTTCCTACATTTGTCCCCCTCGTCAGCTGGTTTGTGGACCTTCTTCCAGAGTCCCAGAATGCACTGATTGTCCAGGATTAACCGACACATCTGACTGCGTGTGAGCCCGTTACTTCCACTGCGGCGTATTATTCCGAGATCAAAAATTCACTAACAAACTCCCATGAATACATAATGAGGGCAGCAGAGGGATGGAAGCTGAAATTCCATTATCATACCCCCCGCCTCGGCAGAGTACCGTATTACACGCTCCATTCTTCTTACATGGCCACCACAAACCCCTGGTCATCGATCGGGCCAGTGGTTCACCAGCTGTTTCCAGTGTGGCCATTAGCACCGAATCCCCCGTGGAGATTATATGTGCTCTGCAGGACCTGAAGATGTTGGTGTTAGGAGCTGTGAGGGTAAAGCTGTGACCGGCCATATGTCCCCATCCACCACCAGTTCCCATGATGGGCCGGCTGTCATAAAATGGCTGAATGGCGGTAGAAGAGATGGAGGAGGGGTGGGAGAGCAGATGATGGAGCGGTGTAAAAATAGAAAAGTGGTGGTGAATAGAAAGGAGCATGAATGTGAGAATAAAAGAGTTTCTCTTCCAGTAGATCACCGCCCCTGGTAGCCTATATATTTATTCATCCGGCTTCTCCCTGTGTAGTACAGTACAGTGAGGTACAGTGTGGTGCTCTATGGAGCATATCTGTCGCCTGCGGGACTCCAAACGGAGAGCGAGCAAAGATAGAAGCTCACTTTAGCTGCATTAGGTCATGTTTGAGTGGTTAACCAGCGCTGACAGGGCAGCTCTGATGAAGTAATGAGTGTCACAGGACCGTCAATGGCAGCTAGATGCAGAAGGATGATCAGCACAGGAGCTGCTATTCTCCCACTAGTACTACTTTTAAAGATACTCCAGTTTCCTTTCTCTTTGTTTCTTTGACCGTGTTGAGCCTGAAAGTGGCTGTAATTTAATAGTATAAAAGACATCTTACAGACCAACCAGCTAATCGAGAAAATAATTATTTGCTGCGGTCCGAGTTGACAGTAAGTTTTTTTTCCTTGAAACGGCAGCTATTTAACCCTTCAGAACCCACTGTTGCAAAAATACAACATCAGCTTATTATTATTATTTTCTATTATATATATATATATAAAAATAAAAAAGAAAAGGTACATTCTGAAAATGTTCACATTTAAGGAATTTACTTTTTACAAAACATCATGAACAACCTGAAATTTGTTAAGAAAAATAAATTCAGTTTCAACAACATTATTTCTTAGTTTATCATTTCCACATTACAACTTCCAGATTTATTTACTGACAACTAATTGATTAATTGATTAGTTGCTGGACCTTTACTGCCGTAGAAGATTAGATTTTTTAATTGTTAAAAAAAGTTTTTTTGTATTTTCAAGCCTAACTTTTGTGAGAATCTGAATTCCTTTAATGAAAACACAAAATGTTTTTCGATTATTTGGTCGAGTTTGTCTGAAGGCAGGCATGATTGATGGTGATCTGCAGTAATAGACCCATTTTCAGGTGCATCACGCTCACAGCAGGCGTGTTTATGCTTCAAAGATGATTCTGGATGATGACGTGAGATGAGCGCTTGTGTCACTGTACACCACTGCTCAGTGAGACGTGATGATTCCGTTTGTGGAGGAATTACACCATCGACCGGTTGATTGATCTCAGTTATGACAGGCGTGTAAGTTGTCTAAATCGATGCTTTGCATTTTGGAGAGTCTGAACTTAGCTAAGGCTCATATTGCAGATATTATATATATTCCAGATCCTACAAGTGATCATAAATCTTTACCGCCATACTTCCATCCCTGAAGAGATTCACCAGTCCGAGTGCATCAGTGATACGAACAAGAGGATGACAAAAGCTGCACCAATGTCGGTGCTTTGTGCTTTAAGGGCCAAGCCTAATAGCCATTATAATCCTTTTTACATGAAGACATCACATGTGGGTGGCAGGAAAACATGCTGTCAGGAGAAGGACGTGCACGGATGCTGTAGACACATGATGTCCTCTCTAATTCTTTAATTCTCTATTTTTTCACGTTTAATCTTAACCCTCAATCTTGTTCCTTAATGTTCAAACTTCCTAATTCCCTTGTTTGTTATGATTGCTAATGTAGCTAATTATTCATTTAATTTATTGTCATTTTTACGATTTTTAACCCTCCTGTTGTCCTCATTTACGGGCACCAAAAAATTGTTTCTTTCTTGGAAAAAAATCCAAAAATTCAGCAAAAAAATTTCCCCAGATTTCTGAAAATTTGCAAAACCTTCAAAAAGACAATTCACATAATTCCTTAAAAGTTTTCCTCAAAAGTTTTATTTAAAAAAAATGAAAAATCCCCCAAATTTGGCAAGAAAATTCTTGTAAATATTTTCAAAAAATGAGTAAAAATCTTCCAAAAAAATCCTAACAATATCTAAAGTGATTCCATTTATATCAGTAAAACTTCTAATATTTTCTTTAAGAACATTCACAGAAAAATCAACCAAAATCCAGCCAATTTCGCTGGATTTTTGATAGATTTTTTGAACAAAAATGTTCAAAAATTTCCCCAAAAATTTGAAAATGTGGACATTTTCACTGTGAAAATATGTTTTTTCCCCCACATTTTCAAACTGTAAAACGGGTCAATTTGACCTGCAGGACGACACGAGGGTTAAATGACTGCTCTGACTTGTCTCCTGTATTTTGTTTGATTGTCTCTGTGCTGTCAAAGCTCTTTGGGAGCGCTGTTCTTAAGGCTGCTATATAAATAAAATTATTATTATTATTATTATTATTATTATTATTATTATTATTATTATTATTATTATTATTATTATTATTATTATTATATGGTGGCAAAAACTGGCAAGTCTGCTCAAATCTGATTGCAGTTATGGTGGCAAAATCCTGCATCAGTGGTTCCCTTATAGTGATGATTTTGCCGCAGCCAACATTTCTCATTTCCAAGGCTTTGTACTGTATATTAAATTAAGGGCTGAAGAGAACCTAAATCACCGGTTACATAAAGGCAGCCTGTAATTTTCTTTTCATATCTCATTTTGAGATTTCTTGGTATTTGACACAGACCTGTTATATCTTGTAATGGCCACATCTAGATCAGAAAGGAATAAATAACCGCTGATCTGACTATTTTTTTGTGTAAATTACTCTCCAGCTCACCTTCTTTTCATTTGACTGTAATAATTTCCTCAGTAGCTCAACTATATTCCTCTTCAAGTATCTTTTAGGAAATATTTATAAAGTTGTGGTATTTGGTGAAGTGTTGGACTATCCTCGATCCGCCGTTTAAGCTCTTTTTTCCCTATTTTTTCTACACTGAAGAAGCAGAAGTGAACGTTAAACTTCTTTAATATCCACCACAGACAGTTACCCCCGCTGCTTCTTCTCCTCACCCCTCCTCCCCCGTCCCTTCCCCCTCCCTGTCCCTGTCTGTCATAATAACCTCTGTCTTTAAATTTTGGGGGAGGGCGCCTGCTGTGTGTCTGATTGTCTTGGGTGTGGTCGGAGGCCTCTCTGTAACGCTCACAAAAACCCGTCTATGCAAACACACTCATACAAACACACAGTTGGATTCATATATTTGTATATGTGCTTTCACTCATTCTTGTTCTTTCTTTTTGCATATTGTCAACATGCTTCCTGCACTCACACCGCCTCTTGGCACCGTTTACATGTGATAGTTCATAATTGTGTTGGTTCGTGGGTGTGTTAGCGCCTAAATAACACACTTCCGCTGGTGCTTTTCCTTGTGTGCACGGTGCCACAGTGTTGTCAGTCAGTCGCAGCGTGGTCCACCCCAAAGCACAAAGACCCTGTCAGCAGCAGCCCTGTGTGGGAGGAAGGAGGCGATGGAGGAAGGGGGGAGCTGAAATTATCAGGGTGGAGGGGATTATTAGAAAAGGGGCCAGAGTTGTTTTTATGAACTCATCTCCAGAAAATGTCTGTTGACATGCTCCACTGATCTCTTTGTGCAGCTCTGATGACGGGTTTAGGGCTGTGGAGTTGTTTTCTGAAACTGTTTTGTATAAATTCTGGTTTATTTATGATTCCCCACCACTCTTGTGTCCCTTCCTGCAGCCGTTCCATCCCATGGTGAACCTGCAGTGCTCTCCGGAGCTCAGGATGTTCCTCTGTGCCCTCTATGCCCCGGTGTGCACCGAGTATGGCCGCATGACTCTGCCCTGTCGCCGCCTCTGTCTGCAGGCCAAGAGCGACTGCTACAAGCTAATGGACATGTTTGGTGTCAGCTGGCCGGAGGAGATGGACTGCAACAGGTTGGCACAACGGCAATAATTCTGTTCTGCTGGATTTTTCTCAGTAGCAACAACCCCTGTGAGGGAGTAGCAATAAAGCAGCAGCAGGCCAGCAATTGTTGGAAAGGATTTATTCTGACAGCCATAAAGTAGAAGAAGAAGAGGTTAGAAAAAAAGATTGAATATTAGCTGTGTTGAAGAAATTAGTGTTATGGCCCCTAAATATAAATAAAAAGCTTTAATGATAACATTGGAATCTAGTTGGGCTGGTCCAAATAACATTTTCTGGGATATTCCGGGTGTCTGGGCCCAATTAATGACGAATATCTGAATATTCAGCTCATATGAATGACAGAATATTATTCATTTATTTATATTATTCGTTTCTTTATTTATTAAAACAGTAAAGGGCATTTCAACAAACTCATTTAGAAATTAAATACGAAACTAGAAAAGCACTCAGAGAGCTCAGTCCTCCTCCAAGGCTGCTCAGCTGATGAATCATTTCCAACGGATGAAATCTTTGATAAAAAATGACTTGGTGCTGAGCACAGGCATGTGTTATGCATGTGCATGTTATGTATTTATACTGAATCATGTGTAATTTACCCTTATAAAGGTCTGTTGATCATTTCATCACTTTTGGCAAGCCTTTGTTTTGCTAGTGTTAAAATAACCCTTCCCTCCATGCTTGTATTTTGAAGGCATAGTTCACGGGCTTTTATTTTGTAACCATTCCAGCGGCACGGGAAGTGTCTAAGAAGCGGTTTCTTGACATGACGAAGACGCTGCCGAAAAGTCTGAAAATTCACATAAAGATGAAAGAAAACGGTTCCATGCTGTTGCTGCCTAGCAAAGGATGTGTCTGAACTTAGAAGCTCCTCGCTGGGATGGAGAGGAGTGAAGGACAGAAAGGGGAATTTGTGTTCAAAACAAGGCTGATGGCTGAAACTAAAGGCTTTTTGAAACATCAGGAGCTTCACCATCGTCTGGCTGGGGTTTGCTACATACGTGACCTAAATATGTAGCAGGACTCAGAAACAGCCCACAGTTTAATCATTAGTTCCTTGGATGATTTCAAACTGATAAATTGGCAGTTTGTAGTAGGATCGCAATCATGTGATCGTCAGCAGGTAACTGACACAGTGTTCAGTTGTTGTCATGGTTACAGCGACGCCGTGCCCGCAGCTATATCTGGCAATGGGAAATCCTTAACAAAGCTGTGGATCCAGATTATAAGCTGCATCACTGCCTAAATCTAATCACTTGGTCCTGGTGTCATTTCTGACTTTTCCTGAAAGTTTCATCCAAATCTGTGAGTTCGTTTTTGAGTAATGTTTCACACAGACAGACAGATTCACAGACAATCGTAAGCCGATCGTCACAGAACTCAGCTGTTCCTTGGCGGAGTAACTATGACATTTTTTTTCCATGTTTTGGACGATAGAATAAACTATGAGATTTTCGTGATGTTTTGTACGACATACTAAACTATGACTTTTTTTTTTCCACATTTAGGACGACATCCTAAACTATGACATTTTAGTGATGTTTTTGACAACATGCTGAACGATGATGGTTTTTTTTCATTATTTTGGACGACATACTAAACTATGACATTTTTGTCATATTTTGGATGACATCCTATGACATTTTTATCAAGGTTGCTTTGTGGCCATTTTGTTGATTTTATTCAATAGGTAAGCAAAGAGGCAGACCTGCAGTAAAGAGCCATGAGCTGGAATCAAACCTGCGTCTCTGACACAGTCCTGTTTATGAGTCACCTTCTCAACCTGCTGAGCTACCTGAGCACCTTTCTTTGTACTTCTTGCACGACATACTAAACTATGACGATTTTGTCACATTTTGGACGACATACTAAACTATGACATGATGATATCATGATGATTTGTTTTTTCAGAGAAAACCTTTCTGGAGTGTTTTTCACGGCCTCCTTTACATTATTTCATCATATGGCATGTTTTTACAACATGTTTGAAAAATGGCATTTTTTTTCGACATAGTATAGTAAGGCGTTTTTGCGCCAAAATTCATGATGATTTTTTTTTCAAAGAAAACCTTTCTGGAGTGTTTTTCACGGACTCCTTTACATTATTTCATCATATGGCATGTTTTTACAACATGTTTGAAAAATTGCATTTTTTTTCGACATAGTATAGTAAGGCGTTTTTTTGGCGCCAAAATTCATGATGATTTTTTTTGCACAGAAAACCTTTCTGGAGTGTTTTTCACGCTGTCCTTTACATTATTTCATCATACGGCACATTTTTACAACATGTTCGAAAAATCGCCGTTTTTTTCGACATAGTATAGTAAGGCGTTTTTTTGGCGCCAAAATTCATGATGATTTTTTTTGCACAGAAAACCTTTCTGGAGTGTTTTTCACGCTCTCCTTTACATTATTTCAACATACGGCACATTTTTACAATATGTTCGAAAAATCGCCGTTTTTTTCGACATAGTATAGTAAGGCGTTTTTTTGGCGCCAAAATTCATGATGATTTTTTTTGCACAGGAAACCTTCCTGGAGTGTTTTTCAAGCTCTCCTTTGCATCATTTCATCATATGGCACGTTTTTACAACATGTTTGAAAAATTGCATTTTTTTTCGACATAGTATAGTAAGGCGTTTTTTTGGCGCCAAAATTCATGATGATTTTTTTTGCACAGAAAACCTTCCTGGAGTGTTTTTCAAGCTCTCCTTTGCATCATTTCATCATGCGGCACGTTTTTACAACATGTTCGAAAGATCGCCTTTTTTTTCGACATAGTATAGTAAGGCGTTTTTTTGGCGCCAAAATTCATGATATTTTTTTTGCACAGAAAACCTTTCTGGAGTGTTTTTCACGCTGTCCTTTACATTATTTCATCATACGGCACATTTTTACAACATGTTCGAAAAATCGCCGTTTTTTTCGACATAGTATAGTAAGGCGTTTTTTTGGCGCCAAAATTCATGATGATTTTTTTTGCACAGAAAACCTTTCTGGAGTGTTTTTCACGCTCTCCTTTACATTATTTCAACATACGGCACATTTTTACAATATGTTCGAAAAATCGCCGTTTTTTTTCGACATAGTATAGTAAGGCGTTTTTTTGGCGCCAAAATTCATGATGATTTTTTTTGCACAGGAAACCTTCCTGGAGTGTTTTTCAAGCTCTCCTTTGCATCATTTCATCATATGGCACGTTTTTACAACATGTTTGAAAAATTGCATTTTTTTTCGACATAGTATAGTAAGGCGTTTTTTTGGCGCCAAAATTCATGATGAATTTTTTTGCACAGAAAACCTTCCTGGAGTGTTTTTCAAGCTCTCCTTTGCATCATTTCATCATACGGCACGTTTTTACAACATGTTCGAAAGATCGCCTTTTTTTTCGACATAGTATAGTAAGGCGTTTTTTTGGCGCCAAAATTCATGATGATTTTTTTTGCACAGAAAACCTTTCTGGAGTGTTTTTCACGCTGTCCTTTACATTATTTCATCATACGGCACATTTTTACAACATGTTCGAAAAATCGCCGTTTTTTTCGACATAGTATAGTAAGGCGTTTTTTTGGCGCCAAAATTCATGATGATTTTTTTTGCACAGAAAACCTTTCTGGAGTGTTTTTCACGCTCTCCTTTACATTATTTCAACATACGGCACATTTTTACAATATGTTCGAAAAATCGCCGTTTTTTTCGACATAGTATAGTAAGGCGTTTTTTTGGCGCCAAAATTCATGATGATTTTTTTTGCACAGGAAACCTTCCTGGAGTGTTTTTCAAGCTCTCCTTTGCATCATTTCATCATATGGCACGTTTTTACAACATGTTCGAAAAATCGCCGTTTTTTTCGACATAGTATAGTAAGGCGTTTTTTTGGCGCCAAAATTCATGATGATTTTTTTTGCACAGAAAACCTTCCTGGAGTGTTTTTCAAGCTCTCCTTTGCATCATTTCATCATACGGCACGTTTTTACAACATGTTCGAAAAATCGCATTTTTTTTCGACATAGTATAGTAAGGCGTTTTTTTGGCGCCAAAATTCATGATGATTTTTTTTGCACAGAAAACCTTCCTGGAGTGTTTTTCACGCTCTCCTTTGCATCATTTCATCATACGGCACGTTTTTACAACATGTTCGAAAAATCGCCTTTTTTTTCGACATAGTATAGTAAGGCGTTTTTTTGGCGCCAAAATTCATGATGATTTTTTTTGCACAGAAAACCTTTCTGGAGTGTTTTTCACGCTGTCCTTTACATTATTTCATCATACGGCACATTTTTACAACATGTTCGAAAAATCGCCGTTTTTTTCGACATAGTATAGTAAGGCGTTTTTTTGGCGCCAAAATTCATGATGATTTTTTTTGCACAGAAAACCTTTCTGGAGTGTTTTTCACGCTGTCCTTTACATTATTTCATCATACGGCACATTTTTACAACATGTTCGAAAAATCGCCGTTTTTTTCGACATAGTATAGTAAGGCGTTTTTTTGGCGCCAAAATTCATGATGATTTTTTTTGCACAGAAAACCTTTCTGGAGTGTTTTTCACGCTCTCCTTTACATCATTTCATCATACGGCACGTTTTTACAACATGTTCGAAAAATCGCATTTTTTTTCGACATAGTATAGTAAGGCGTTTTTTTGGCGCCAAAATTCATGATGATTTTTTTTGCACAGAAAACCTTCCTGGAGTGTTTTTCAAGCTCTCCTTTGCATCATTTCATCATACGGCACGTTTTTACAACATGTTCGAAAAATCGCATTTTTTTTCGACATAGTATAGTAAGGCGTTTTTTTGGCGCCAAAATTCATGATGATTTTTTTTGCACAGAAAACCTTCCTGGAGTGTTTTTCAAGCTCTCCTTTGCATCATTTCATCATACGGCACGTTTTTACAACATGTTCGAAAAATCGCATTTTTTTTCGACATAGTATAGTAAGGCGTTTTTTTGGCGCCAAAATTCATGATGATTTTTTTTGCACAGAAAACCTTCCTGGAGTGTTTTTCACGCTCTCCTTTACATCATTTCATCATACGGCACGTTTTTACAACATGTTCGAAAAATCGCCGTTTTTTTCGACATAGTATAGTAAGGCGTTTTTTTGGCGCCAAAATTCATGATGATTTTTTTTGCACAGAAAACCTTTCTGGAGTGTTTTTCACGCTGTCCTTTACATTATTTCATCATACGGCACGTTTTTACAACATGTTCGAAAAATCGCCTTTTTTTTCGACATAGTATAGTAAGGCGTTTTTTTGGCGCCAAAATTCATGATGATTTTTTTTGCACAGAAAACCTTTCTGGAGTGTTTTTCACGCTCTCCTTTACATTATTTCATCATACGGCACATTTTTACAACATGTTCGAAAAATCGCCGTTTTTTTCGACATAGTATAGTAAGGCGTTTTTTTGGCGCCAAAATTCATGATGATTTTTTTTGCACAGAAAACCTTTCTGGAGTGTTTTTCACGCTCTCCTTTACATCATTTCATCATACGGCACGTTTTTACAACATGTTCGAAAAATCGCATTTTTTTTTCGACATAGTATAGTAAGGCGTTTTTTTGGCGCCAAAATTCATGATGATTTTTTTTGCACAGAAAACCTTTCTGGAGTGTTTTTCACGCTCTCCTTTACATTATTTCATCATACGGCACATTTTTACAACATGTTCGAAAAATCGCCGTTTTTTTCGACATAGTATAGTAAGGCGTTTTTTTGGCGCCAAAATTCATGATGATTTTTTTTGCACAGAAAACCTTTCTGGAGTGTTTTTCACGCTCTCCTTTACATTATTTCAACATACGGCACATTTTTACAACATGTTCGAAAAATCGCCGTTTTTTTCGACATAGTATAGTAAGGCGTTTTTTTGGCGCCAAAATTCATGATGATTTTTTTTGCACAGAAAACCTTTCTGGAGTGTTTTTCACGCTCTCCTTTACATTATTTCATCATACGGCACATTTTTACAACATGTTCGAAAAATCGCCGTTTTTTTCGACATAGTATAGTAAGGCGTTTTTTTGGCGCCAAAATTCATGATGATTTTTTTTGCACAGAAAACCTTCCTGGAGTGTTTTTCAAGCTCTCCTTTGCATCATTTCATCATACGGCACGATTTTACAACATGTTCGAAAAACCGCATTTTTTTTCGACATAGTATAGTAAGGCGTTTTTTTGGCGCCAAAATTCATGATGATTTTTTTTGCACAGAAAACCTTCCTGGAGTGTTTTTCAAGCTCTCCTTTGCATCATTTCATCATACGGCACGTTTTTACAACATGTTCGAAAAATCGCATTTTTTTTCGACATAGTATAGTAAGGCGTTTTTTTGGCGCCAAAATTCATGATGAATTTTTTTGCACAGAAAACCTTCCTGGAGTGTTTTTCAAGCTCTCCTTTGCATCATTTCATCATACGGCACATTTTTACAACATGTTCGAAAGATCGCCTTTTTTTTCGACATAGTATAGTAAGGCGTTTTTTTGGCGCCAAAATTCATGATGATTTTTTTTGCACAGAAAACCTTTCTGGAGTGTTTTTCACGCTGTCCTTTACATTATTTCATCATACGGCACATTTTTACAACATGTTCGAAAAATCGCCGTTTTTTTCGACATAGTATAGTAAGGCGTTTTTTTGGCGCCAAAATTCATGATGATTTTTTTTGCACAGGAAACCTTCCTGGAGTGTTTTTCAAGCTCTCCTTTGCATCATTTCATCATATGGCACGTTTTTACAACATGTTTGAAAAATTGCATTTTTTTTCGACATAGTATAGTAAGGCGTTTTTTTGGCGCCAAAATTCATGATGATTTTTTTTGCACAGAAAACCTTCCTGGAGTGTTTTTCACGTTGTCCTTTACATCATTTCATCATACGGCACGTTTTTACAACATGTTTGAAAAACCGCATTTTTTTTCGACATAGTATAGTAAGGCGTTTTTTTGGCGCCAAAATTCATGATGATTTTTTTTGCACAGAAAACCTTCCTGGAGTGTTTTTCACGCTGTCCTTTACATTATTTCATCATACGGCACATTTTTACAACATGTTCGAAAAATCGCCGTTTTTTTCGACATAGTATAGTAAGGCGTTTTTTTGGCGCCAAAATTCATGATGATTTTTTTTGCACAGAAAACCTTTCTGGAGTGTTTTTCACGCTCTCCTTTACATCATTTCATCATACGGCACGTTTTTACAATATGTTCGAAAAATCGCCGTTTTTTTCGACATAGTATAGTAAGGCGTTTTTTTGGCGCCAAAATTCATGATGATTTTTTTTGCACAGGAAACCTTCCTGGAGTGTTTTTCAAGCTCTCCTTTGCATCATTTCATCATATGGCACGTTTTTACAACATGTTTGAAAAATTGCATTTTTTTTCGACATAGTATAGTAAGGCGTTTTTTTGGCGCCAAAATTCATGATGATTTTTTTTGCACAGAAAACCTTCCTGGAGTGTTTTTCACGCTCTCCTTTACATCATTTCATCATACGGCACGTTTTTACAACATGTTCGAAAAACCGCATTTTTTTTCGACATAGTATAGTAAGGCGTTTTTTTGGCGCCAAAATTCATGATGATTTTTTTTGCACAGAAAACCTTTCTGGAGTGTTTTTCACGCTGTCCTTTACATCATTTCATCATACGGCACGTTTTTACAACATGTTCGAAAAACCGCATTTTTTTTCGACATAGTATAGTAAGGCGTTTTTTTGGCGCCAAAATTCATGATGATTTTTTTTGCACAGAAAACCTTTCTGGAGTGTTTTTCACGCTGTCCTTTACATCATTTCATCATACGGCACGTTTTTACAACATGTTCGAAAAACCGCATTTTTTTTCGACATAGTATAGTAAGGCGTTTTTTTGGCGCCAAAATTCATGATGATTTTTTTTGCACAGAAAACCTTCCTGGAGTGTTTTTCAACCTCTCCTTTACATCATTTCATCATACGGCACGTTTTTACAACATGTTCGAAAAACCGCCGTTTTTTTCGACATAGTATAGTAAGGCGTTTTTTTGGCGCCAAAATTCATGATGATTTTTTTTGCACAGAAAACCTTCCTGGAGTGTTTTTCACGCTGTCCTTTACATCATTTCATCATACGGCACGTTTTTACAACATGTTCGAAAAACCGCATTTTTTTTCGACATAGTATAGTAAGGCGTTTTTTTGGCGCCAAAATTCATGATGATTTTTTTTGCACAGAAAACCTTCCTGGAGTGTTTTTCACGTTGTCCTTTACATCATTTCATCATACGGCATGTTTTTACAACATGTTCGAAAAACCGCCGTTTTTTTCGACATAGTATAGTAAGGCGTTTTTTTGGCGCCAAAATTCATGATGATTTTTTTTGCACAGAAAACCTTCCTGGAGTGTTTTTCACGCTGTCCTTTACATCATTTCATCATACGGCACGTTTTTACAACATGTTCGAAAAACCGCATTTTTTTTCGACATAGTATAGTAAGGCGTTTTTTTGGCGCCAAAATTCATGATGATTTTTTTTGCACAGAAAACCTTCCTGGAGTGTTTTTCAAGCTCTCCTTTACATCATTTCATCATACGGCACGTTTTTACAACATGTTCGAAAAACCGCATTTTTTTTCGACATAGTATAGTAAGGCGTTTTTTTGGCGCCAAAATTCATGATGATTTTTTTTGCACAGAAAACCTTCTCTGGAGTGTTTTTTCACGCTGTCCTTTACATCATTTCATCATACGGCACGTTTTTACAACATGTTCGAAAAACCGCATTTTTTTTCGACATAGTATAGTAAGGCGTTTTTTTGGCGCCAAAATTCATGATGATTTTTTTTGCACAGAAAACCTTCCTGGAGTGTTTTTCACGCTGTCCTTTACATCATTTCATCATACGGCACGTTTTTACAACATGTTCGAAAAACCGCATTTTTTTCGACATAGTATAGTAAGGCGTTTTTTTGGCGCCAAAATTCATGATGATTTTTTTTGCACAGAAAACCTTCCTGGAGTGTTTTTCACGCTGTCCTTTACATCATTTCATCATACGGCACGTTTTTACAACATGTTCGAAAAACCGCCGTTTTTTTCGACATAGTATAGTAAGGCGTTTTTTTGGCGCCAAAATTCATGATGATTTTTTTTGCACAGAAAACCTTCCTGGAGTGTTTTTCAAGCTCTCCTTTGCATCATTTCATCATACGGCACGATTTTACAACATGTTCGAAAAACCGCATTTTTTTTCGACATAGTATAGTAAGGCGTTTTTTTGGCGCCAAAATTCATGATGATTTTTTTTGCACAGAAAACCTTCCTGGAGTGTTTTTCACGCTGTCCTTTACATCATTTCATCATACGGCACGTTTTTACAACATGTTCGAAAAACCGCATTTTTTTTCGACATAGTATAGTAAGGCGTTTTTTTGGCGCCAAAATTCATGATGATTTTTTTTGCACAGAAAACCTTCCTGGAGTGTTTTTCAAGCTCTCCTTTACATCATTTCATCATACGGCACGTTTTTACAACATGTTCGAAAAACCGCATTTTTTTTCGACATAGTATAGTAAGGCGTTTTTTTGGCGCCAAAATTCATGATGATTTTTTTTGCACAGAAAACCTTTCTGGAGTGTTTTTCACGCTGTCCTTTACATCATTTCATCATACGGCACGTTTTTACAACATGTTCGAAAAACCGCATTTTTTTTCGACATAGTATAGTAAGGCGTTTTTTTGGCGCCAAAATTCATGATGATTTTTTTTGCACAGAAAACCTTTCTGGAGTGTTTTTCACGCTGTCCTTTACATCATTTCATCATACGGCACGTTTTTACAACATGTTCGAAAAACCGCATTTTTTTTCGACATAGTATAGTAAGGCGTTTTTTTGGCGCCAAAATTCATGATGATTTTTTTTGCACAGAAAACCTTCCTGGAGTGTTTTTCACGCTGTCCTTTACATCATTTCATCATACGGCACGTTTTTACAACATGTTCGAAAAACCGCATTTTTTTTCGACATAGTATAGTAAGGCGTTTTTTTGGCGCCAAAATTCATGATGATTTTTTTTGCACAGAAAACCTTCCTGGAGTGTTTTTCACGCTGTCCTTTACATCATTTCATCATACGGCACGTTTTTACAACATGTTCGAAAAACCGCATTTTTTTTCGACATAGTATAGTAAGGCGTTTTTTTGGCGCCAAAATTCATGATGATTTTTTTTGCACAGAAAACCTTCCTGGAGTGTTTTTCACGCTGTCCTTTACATCATTTCATCATACGGCACGTTTTTACAACATGTTCGAAAAACCGCATTTTTTTTCGACATAGTATAGTAAGGCGTTTTTTTGGCGCCAAAATTCATGATGATTTTTTTTGCACAGAAAACCTTTCTGGAGTGTTTTTCACGCTGTCCTTTACATCATTTCATCATACGGCACGTTTTTACAACATGTTCGAAAAACCGCATTTTTTTTCGACATAGTATAGTAAGGCGTTTTTTTGGCGCCAAAATTCATGATGATTTTTTTTGCACAGAAAACCTTCCTGGAGTGTTTTTCAAGCTCTCCTTTACATCATTTCATCATACGGCACGTTTTTACAACATGTTCGAAAAACCGCATTTTTTTTCGACATAGTATAGTAAGGCGTTTTTTTGGCGCCAAAATTCATGATGATTTTTTTTGCACAGAAAACCTTCCTGGAGTGTTTTTCACGTTGTCCTTTACATCATTTCATCATACGGCACGTTTTTACAACATGTTTGAAAAACCGCATTTTTTTTCGACATAGTATAGTAAGGCGTTTTTTTGGCGCCAAAATTCATGATGATTTTTTTTGCACAGAAAACCTTTCTGGAGTGTTTTTCACGCTGTCCTTTACATTATTTCATCATACGGCACGTTTTTACAACATGTTCGAAAAACCGCATTTTTTTCGACATAGTATAGTAAGGCGTTTTTTTGGCGCCAAAATTCATGATGATTTTTTTTGCACAGAAAACCTTCCTGGAGTGTTTTTCACGCTCTCCTTTACATCATTTCATCATACGGCACGTTTTTACAACATGTTCGAAAAATCGCATTTTTTTTCGACATAGTATAGTAAGGCGTTTTTTTGGCGCCAAAATTCATGATGATTTTTTTTGCACAGAAAACCTTTCTGGAGTGTTTTTCACGCTGTCCTTTACATCATTTCATCATACGGCACGTTTTTACAACATGTTCGAAAAACCGCATTTTTTTTCGACATAGTATAGTAAGGCGTTTTTTTGGCGCCAAAATTCATGATGATTTTTTTTGCACAGAAAACCTTCCTGGAGTGTTTTTCACGCTCTCCTTTACATCATTTCATCATACGGCACGTTTTTACAACATGTTCGAAAAACCGCATTTTTTTTCGACATAGTATAGTAAGGCGTTTTTTTGGCGCCAAAATTCATGATGATTTTTTTTGCACAGAAAACCTTCCTGGAGTGTTTTTCACGCTGTCCTTTACATCATTTCATCATACGGCACGTTTTTACAACATGTTCGAAAAATCGCATTTTTTTTCGACATAGTATAGTAAGGCGTTTTTTTGGCGCCAAAATTCATGATGATTTTTTTTGCACAGAAAACCTTCCTGGAGTGTTTTTCAAGCTCTCCTTTACATCATTTCATCATACGGCACGTTTTTACAACATGTTCGAAAAACCGCATTTTTTTTCGACATAGTATAGTAAGGCGTTTTTTTGGCGCCAAAATTCATGATGATTTTTTTTGCACAGAAAACCTTTCTGGAGTGTTTTTCACGCTGTCCTTTACATCATTTCATCATACGGCACGTTTTTACAACATGTTCGAAAAATCGCATTTTTTTTCGACATAGTATAGTAAGGCGTTTTTTTGGCGCCAAAATTCATGATGATTTTTTTTGCACAGAAAACCTTCCTGGAGTGTTTTTCAAGCTCTCCTTTGCATCATTTCATCATACGGCACGTTTTTACAACATGTTCGAAAAACCGCATTTTTTTTCGACATAGTATAGTAAGGCGTTTTTTTGGCGCCAAAATTCATGATGATTTTTTTTGCACAGAAAACCTTCCTGGAGTGTTTTTCACGCTGTCCTTTACATCATTTCATCATACGGCACGTTTTTACAACATGTTCGAAAAACCGCATTTTTTTTCGACATAGTATAGTAAGGCGTTTTTTTGGCGCCAAAATTCATGATGATTTTTTTTGCACAGAAAACCTTCCTGGAGTGTTTTTCACGCTGTCCTTTACATCATTTCATCATACGGCACGTTTTTACAACATGTTCGAAAAACCGCATTTTTTTTCGACATAGTATAGTAAGGCGTTTTTTTGGCGCCAAAATTCATGATGATTTTTTTTGCACAGAAAACCTTTCTGGAGTGTTTTTCACGCTGTCCTTTACATCATTTCATCATACGGCACGTTTTTACAACATGTTCGAAAAACCGCATTTTTTTTCGACATAGTATAGTAAGGCGTTTTTTTGGCGCCAAAATTCATGATGATTTTTTTTGCACAGAAAACCTTCCTGGAGTGTTTTTCAAGCTCTCCTTTGCATCATTTCATCATACGGCACGTTTTTACAACATGTTTGAAAAACCGCATTTTTTTTCGACATAGTATAGTAAGGCGTTTTTTTGGCGCCAAAATTCATGATGATTTTTTTTGCACAGAAAACCTTTCTGGAGTGTTTTTCACGCTGTCCTTTACATCATTTCATCATACGGCACGTTTTTACAACATGTTCGAAAAACCGCATTTTTTTTCGACATAGTATAGTAAGGCGTTTTTTTGGCGCCAAAATTCATGATGATTTTTTTTGCACAGAAAACCTTCCTGGAGTGTTTTTCACGCTGTCCTTTACATCATTTCATCATACGGCACGTTTTTACAACATGTTCGAAAAACCGCATTTTTTTTCGACATAGTATAGTAAGGCGTTTTTTTGGCGCCAAAATTCATGATGATTTTTTTTGCACAGAAAACCTTTCTGGAGTGTTTTTCACGCTGTCCTTTACATCATTTCATCATACGGCACGTTTTTACAACATGTTCGAAAAACCGCATTTTTTTTCGACATAGTATAGTAAGGCGTTTTTTTGGCGCCAAAATTCATGATGATTTTTTTTGCACAGAAAACCTTCCTGGAGTGTTTTTCACGCTGTCCTTTACATCATTTCATCATACGGCACGTTTTTACAACATGTTCGAAAAACCGCATTTTTTTTCGACATAGTATAGTAAGGCGTTTTTTTGGCGCCAAAATTCATGATGATTTTTTTTGCACAGAAAACCTTCCTGGAGTGTTTTTCACGCTGTCCTTTACATCATTTCATCATACGGCACGTTTTTACAACATGTTCGAAAAACCGCATTTTTTTTCGACATAGTATAGTAAGGCGTTTTTTTGGCGCCAAAATTCATGATGATTTTTTTTGCACAGAAAACCTTCCTGGAGTGTTTTTCACGCTGTCCTTTACATCATTTCATCATACGGCACGTTTTTACAACATGTTCGAAAAACCGCATTTTTTTTCGACATAGTATAGTAAGGCGTTTTTTTGGCGCCAAAATTCATGATGATTTTTTTTGCACAGAAAACCTTCCTGGAGTGTTTTTCACGCTCTCCTTTACATCATTTCATCATACGGCACGTTTTTACAACATGTTCGAAAAATCGCATTTTTTTTCGACATAGTATAGTAAGGCGTTTTTTTGGCGCCAAAATTCATGATGATTTTTTTTGCACAGAAAACCTTCCTGGAGTGTTTTTCACGCTGTCCTTTACATCATTTCATCATACGGCACGTTTTTACAACATGTTCGAAAAATCCGCATTTTTTTTCGACATAGTATAGTAAGGCGTTTTTTTGGCGCCAAAATTCATGATGATTTTTTTTGCACAGAAAACCTTCCTGGAGTGTTTTTCAAGCTCTCCTTTGCATCATTTCATCATACGGCACGTTTTTACAACATGTTCGAAAAATCGCATTTTTTTTCGACATAGTATAGTAAGGCGTTTTTTTGGCGCCAAAATTCATGATGATTTTTTTTGCACAGAAAACCTTCCTGGAGTGTTTTTCACGCTCTCCTTTACATCATTTCATCATACGGCACGTTTTTACAACATGTTCGAAAAACCGCATTTTTTTTCGACATAGTATAGTAAGGCGTTTTTTTGGCGCCAAAATTCATGATGATTTTTTTTGCACAGAAAACCTTCCTGGAGTGTTTTTCACGCTCTCCTTTACATCATTTCATCATACGGCACGTTTTTACAACATGTTCGAAAAATCGCCTTTTTTTTCGACATAGTATAGTAAGGCGTTTTTTTGGCGCCAAAATTCATGATGATTTTTTTTGCACAGAAAACCTTCCTGGAGTGTTTTTCACGCTGTCCTTTACATCATTTCATCATACGGCACGTTTTTACAACATGTTCGAAAAACCGCATTTTTTTTCGACATAGTATAGTAAGGCGTTTTTTTGGCGCCAAAATTCATGATGATTTTTTTTGCACAGAAAACCTTCCTGGAGTGTTTTTCAAGCTCTCCTTTGCATCATTTCATCATACGGCACGATTTTACAACATGTTCGAAAAACCGCATTTTTTTTCGACATAGTATAGTAAGGCGTTTTTTTGGCGCCAAAATTCATGATGATTTTTTTTGCACAGAAAACCTTCCTGGAGTGTTTTTCACGCTCTCCTTTACATCATTTCATCATACGGCACGTTTTTACAACATGTTCGAAAAACCGCATTTTTTTTCGACATAGTATAGTAAGGCGTTTTTTTGGCGCCAAAATTCATGATGATTTTTTTTGCACAGAAAACCTTCCTGGAGTGTTTTTCACGCTGTCCTTTACATCATTTCATCATACGGCACGTTTTTACAACATGTTCGAAAAACCGCATTTTTTTTCGACATAGTATAGTAAGGCGTTTTTTTGGCGCCAAAATTCATGATGATTTTTTTTGCACAGAAAACCTTCCTGGAGTGTTTTTCAAGCTCTCCTTTACATCATTTCATCATACGGCACGTTTTTACAACATGTTCGAAAAACCGCATTTTTTTTCGACATAGTATAGTAAGGCGTTTTTTTGGCGCCAAAATTCATGATGATTTTTTTTGCACAGAAAACCTTTCTGGAGTGTTTTTCACGCTGTCCTTTACATCATTTCATCATACGGCACGTTTTTACAACATGTTCGAAAAACCGCATTTTTTTTTCGACATAGTATAGTAAGGCGTTTTTTTGGCGCCAAAATTCATGATGATTTTTTTTGCACAGAAAACCTTCCTGGAGTGTTTTTCAAGCTCTCCTTTACATCATTTCATCATACGGCACGTTTTTACAACATGTTCGAAAAACCGCATTTTTTTTCGACATAGTATAGTAAGGCGTTTTTTTGGCGCCAAAATTCATGATGATTTTTTTTGCACAGAAAACCTTCCTGGAGTGTTTTTCACGCTGTCCTTTACATCATTTCATCATACGGCACGTTTTTACAACATGTTCGAAAAACCGCATTTTTTTTCGACATAGTATAGTAAGGCGTTTTTTTGGCGCCAAAATTCATGATGATTTTTTTTGCACAGAAAACCTTCCTGGAGTGTTTTTCACGCTGTCCTTTACATCATTTCATCATACGGCACGTTTTTACAACATGTTCGAAAAACCGCATTTTTTTTCGACATAGTATAGTAAGGCGTTTTTTTGGCGCCAAAATTCATGATGATTTTTTTTGCACAGAAAACCTTCCTGGAGTGTTTTTCACGCTGTCCTTTACATCATTTCATCATACGGCACGTTTTTACAACATGTTCGAAAAACCGCATTTTTTTTCGACATAGTATAGTAAGGCGTTTTTTTGGCGCCAAAATTCATGATGATTTTTTTTGCACAGAAAACCTTTCTGGAGTGTTTTTCACGCTGTCCTTTACATCATTTCATCATACGGCACGTTTTTACAACATGTTCGAAAAACCGCATTTTTTTTCGACATAGTATAGTAAGGCGTTTTTTTGGCGCCAAAATTCATGATGATTTTTTTTGCACAGAAAACCTTTCTGGAGTGTTTTTCACGCTGTCCTTTACATCATTTCATCATACGGCACGTTTTTACAACATGTTCGAAAAACCGCATTTTTTTTCGACATAGTATAGTAAGGCGTTTTTTTGGCGCCAAAATTCATGATGATTTTTTTTGCACAGAAAACCTTCCTGGAGTGTTTTTCAAGCTCTCCTTTACATCATTTCATCATACGGCACGTTTTTACAACATGTTCGAAAAACCGCATTTTTTTTCGACATAGTATAGTAAGGCGTTTTTTTGGCGCCAAAATTCATGATGATTTTTTTTGCACAGAAAACCTTCCTGGAGTGTTTTTCACGCTGTCCTTTACATCATTTCATCATACGGCACGTTTTTACAACATGTTCGAAAAACCGCATTTTTTTTCGACATAGTATAGTAAGGCGTTTTTTTGGCGCCAAAATTCATGATGATTTTTTTTGCACAGAAAACCTTTCTGGAGTGTTTTTCACGCTGTCCTTTACATCATTTCATCATACGGCACGTTTTTACAACATGTTCGAAAAACCGCATTTTTTTTCGACATAGTATAGTAAGGCGTTTTTTTGGCGCCAAAATTCATGATGATTTTTTTTGCACAGAAAACCTTCCTGGAGTGTTTTTCACGCTGTCCTTTACATCATTTCATCATACGGCACGTTTTTACAACATGTTCGAAAAACCGCATTTTTTTTCGACATAGTATAGTAAGGCGTTTTTTTGGCGCCAAAATTCATGATGATTTTTTTTGCACAGAAAACCTTCCTGGAGTGTTTTTCAAGCTCTCCTTTACATCATTTCATCATACGGCACGTTTTTACAACATGTTCGAAAAACCGCATTTTTTTTCGACATAGTATAGTAAGGCGTTTTTTTGGCGCCAAAATTCATGATGATTTTTTTTGCACAGAAAACCTTCCTGGAGTGTTTTTCACGCTGTCCTTTACATCATTTCATCATACGGCACGTTTTTACAACATGTTCGAAAAACCGCATTTTTTTTCGACATAGTATAGTAAGGCGTTTTTTTGGCGCCAAAATTCATGATGATTTTTTTTGCACAGAAAACCTTCCTGGAGTGTTTTTCACGCTGTCCTTTACATCATTTCATCATACGGCACGTTTTTACAACATGTTCGAAAAACCGCATTTTTTTTCGACATAGTATAGTAAGGCGTTTTTTTGGCGCCAAAATTCATGATGATTTTTTTTGCACAGAAAACCTTCCTGGAGTGTTTTTCACGCTGTCCTTTACATCATTTCATCATACGGCACGTTTTTACAACATGTTCGAAAAACCGCATTTTTTTTCGACATAGTATAGTAAGGCGTTTTTTTGGCGCCAAAATTCATGATGATTTTTTTTGCACAGAAAACCTTCCTGGAGTGTTTTTCACGCTGTCCTTTACATCATTTCATCATACGGCACGTTTTTACAACATGTTCGAAAAACCGCATTTTTTTTCGACATAGTATAGTAAGGCGTTTTTTTGGCGCCAAAATTCATGATGATTTTTTTTGCACAGAAAACCTTCCTGGAGTGTTTTTCACGCTGTCCTTTACATCATTTCATCATACGGCACGTTTTTACAACATGTTCGAAAAACCGCATTTTTTTTCGACATAGTATAGTAAGGCGTTTTTTTGGCGCCAAAATTCATGATGATTTTTTTTGCACAGAAAACCTTCCTGGAGTGTTTTTCAAGCTCTCCTTTACATCATTTCATCATACGGCACGTTTTTACAACATGTTCGAAAAACCGCATTTTTTTTCGACATAGTATAGTAAGGCGTTTTTTTGGCGCCAAAATTCATGATGATTTTTTTTGCACAGAAAACCTTTCTGGAGTGTTTTTCACGCTGTCCTTTACATCATTTCATCATACGGCACGTTTTTACAACATGTTCGAAAAACCGCATTTTTTTTCGACATAGTATAGTAAGGCGTTTTTTTGGCGCCAAAATTCATGATGATTTTTTTTGCACAGAAAACCTTTCTGGAGTGTTTTTCACGCTGTCCTTTACATCATTTCATCATACGGCACGTTTTTACAACATGTTCGAAAAACCGCATTTTTTTTCGACATAGTATAGTAAGGCGTTTTTTTGGCGCCAAAATTCATGATGATTTTTTTTGCACAGAAAACCTTTCTGGAGTGTTTTTCACGCTCTCCTTTACATCATTTCATCATACGGCACGTTTTTACAACATGTTCGAAAAACCGCATTTTTTTTCGACATAGTATAGTAAGGCGTTTTTTTGGCGCCAAAATTCATGATGATTTTTTTTGCACAGAAAACCTTCCTGGAGTGTTTTTCACGCTGTCCTTTACATCATTTCATCATACGGCACGTTTTTACAACATGTTCGAAAAACCGCATTTTTTTTCGACATAGTATAGTAAGGCGTTTTTTTGGCGCCAAAATTCATGATGATTTTTTTTGCACAGAAAACCTTCCTGGAGTGTTTTTCAAGCTCTCCTTTACATCATTTCATCATACGGCACGATTTTTACAACATGTTCGAAAAACCGCATTTTTTTTCGACATAGTATAGTAAGGCGTTTTTTTGGCGCCAAAATTCATGATGATTTTTTTTGCACAGAAAACCTTTCTGGAGTGTTTTTCAAGCTGTCCTTTACATTATTTCATCATACGGCACATTTTTACAACATGTTCGAAAAATCGCCGTTTTTTTCGACATAGTATAGTAAGGCGTTTTTTTTGGCGCCAAAATTCATGATGATTTTTTTTGCACAGAAAACCTTCCTGGAGTGTTTTTCAAGCTCTCCTTTGCATCATTTCATCATACGGCACGATTTTACAACATGTTCGAAAAACCGCATTTTTTTTCGACATAGTATAGTAAGGCGTTTTTTTGGCGCCAAAATTCATGATGATTTTGTTTGCACAGAAAACCTTCCTGGAGTGTTTTTCAAGCTCTCCTTTACATCATTTCATCATACGGCACGTTTTTACAACATGTTCGAAAAACCGCATTTTTTTTCGACATAGTATAGTAAGGCGTTTTTTTGGCGCCAAAATTCATGATGATTTTTTTTGCACAGAAAACCTTTCTGGAGTGTTTTTCACGCTGTCCTTTACATCATTTCATCATACGGCACGTTTTTACAACATGTTCGAAAAACCGCATTTTTTTTTCGACATAGTATAGTAAGGCGTTTTTTTGGCGCCAAAATTCATGATGATTTTTTTTGCACAGAAAACCTTTCTGGAGTGTTTTTCACGCTGTCCTTTACATCATTTCATCATACGGCACGTTTTTACAACATGTTCGAAAAACCGCATTTTTTTTCGACATAGTATAGTAAGGCGTTTTTTTGGCGCCAAAATTCATGATGATTTTTTTTGCACAGAAAACCTTCCTGGAGTGTTTTTCACGCTCTCCTTTACATCATTTCATCATACGGCACGTTTTTACAACATGTTCGAAAAACCGCATTTTTTTTCGACATAGTATAGTAAGGCGTTTTTTTGGCGCCAAAATTCATGATGATTTTTTTTGCACAGAAAACCTTCCTGGAGTGTTTTTCACGCTGTCCTTTACATCATTTCATCATACGGCACGTTTTTACAACATGTTCGAAAAATCGCATTTTTTTTCGACATAGTATAGTAAGGCGTTTTTTTGGCGCCAAAATTCATGATGATTTTTTTTGCACAGAAAACCTTCCTGGAGTGTTTTTCAAGCTCTCCTTTACATCATTTCATCATACGGCACGTTTTTACAACATGTTCGAAAAACCGCATTTTTTTTCGACATAGTATAGTAAGGCGTTTTTTTGGCGCCAAAATTCATGATGATTTTTTTTGCACAGAAAACCTTCCTGGAGTGTTTTTCACGCTCTCCTTTACATCATTTCATCATACGGCACATTTTTACAACATGTTCGAAAAATCGCATTTTTTTTCGACATAGTATAGTAAGGCGTTTTTTTGGCGCCAAAATTCATGATGATTTTTTTTGCACAGAAAACCTTCCTGGAGTGTTTTTCAAGCTCTCCTTTACATCATTTCATCATACGGCACGTTTTTACAACATGTTTGAAAAACTGCATTTTTTTTCGACATAGTATAGTAAGGCGTTTTTTTGGCGCCAAAATTCATGATGATTTTTTTTGCACAGAAAACCTTTCTGGAGTGTTTTTCACGCTGTCCTTTACATCATTTCATCATACGGCACGTTTTTACAACATGTTCGAAAAATCGCATTTTTTTTCGACATAGTATAGTAAGGCGTTTTTTTGGCGCCAAAATTCATGATGATTTTTTTTGCACAGAAAACCTTCCTGGAGTGTTTTTCAAGCTCTCCTTTACATCATTTCATCATACGGCACGTTTTTACAACATGTTCGAAAAATCGCATTTTTTTTCGACATAGTATAGTAAGGCGTTTTTTTGGCGCCAAAATTCATGATGATTTTTTTTGCACAGAAAACCTTCCTGGAGTGTTTTTCAAGCTCTCCTTTACATCATTTCATCATACGGCACGTTTTTACAACATGTTTGAAAAATTGCATTTTTTTTCGACATAGTATAGTAAGGCGTTTTTTTGGCGCCAAAATTCATGATGATTTTTTTTGCACAGAAAACCTTCCTGGAGTGTTTTTCAAGCTCTCCTTTACATCATTTCATCATACGGCACGTTTTTACAACATGTTCGAAAAATTGCATTTTTTTTCGACATAGTATAGTAAGGCGTTTTTTTGGCGCCAAAATTCATGATGATTTTTTTTGCACAGAAAACCTTTCTGGAGTGTTTTTCACGCTCTCCTTTACATCATTTCATCATACGGCACGTTTTTACAACATGTTCGAAAAATTGCATTTTTTTCGACATAGTATAGTAAGGCGTTTTTTTGGCGCCAAAATTCATGATGATTTTTTTTGCACAGAAAACCTTCCTGGAGTGTTTTTCACGCTCTCCTTTACATCATTTCATCATACGGCACGTTTTTACAACATGTTCGAAAAATTGCATTTTTTTTCGACATAGTATAGTAAGGCGTTTTTTTGGCGCCAAAATTCATGATGATTTTTTTTTGCACAGAAAACCTTCCTGGAGTGTTTTTCAAGCTCTCCTTTACATCATTTCATCATACGGCACGTTTTTACAACATGTTCGAAAAATTGCATTTTTTTTCGACATAGTATAGTAAGGCGTTTTTTTGGCGCCAAAATTCATGATGATTTTTTTTGCACAGAAAACCTTCCTGGAGTGTTTTTCACGCTCTCCTTTACATTATTTCAACATACGGCACATTTTTACAACATGTTCGAAAAATTGCATTTTTTTCGACATAGTATAGTAAGGCGTTTTTTTGGCGCCAAAATTCATGATGATTTTTTTTGCACAGAAAACCTTCCTGGAGTGTTTTTCACGCTCTCCTTTACATCATTTCAACATACGGCACATTTTTACAACATGTTCGAAAAATCGCCGTTTTTTTCGACATAGTATAGTAAGGCGTTTTTTTGGCGCCAAAATTCATGATGATTTTTTTTGCACAGAAAACCTTCCTGGAGTGTTTTTCAAGCTCTCCTTTGCATCATTTCATCATACGGCACGTTTTTACAACATGTTTGAAAAATTGCATTTTTTTTCGACATAGTATAGTAAGGCGTTTTTTTGGCGCCAAAATTCATGATGATTTTTTTTGCACAGAAAACCTTCCTGGAGTGTTTTTCACGCTGTCCTTTACATCATTTCATCATACGGCACGTTTTTACAACATGTTCGAAAAATGGCATTTTTTTTCGACATAGTATAGTAAAATTTTGACAAAGCCAAGACAACATCCTCAAATATCTTATATTGTCCAAAGTGCAACAATCATCAATTTGCTGTCACAAAGGACAAAATAAAACCAGAAAATATTCAAATTTAAGACGCTGGTTTCAGAGGACTTTGCCTGTTTTTATTTTTAAAAATCACCTCACCGATTCATGGATTATCAAAATAGTTGGCGATTGATTTAATTGTTGACAATGGACTGTTTTTTCCCCAAAAATTTCAGCGAAGGAAGGTCCTGACTTCAACAAAAATCTTTGCCTGCCGAGTTTATCCTTATTTCTAGGCAGCTTTCTTCAGATAAAGACAAAAACACTGGATTTAGCTCGTCACACAAATGGCCGTGATTTTGTAACATAAAAAATAAAGGCAGTGAATGCTCCTTAGAGTCTGTTATTTGTGTTTTGACAAGATTCAAGTCTTTGCAAGTTCTTCTCCTTTGTGCTGTGGAAGATAGAAAAACGTCTCCAGCAGTTTAAAAAGCTTCTGAATGTTATTGGCTGTTATATAACGTCAGCAGCATGTGCAGGTTGTTGTTAAAGGCTTAACAGCTGAAAATACCCCGAGGTCACCCCCTCTTGTATCCTGCCAGGTTCCCGGACTGTGACGAGCCCTACCCCCGTCCTGTGGACCTCCTGTCCAGCTTGGACACCACCGACTCGCCCATCTCCGTCCAGAGAGACTACGGCTTCTGGTGTCCCCGCGAGCTCAAGATTGACCCCGAGTTTGGCTACTCCTTCATGGGAGTCCGCGACTGCTCCCCCCCGTGTCCCAACATGTACTTCACCCGGGAGGAGCTGACGTTCGCCCGCTACTTCATCGGAGTGGTTTCCATCGTCTGCCTGTCCGCCACCCTCTTCACCTTCCTGACGTTCCTCATCGACGTGTCTCGATTCCGCTACCCGGAGCGACCGATTATTTTCTACGCCGTGTGCTACATGATGGTGTCTCTGGTGTTCTTCCTGGGGTTCCTGCTGGAGGACAGAGTTTCCTGCAACGCATCGAGTCCCGGGAGGTTCAGGGCTTCAACGGTGACTCAAGGCTCCCATAATAAGGTCCGTCCTTGACTTTGTGTTCTCTCCTGGTGTTCTGCCGCCTTTGCCCTGATAATAACGTTTAATTCTCCTCTCCCAGGCCTGCACTCTGCTCTTCATGGTGCTGTACTTCTTCACCATGGCCGGCAGCGTCTGGTGGGTTATTCTGACCATCACCTGGTTCCTGGCCGCTGTTCCAAAGTGGGGCAGTGAAGCCATCGAGAAGAAGGCCCTCCTCTTCCATGCTTGTGCCTGGGGCGTCCCTGGAGTCCTCACCGTCACTCTGCTGGCCATGAACAAGATCGAGGGCGACAGCGTCAGCGGCGTTTGTTTCGTCGGCCTCTACAACCTGACAGCGCTGCGTTGGTTCCTGCTGGCTCCACTGGGACTGGATGTAGTGGTGAGGAGGATTATTTTAGAAAACATTGATATTTTTAATTTTTACTTGTACATTTACCAGTTTCTTTCATATATAGGAACTCAATATATCAATGCAATCCATTCAATTCAATTCAATTCAATTTTATTTATATAGCGCCAATTACAGTCAAATTGTCTCAAGACGCTTTCCAGAACCCATATGCCTGAACCCCAGAGCAGCCCTAAGGAGACAGTGGCAGGAAAACACCCTTTAACAGGGAAAAAAACCTGGAGCAGAACCCGGCTCTAATGTGGGGGGACCCATCTGCTGCTGGCCAGGCATCTGTTACTTTCACTTCAGTTCATTTTCTGTTAATATTTATTGTTATTAGTATTACTATACAATTTACATCTTATAGTTGTGTTTTCTTATTTTTCTTTTCATTTTTTAAATGTTCTTTTTTATTTTAGTTCTTATTTTTTCTAGATACTTTACACACTTAAGACACTTTACACACTGAGACACTTCACACAATTCACACAAACACTTTCAGAAATTTACATTTTGTACTTTGCATTCTTTGTCATTTCTATTTTACTACTAACCATATATATATATATATATATATATATATATATATATATATATATATATATATACATATGTATATATATATATATATATATATATATATATATATATATATATATATATATATATATATATATATATATATATATATACACACACACACACACACACACACACACACACACAATCTGTGTGATTGTGTATATTCCACTAACCTCTGTTTATTGTACTCTGGCTAAATACTGTCCTCTGGGACGAATAAAGTAGATCTTATCTTGTCTTATTTTGTCTTATTTTATGGTATCCTATATTATCTTGTCTGATCTTATCTATTCTTATCTCACACATTACTGTTCTAAATGAAGCCGCTAACACACCGACTCTCGTCCCTTCCTCACGTCGTCACAGGTGGGTGTGGTGCTGCTGCTGGCAGGTATTGCCGCTCTGAACCGAGTCCGCATGGAGATCCCGCTGGAGAAGGAGAACCAGGAGAAGTTGGTGAAGTTCATGATTCGCATCGGCGTGTTCTCCGTGCTCTACCTGGTTCCTCTGCTGACCGTTCTGGCCTGTTACCTCTACGAGAACAGCTACAGAGCCGTCTGGGAGACAACGTGGGTCCAGGAGAAGTGTCGAGACTACCACATCCCCTGTCCCTACCAGGTAGCATACCTAAATATGTCACCTGCCATTAATAATATGCAGCAGGCTTTCACTAGTAATGCCCAGTATAAAATAGGGGTGTATTACAGCACATGTTACTACTTCTAGCTTAAAACATATATTTACAGTTTAAGGCTAGTAACAGTTGCATGCATACTCTGAGATTCTAAGTTCTTCTTTAAAACAAACACATGGTGTAGGGATGGATAACAAATAAAAATGGAAGGAATGAGATTTATAGGAAATGTTATATTAATTTCAGTCCCGCCAGGACTTTACAAGCTTTTTTCAAGATTGTTGCAGTCTAAAATGCCTGAATTCTTGGCAGCTTTTCTAAAACAAATTGATCACAGAGTGTCGACAGAGGAACAAAACATTTAGTCACAGGTATCTGAAACTCAATGATATGGTATTTTACTTTTAAAAAAGATAACACAAAACAAAAACAAGACAAAATATTGCAAAATTGAGATGCACCACCACAAAAACGAGAAACAAAATGACAAAAAATGACAAAGAACACAAAATAAACAAAAAAGAGACTAAAAATGTGATCAAAAAGTTCCAAAGCAAAAAAAAATAGACAAACGACACAAGCGAGACAAAAAAAACACGTGACAAAAACGACACACAAAACAACAAATAAAGCAAAACACAAAATGATAAAAATAAGTCAAAAAACACAAGTGAGGCAAAAAGGAAGCACAAAACGACAAAAAGAAGAAACAAAACGACAAAAACAAGAAACAAAACAGCAAAAACAAGAAACAACACGATAAAAACAAGAAACAAAACAACAAAAACAAGAAACAAAACGACAAAAACAAGAAACAAAATGACAAAAACAAGAAACAAAACGACAAAAACAAGAAACAAAATGACAAGAAACAAAATGACAAAAACAATAAACAAAACAGCAAAAACAAGAAACAAAACGACAAAAACCAGAAACAAACGACAAAAACAAGAAACAAATGACAAAAGTCAGACAAAAAACAACTAAAATAGACAAAATATTATAAAAATGAGACACAAAATGACAAAAGAATAATCTAGTATTTTATTCTATGATCAGAACAACTTGTCATGGTCTAGAAATGATTCTAAATTTCTAGTTTTACTAATTTACAATCTGCAGCTAATGTCTTCTCTGGAATTTTTACACTTTGAGGACCGGACTGGACCCTCTGGAGGACCGGTTCAAGTAACCTGGTGTTAACTTGAGTTGTTTGTAAATGTTAGTCTATTTGGTGGCAGACATTTTGCAGCATCAGTGGTCCAACACTATTTCACCAGTAGCTGGATAAACATCCTCAGTATTTCATTCACGTCAACAGTGAACCGATCATTCTTTGTTAACGCGGCCGACTAGGAAGATGGAGGTCTGAATGACTGAGATTCTGATGAGTTTATTCTCTGACGTTCACGGCAGTGAGCACAGATGCTCCTTCACACTAAACGTCCTGCTGGGACTTTTGCAAGGAAGCTTGAAGAAAGCTTCTAAGTGCCAGATGTGTCTGAATCCCAGGACATTAGAGAGAAAGACACTCAGAGAGATTGTGTGTCCTGAATAAAACCGGATACTGCGTATGTTTAAAGACAACACAGATCAAGAGGCTAATACCTTTACTCTGGTGCTGTTTGTCTTCAGTGGCTGAGATGTTTCACAGAGCTGCAGTAGCCTCCAGCATCAGCAGCTCAGAGGATAGAGCTGTTAATAATTCAAACAGCGCTCTCTCCTGTCTATGTTCCTCCCACATGAGCACCTGTGATTCCACATCTGCCTCTACAGTGTTGCAGCGCTGCAGAGTCTCATGTTGTTCTATCAAGTCCAACAGAATCCTTATTGGTAGAATTAACATCCGGTCTTTGATCAGGTTGCTGTTCTTTAACTTAAATTAATCAATTAACCCTCCTGTTGGCCTCATTTACGGGCACCAAAAATATTGTTTCCTTGTCTGAGCAATATCCAAAAATTCAGCAAAAAAATTCCCCAAATTTCTCAAAATTTGCAAAACCTTCAGGAAGAAAATTCCAATAATTCCTTAAAAGTTTCCCTTAAAAATTTTATTTTAAGAAAATCCCCCAAATTTGGCAAGAAAATGCTTGTAAATATTTTCAAAAAATGAGTAAAAATCTTCCAAAAAAAATCCTAAAAATGTCTAAAGTGATTCCATATATATCAGTAAAACTTCTAATATTTTCTTTAAGAACATTCACATAAAAATGTAGATTTTTTTGTGAATGTTCTTAAGAAATATTTTTTACATTTCGTGTTTACATCGGAAGTTTCACTGTGAAACTATTTTTTTTTCTACCACATTTTCAAACTTTAAAACGGGTTAATTTTGACCCACAGCACGACACGAGGGTTAATGTGAATTTTAGCCACTATGTTTTGCAGAATGTGCCTCCGTGACACACCGAAGCTTCAGCTGTGTAAAGAGACGGCCTCATTCATTCATTGTGCCGTAAAGTCGTGCTCTTAATCTGCCCCGTAAACACTGCACTGTGTAAGAGAGCAGTGTGGTGCAGTAATCCAGGGTGTGTTTCTGCTGAGGGAGGACGAGGTCGCCCAGGTCAAGCTGCTGCACATCACAGCTGCAGAACATCTGAACACAAGCTGCTGCTGTGCATTTACACCAGACACGGCGGAGCGTTTTAGAGATGCTTCTAGGTGTAAAATGCTTGTGAAGGCTTGCTCTTACTGAACGTTTTCATCCACACAGTCCATCCTGTGCATCAACAGACTCAAAGTGCCTCACTATACATATATATATATATATATATATATATATATATATATATATATATCTTAAAAGCCTTCCCCGAGGCTCAGAACTCTCCTCTGATGTTCAACCACAGACGGTGAGTGACTCAAACCATCTACGACCGGACAAAGGGTGCATTCAGTTTAATTTTAGACCAGGTTTTAATAAACTGCGTCCATCTACTTGACGTCCACTGAGGCTGACGGTGGAGCTGCTGTGTAGTCGTGGTCGCTGACATACTGGCTGTAATGAGGATGTTGGCTGCAGCCCTCCATTCAGTCTCTTATCTCTCAGCTGTAATGAGTGTATCTGTGGATCTGTGAGCCTCGGGGCTCTCCGCCCGGCCCACTCATAATGAGGCCATCAGGACTGCATCTGTGTGTGGCTGTGTGTGTGTCGGAAACAGGAGGAGAGAGCAGGAGATAGTGTTTCTGTGGATCACTGTGCCATCTGTAGTGCTGTTGCTATGGCAGGAAGCAGCTCTGAGGTCGACTAAACTTTAGTTTGAAACAACTCACATTATTTTTGACTGGATAAAAATGTTTCTGGATTCTTGTTCATAGTTCTGATTTTATTTTTTATCATCTTATCCCATTTTGTTCCCCTTTTTAGCAAATTATTGAAAGTTTTACATGTCCCCACATATGTCAGGGTTTCAGCTCAAATTACTGCAAATAAGGTTCGTTTCACCACAACGGTATGACCTCTGGTTTTATGGCTGCTCTAGATGGATGGATGGATGGATGGATGGATGGATAGATGGATGGATGGATGGATGGATAGATGGATAGATGGATAGATGGATGATGGATAGATGGATGGATGATAGATGGATGGATGGATAGATGGATAGATGGATGGATGGATGGATAGATGGATGGATAGATGGATGATGGATGGATGGATAGATGGATGGATGGATAGATGGATAGATGGATAGATGGATGGATGGATAGATGGATGGATAGATAGATGGATAGATGGATGGATGATAGATGGATGGATGGATGGATGGATGGATAGATGGATAGATGGATAGATGGATGGATGGATGATAGATGGATAGATAGATGATGGATAGATGGATGGATGGATAGATGGATAGATAGATGGATGGATAGATGGATGGATGGATAGATGGATAGATGGATGGATAGATGGATGGATGATAGATGGATGGATGGATGGATGGATAGATGGATAGATAGATGGATGGATAGATGGATGGATGGATGATAGATGGATAGATGGATGATGGATAGATGGATAGATAGATGGATGGATGGATAGATGGATGGATGGATGGATAGATGGATAGATGGATGGATAGATGGATGGATGGATAGATGGATAGATAGATGGATGGATGGATAGATGGATAGATAGATGGATGGATAGATACATAGATAGATAGATAGATAGATAGATAGATAGATAGATAGATAGATAGATAGATAGATAGATAGATAGATAGATAGATAGATAGATATTTCATCCTCATTTCTCATCCCTGTACATATTGTAAATATTATTACTAGTGTTCTATTAATATTTTAATTCTATTACTACATTTATTGCTACATAAGCTGCTGTGACAATGGGAATTTCATGGGTATTTACATACAGGACTCACTCGTGCCCCATAGTGCTGCTGTTTCAGGGGTTCTGCGTATTTCATTTAGCTGAAGCAGACATGTGGGTACTTCTGTGTTTCTGACAATATCAGTGCTTTATATAAAACCCGGGTTTGGAAATAGATAGTTTTTTCCCTGAAGCTCACCAGAACTCAGTCCTCATGATCAGGTTTCCTCACACAATCACTTCTTCTACATTTCTCCCTTCAGGCTACAGCGTCTATGTGGGTGTTTCAGCTGCAAACTTTCTCCTCTTCTGTCTTTCCACCTCCAGCTCTTCCTCCCACACAAACACCATGATCTCAGTCACAGAGCTCCATGTCTCCTGCTTGTGTTTCCTGTAGGTGGAGCGAACCAGCCGCCCTGACCTGGCCCTGTTCCTCATCAAGTACCTGATGATGCTTATCGTAGGGATCCCATCAGTGTTCTGGGTGGGCAGCAAGAAGACCTGCTTCGAGTGGGCCAGCTTCTTCCACGGCAAGAGACACAAAGAGTACGTATTTAATCCACCCTGATCTCACCCAGGGATGTTCATCAGATCAGCTTTACATGAGAGAAAATCAAACTTTAACAATCCGTCTTTATAGGATTAGGCTTCAAACACGCAATATTAACATTTTAGCAGCAAACTGTCTTCAAAACCTATTTAAAAGGTTTCTTAAATAGAATATTTTTAACTCATGCAAGCATTTCATCTGTGGGAAGATTAAATGAAGATTAGATGAACAAAAGATCAGCTGGGAACATAATCTGGGAATGACATGTCTGTCTTAAGCTGGTAGAAATAAAAAAAAAGAATAGTTTAGAACATAAATAGAGATTATATTTGTAGATATTCAGTTAAATGTGATGATAACCTCTTTAAATAGGGTTCGTTTTTGACAGTTTGGTCAATATTTGTGTCAATTCTGTCACTGAAACAGGAAATGCTCTTTTAAGATGCATTTTACATTGAATTTTTTGCACAAAGTTACTTTTTATTTGTTGAATACAATCTTTTTAATTTTCTCCTCATGGTTATTATCATTTATTCAAAAATAAATGCTTTACCATTCTTTACAGGTAATTCTTAGTTATGCTACGATGGTTCAGCAAGTTGTAGTACATCAACAATGAGAGAAAATCAAACTTTAATAATCCTGAAGGAAATTCTTGAAATTCTTCTTTATAGGATTAGATTTAAAATACACAATATTAACATTTTAGTTGCAAACTGTCTTCTTAAATAGGTTTTATACCAGAATTTTTAACTCATGCACAGCATTTCATCTGTGGGAAGATTAAATGAAGATTAGATGAATAAAAGATCAGTTGGGAACATAATCTGGGAACGACAGTTTAGAACAGAAATAGAGACGATAGTTTTAGATACTGACATCTTTCTGTGAACAAATGAAGCTGATAGTCAGTAAATCCAAGACACAGGAAAAATAAACATGTTGGACTAAACATATCTGACCTGATGGATTAATTAAAATAGTCCTCTTACCTTTCTACATCTACTCACAGGATTTATTCTCTGCTGTCTGTCGGATTCGTTGCTTTTAGAGCCCTGTGTTCCCAAATCTGCAATGAGGAACTAATTCTACCAAAGTTCTACCTACCTGCTTTGTATTCACTGGAGTTGTGTTTTTAGAGCTCAGATAGTCGCAGCTGGAGGTCGGAGTGGATGATGAGTCCAAGACCTGCCTAAGTCTGAAACCAGTCCTCAAAAAGTCTTAAACCAGGACCAAATCAAACCTAAACTACTCCTAAAAAAGTCCAAGACATCATAAAACCAGTCCTAAACCAGTCCTTAAAAGGTCTAAAACCAGGACCAAAACCAGGACCAAAATCAAACCTAAACCAGTCCAAAAAACATTCAGAGCCAGTCTGATTACAGTCTAAAACCAGTCCTAAAAAATCAAAAACCAGCACAAAGTCGGGATCAAAACCAGACCTAAACTACTGCCCCTATCCCTCTGGAACAGGGTAAATCTGGACTCATCAGACCACATGACCTTCTTCCATTGATCCAGAGTCTAATCTTTCTGCTCCACAGCAAACTGAAGCCTTTTTATCTGCTCATCCTCAATGATCAGTGGTTTTCTTGGAGCTACAGCTGTTTAGTCCCAATCCCTGTGGAAATGTTCTTCCTTCACTATTAAACAGCTGTGAGTTCTACTGCTGGTTTCCTACAGTCATCCTGGAAGATGTTGGTTCTCCACCATCCTTGGGCGGTTCTTAACCTGATTTTAGTCGTTTCATCTCCTTAGTTGTTTTCTTTGCCAATAATTGGACCCTTCTGAGGCAGATTAACATCCTTTCATGACCACAGGATATGTCTTCTACCATGGTTGTTGAAGAACCTGCATCAGCTAGGGTTAAATCAGTTGTAGCAGTAATTATCCAGTGGAAGCGTCTTGCTTTCTGGTCAGACGGTGTGTTTCTGTGTTGCTGTTTCTGTGGATGTTCTCTGGTGGGAGTTCAGGCTGTGAGGGTTGCTTGGTGAACTCAGGCCTCTTCTGTAATCACTCCCCTCCCCTCCAAACTCAGAGCATTAACCCCCTCTCCCACCGCCTGCTCCACACACTCCTCCATCCTCTTCTACCACTCCCCTCACCCCGCCACCTTCCCCCTCTCCCTCCCCACCCTCCTGCGCCTCTCCCTGCCGACACTCCCCTTCCCCTTCTCCTCCTCTTCCTCCTCCTCACCCTCCTCCCTGCCGTCCTCCTTCCCCTGCTGCAGCGGGATGGTCAACGAGAGCCGGCAGGTCCTCCAGGAGCCCGACTTCGCCCAGCTGCTGCTCCGGGACCCCAACACGCCCATCGTGAGGAAGTCCAGGGGCACCTCCACCCAGGGCACCTCCACCCACGCCTCCTCCACCCACCTGGCCATGCTGGACGAGCCTCCCAGCGGCAGCACCAGCCGGGCCGGGTCGGTCCGAAGCGCTCGCTCCAAGATGAGCAGCTACCACGGCAGCCTGCACCGGTCCAGAGACGGCAGGTCGGTTATCTGCAGGAAGACCCACAACTGATTAGCTTCTGACAGATTGATTTATTTCATTTGGTGAAGATTGATTGAGTTTACCATGTGGGGTCATAAGTTAAAGTTAAATATTCCTAAACAAGGTGGGATTGATTCAATTTGTGTCATTTTCTTCGCTCCAATCTGTAGATCAATGATTGAACTGGAGAAATAATGGAGCTAAAGCACGAGTCATTGATGTGAACATCTGATCTTCAATGGTCCAACCCTGCTTTGATAGAATAATACAAACCAGTTATTTGATGGTGTAAATTTGGTCAAAAAAAGTTTTGAGTATTGATTGAGTTGACCACATGTAATATCTGGGGTCATAGGTAACATTAGAAGGTGGATCATGTTCATTTTTGTGTCTTTTTCTTTGTGGAGCAATGTCTAAAGTGCCATAACTTGAGAAATAATGCAGCTACAGTCCTGAAATTCTGCAGAATCATTGATATGTACATCTGGTCTTCAATGGTCCAACCCTGCTTTGATAGAATAATACACACCAGTTATATGATGGTGCAAAAAAATATCTGTCCACTCCAATATTCCACTTTCTTAAAATTATTTGAAGCATGTGTGTTGGAAAATCCTGATTTTTCTTTCAGCTCAGTAACAGTAATATATAATTCTTCCAGTTGGGACACTAATGGAGTGCTTTCAGCCATAATACCTGCTCAATGATTGTCCTGTTGGGCAAATGCAAAAAACCTTATATAAAGTTTGCCTCTGACTGTCGCTGTCCGTAGTCTAGATCTTTAGAACTAATTTTGGAAAATGGGAAAAAAAATCTACCTATTAGAGTGAAAAACAGAAGTTTTATGTTATTTTTTCATCATATAACTGGTGTGTATCGTTCTATCCTACATTCCTGTACCTGGGCGTTCGGGCATATGGGTTCTGTAAAGCGTTGTGAGACAATTCGACCTGTAATTGGCGCTATATAAATAAAATTGAATTGAATTGGATTAAATTCTGTCTTTTCAAATATTGCTCCTCAGATTGGTGCAAAGAAAACGCACAAAAATCAGCTTGACCCCACCTTCTAGAAGAATTTGCAACTCAAAAAATTAACCAAAAATGTTCCCGTTTTACTTCCTAATACAAAAACCTGTGAATCTCCCCCCTGTGGGATGAAGGAAGACTCTTCTCTGATGAATGTGAGACAATCAGGTGTGAAGTTTTGTATAAATCTGATGAATGTGGAATGAAGATCCTCCTGCAGCTCATTCCCGTTTCCCTCCACCTCTACAGATACACCGCCTCCAGCTTCCGAGCTGCAGACGAGCGGCTGCCGTACGGAAGCATGCCGAGGCTCAACGACCAATCCCAGTCCAGACACTGCAGCACCAACCGGCTGGACAGTCTGTCCCGTCACGGATCCACCCAGCGGCTGGACAGCCAGTCCAGGAACAGCAGCATCAGAGACCTGAGCGGAGCCACCCAGGTGGTCCTGGGCGTCCCTGGAAACGGGATCCACAGAGTCCTGGAGGAGGACGGAGCGGCGGCCTGAAAACTGATCTAAGGAAGTGGCTTTTTCTAGGAAGTTCCACAATGTGTGAGGAGCTCCACTGTTTTAACTGTTGGATTCTGAGGAGGATAAACTCAAACTGAGGGCTGGAAATGTTGCCTTAAAACGTCCTCGATGGATTCTGCCGTCCTGATGATGCCAAAACAAGGCTTCACTTCTGATCCAGAGAACTAAACGAGACGTTGACAGACAGCACGGATGGTCTTATTACTGGACTTTGTTTAAAGGACTGAATGACGGACATGAGGAGGGAGGAAGCAGCGAATTCTAACTACTCCTCATTTCTGACATCCCTGATTCTAAACATCTGCTCACTTAGAACCCTTTTATTCAGAAACATTTGAACGTTTTCACACCCAGTTTGAAACTCGCTGAGGCTCTGCATGTCTCCTAAAGCTTTACAGAAAGCCTTTTTACAAACGTTTTTTATTATCAAGGTGCTTTATTGGTCCGTGTATATTTTGGCAATTGGATTTTCCGTTCTGAAATGGGTATTGAAAAAACAAAAAACGAGTGGTTGTTTGATTTTTGTTTTAAAATACAAAAATTAAAATTGAAATACAAGGCGTTTTTCCTTTTCATGATCAAAAAGGGATATACGAGATTTTAAAAATGCTTTGATTTTCATTTTATATTTAGAATAACAAAAAAATAAAACCAGTAAGAGACAGAAACGAAAAAAGGTCATTTTTTTCATTTTCTGAGACCGGAAGTGGTCATCAGCAAGTGTGGAGCCAAAGGACAACAAGATTCTCAGAGGGCGGAGCCAGAGAGCAGTGATTGGTCAGACTGACAGAGCCAGAGAGCAGAGATTGGTCAGACCATAGATACTATAGAAGACAGCGCGCTAGCGGATCTAGTCTTCTGTATATCTATGGTTGGAACGTCTGGTAGCATCTCTGGCTGCTGTTCATCTTGTTTTTGGAGTAAAACACGGTAAGAAGATAAATACTTCTAACCAGTAGCGTTGTTTTGTTGTACGTTAAGTCAGCGAATTGTGAAGAGTTGTGTTTTGTCGTGTTTGAGCAGTTGGCTCTGACGCGTTAGCTAGCTAAGCGGCTAAATTAGCTAGCTGGCTAATTAACACAGGTGGCTAACTTACTGCTGAACGCCTGTTAGTTGCTGCTGCAGCTGTCCTCATTATTAGAAGGAACTTCTCAACCTGTATTTCTCTACTGTGTATTTTAGTTTTTAAAAAAGTTATTTTACGTTAAGGTTAACTGAAACCCGTTCAGCTGCACTGAAATTTAACATTCAGCTGGTTTGAATTAAACCGCGCTTAACTTAACGTTGCATAACATTACCTCTCTGAATCTCCATAATTTCATTAAATTCCTTCTCTTCCACTGCTCAAGTTCAATCCAGTATATAAAGTGACATTAATAGTGAATCAACTAACAACCAGCCATTGTATTTATTTATTACTGCATGTATTTGTAGTAAAACATGAGATGAAACATCCTACTTTTGGATCTCGAACTGCACAAGCCGTTCATTTTCAGTCACCTGATGAGTTAAACTCCCCTTTTTATGTGAGGTTGAAGCAGAAAGTCTGAGTTAATAAAGAAAGTTGTTTATCATTTGCGATACCTGTTATCTCTGACTGAGTCTTTAGTTTTTGTTGAGCCGATTTACACGTAGAAACTTTGTTCAGGAAGATTTCTCAGTAGCTCAGAGGACAGGCTGCTTTTTACACAACCTTGGAAGAGAATGTCTGTCAATGCTTTCAGCAGAATTTAGAAACACAACACTTCCTAAACAGATATTCTGAGGCTGTGAGGTTGAACGTTTGACAGTATATCAGTGTGTTTGTTTGTGGTCTTTCTGTTTCTAGGTGGAAGCTGAATTAGTGAGGATGACTCCTGCTCCTGTCATCTCTAAGCTCCTCCCACATCTTTACCTGCACATGAGGAAAATCACTCCTGTAGAATGCAGGTATGTTTGTCATTATTATAAAAAGATGTTGCCTGGTGACCTGTCAGAAACCCATTATACAGAGTCAGCCAAAATAATGTTTACACACATCAGGAAAGGAAAAACTAGCATAAATATTTCAATACCAAATGTATTCAGACATCATGAGATTAATAAAAGTTACCTTTGGCCTCTACAATTCCAAGAGGTGCTCAAAGTGGAGGCCACTGGCTTCCAGACATTTCTGTTGTGTTGTAGACGTCACTTGTTGATGCTCCATTCTGGAGGGTAGCGCCATCTGTTGGGAAAACATCGTACAACAGGACACACAGTTATGGTGATTTGATCAAACGTAGAAAGAGGAATCTGTATGTATAGAAGTACTGATACAAATGAAATATTTATAAAAGTTTTTCTTTTCCTGATGTGTGTTTACATTATTTTGGCTGATTCTGAATCTGTGAACTGAATGAGAACAAAACTGTCATTTAATTGTTGCTCTGAAAGCTTCTTTAGTGAAAACCAGCTGGTGTTCTGCTTTGAAACAAACTGCTGTTGAGGTCTGTGTTTTTAGGTTGAACCCCACAGTTTCTGAATGAACTGATAGTTGTTGTTTTTTTTCCTGATAAATGTGGACGTTCTAATTGATGGTAACATTTACTGATCATATAATCAGCATGACAATATAACAGTAGAACATTCTGACCACCTGACTAATACTGTGTTGGTCCCTTTATGCTGCTAAAACTCCTCTGACCCAGTGGTTCATCAGAACCTCTGTGGATCCTGTGGGTTGCAGGGTGGGTCCTACCTAGACCAGGCTGATCCTGGATCATCCCACAGATGCTCCATCAGATCTGGATGTGGGGAGTGTGGAACCCAGGTGAACAGCTGAGCTCTGTCGTGTTCCTCGGACCACTCCTGAGCAGTTTTAGTTTGTCCTGCTGAGGGTGGCAGCTGGCATCAAGGACTGCTGTTGCCATGGAGACTAGGGGGTTGTTTGTCCTGCAGTGTTTAGGTGGTGGTACATGTCAAACATCCACATGAACGTCAAGGTTTCCCAGCAGAACATTGCATTAGAACAAGATGATGGATGTTGTTGTCTTCAGCTGTCAGTGGTCAGAATGTTGTGGCTGATTGATGGATCTGTCTGCCTTTACTCTGACATCCAGAGTTACAAACTCTCAGATTAAACTCTCCACAAGGATCCAAAATAAGTTGGACTTCTACATGAGAGCTTTAATTATTCTTCATCTACTTCCTGAAAAGTTTGGTCAATAAAAAAGACAAAAACTAATATTTTCAGCTGAACTAAAGACAGACTTTGTGATTTTTCTGCTCACATGTTGTGTTGTTGTAAACTTCCTCTTTCAAATAAATATCCTCCTAACCCCCTGGAAACCAGCGTTTGTTCTGTTTTTGTGTTGCTCCTCTGTGACCCTAGACAGCCGGGTTCTAATGTTTTTTGAGCAACACACCATACTATGACGTTTTTACAATGAGGGTTCTACTATGGAACCAGTTTGACATGTTCAGGTGTTCTTTGTGTGAAAACTCAGAGATTTCAGGGATCAGAAGGTGGTTTTCAACTTTCTTTGTTAACTTTCTGCTTCAACTTTAAACTAAAGTTCCTTCACTAACCCTGCCCTCTGGACTTCCAGGAAGCTGTGTTCCTATTGGCTGTCCAGGTGGCTGTGTTCCTATTGGCTGTCCAGGTGGCTGCTTGGTGTTATCAGGAACACCTGAGCAGCTTGGTGTTATCAGGAACACCTGAGCAGCTCAGTATCTTCCTGCTTTATGTTGCTGCAGACAAACATTTCCTCTGCTTCTGTTCACCACTGAACCGGGTTTGGTTCCGTTGCTTTAGTTTGTTCTTTAGGCGTTGGCTTGCAGCTTCCAGCAATAAAATCGCCTTTAATGTGTTTCTTGGTGTGTTTTAGGGCTTTGTACTGGATAGTTGTCTTGGTAAATGTGGTTCTTTAGCCACAGTTAGCACATGGTGCTAATGTGTGCAGTGATTAGTGGATTTGATGCAGGTGAGTTGTGTCTTTATCTTGGCTGTAGTGAGTCTTCAGAGGTTTCTGGTCAGACACATTCTGTATTCTTGTTTGAGAACCAGCGTTGGTTGTCCAGAAGGTAAGAGTTCCTGTCCTGATTCTCTGTTCTCAGAGGTTCTCTGGTAGGCTGCAGGAGACTTTAGTGTTTGGGTTGTGCTAGTTTGGTTTTTGTATGGTTTCATTTGGACGACTATCTTGAGGCCCCTCCATGTGGTTTAGTGAGGTTTTCTGGAACATTTCTACAAAGCAACCTGCAGCAGAAGAGACTTTGAGAGTTTTTAGGAAGTTCTGGAGACCAGACTTTAGAGCAGCAGGAACATTGTCAGCAGTTTGAGCAGGAGAAGGTGATCTTCAGAGTAGAAATGAGATGGAAACCTTCTTGATCCGTGTGGTGAGGTCCTGTACCAAGAGTTTGAGCAGGTTGTGAAGAGTCTGTAGTTCTTTAGTCTGAAAGCACAAGAAGAGTCGACTCATTAAAGGAGAAAACAGGAGATATTGTTGGTTCTTCTGTTGCTCTGCAATTTCCAGTTTCCTTAGAGTGAATATCAAGTTTATATTTTAAATGATTTCCCATGTGAGCCCAAGAAGACTTCAATAAACTCCCTCCATCCCCTGGACACAACACATTTTATTACCATGTTAAATCTTTTATATAAAAAAAATAATGTTTTTGAGTTTTAATCATAGTTTTAGCAGTTTCTTCCCTTTGATTGTTTAGTTTTGTCATCTGTGTGAAAGGTGCTAAACAAATAAAGTTGAATTGATAAACTGAATAATTGACTAACTCATGATTGTGACAACAGAAGTATTTTCATTGTGATTAAAGGCTTTATTTCATTTTTAAGGTTGGGGTTAAAATCTTGACAGAAAAAGAAGATTAAAGAAATAAACTACATAACAAAAGGCAATTAAATCAAAGGGAAAAAAATGCAATACAATAAAACTTTTAAAAAATTTTGTTTAAAAAGTATTTTCTAAATCTGTAATTATGTAAAATATTTTCTCTGTAATATTTAATAATGTTATTTTAAAAATTTTGTTTAATTTCATACATGTTTTGTATCGTGTTTAATTATTTAATTCAATATTTTGTCAGTTTAATATCATTTAATTGTATTTAATGTTTAATTTTATTAAACTGACAAAATATTGAATTAGATAATTAAACACGATACATGGAAGTATGAAATTAAACAAAATTTTTAAAATAACATTAAATATTACAGAGAAAATATTTTACATAATTACACATTTAAAAAATACTTTTTAAACACGAATCATATTAAACTTTTCAAAAAAATACAAATCATTAAATTAGATTATTGAACCTTTAAAAAGACAAAACATTTAATTAAAAAATTCAATGTTTAATTAGAAAATAAAATCTTAAAGACAATAAAACTTCAAATAGGAATTAAACAGAAAATATAACGAATCATTTAAAAAGAAAATGAAACATTAAAAGGTGGTAAAACATTTAAAAAGAAAAACCATAAAGATTTAATCGAAAAATTAAACATTGGGAAAGAAAAGGACGTTTTTCAAACAAGCCGATAAAACATTTGAAAAAACAACAATTAAACATTAAAAAGACAAAACATTTCTAAATCAAATCAGACATTAGAAAAGAATAAAAGGTGAGAAAAGAGCAAAACTAAACATTTAAGAAGAATCAAACTAAAGACAAAACATTTGAAAAGACACCAGTTAGACTTTAGAAGATCAAATTAAACAGAAGAGACAATAAAACGATCAAAAAGAGCAAAAACAGATAAAAGTATTAAAGCCTTCTCTAGTCTGAAATTAAAACATCAAGTTGTTTCTTCAAACATTTCCTCTTTCTATGTTCTTGGTTTGATTGTGGACAGATTTACTAAGAACTCATTTCAGTAAACTGCTTTCCAGATAAAGTCTACTAGTAGTTGAAGGCATTAATCAAACTAATGTTACCTTCTGATCTCCACAAACTTTGCTGTTCAGTGAAGAGAATCAAAGTTAGTTGAGGATTTCTAAAAACCCACAGGTGAAGGTCTGAGAAGAACTCAGATGGATGATCTAAATGTGAAATCAAGACTCATGGTCACAAGTTTTAAGGCTTCTGTTAACCAGAAAGTTCAAACTAACAGAGAAGTACTGAGAAACTTTTAAAACTTCAGTCCTCAGACTGTCTGAAGGTTCAAACTAACAGAGAACTACTGTGGGACTTAGAAAATTTCAGCCCTCAGACTGTATGAAGGTTCAAACTAACAGAGAACTGCTCAAGAACTTAGAAGATTTCAGTCCTTGGACTGTCTGAAGGTTCAAACTAACAGAGAACTACTGTGGGACTTAGAAAATTTCAGCCCTCAGACTGTCTGAAGGTTCAAACTAACAGAGAACTACTGTGGGACTTAGAAAATTTCAGCCCTCAGACTGTGTGAAAGCTCAGGTCCTGAGGACTCGGGAGGTCTGGGGGCTTGGAAAGTCTTGGAACTGAGGGTTCCACCCTCCAGAACAAAGGCTGAAGTCCAACCTCCTGAGAAAAACGGTCGAGTCGAGACTCGAGTTAAAAAAAAATTCGGAAACGACAAAAAATAGATGATAAATGCGCAAAAAAAAGAAAAATTTGTATCTGAGCGAATAGCTCAGGAGGATAAGAGGATAGACTACCAAGTGGAAGGTCGCAGGTTCAAGACCAGCGACGGGCAGTTTTCTTTCTTTGTCTTTGTCAGGATTTTGAGAAAATTTAAGAAGTGTCTGGTCTTGAACCAGCGACCTGCTGCTCCATAGGCAAATCCTTAACTCACTGAGCTACAGATCATATAAAAAGAAATAAATTCGTCCTCCCTTTGACATCGTAGTTGCTGAGGTCACCACATGGGTGGAGCCAAGGCGGAGTCTGGGTGGAGTCAGGGCGGAGAGTAGGCGGGGAGGTGGGTGGTGGCCTCCCGCCCCTCTACTCCACCCACCTCCCCGCCTACTCTCCGCCCTGACTCCACCCAGACTCCCCCACCACACCTTCCCCCGCCCGACGAGTTTTTCGAGTCTCCACGAGTTCTTCGAGTCTCCACGGGTTTTCCCGAGTTTCTTGAGTTTCCATCAGGTCGGAGGCAGAACAACTTGTCATGAAGAGGTGTTGAAGTCGGCCAGGATGGACTGACTTTTTACAGCGACTAGAAGGAAGACGACTAGAAGAGCAGGTCTTTAACCACCATCCATAAAATCCATGGAGTCGCTCCAGAGAAATGATGGGACGTCAACTTTTATCAACCTCCATCCACATGTTCAACTTCATATCTTTACTTGGACATTTTTAGCACCACAAACCTTTAGTATCACACTTTATTATCATTTATTAGGATTTTAATGGAATCCACCAGCAGATTTAGTTTTGTTGACAAACTTTATTCTTGTCGTCGTGGGATTGCAGTATTTAAAACTCTTCCTTCTATTTGACGTCATGTTTATTAGTTTTAGTGGAGAAAGTTATTTTAATTGTCCATTAGTCTCTTAAAAACCAAATAATAAATTGGATTAGTCAAGAGGTTTAAATTTCTTACTTTGTCATATTTTAAATATGACAAAAAAATATAAAAAATAAAGCGTCTTGAGACAATTTGACCTGTAATTGGCATTATATAAATAAAATAGAATTTAAATTGTATGTATCTTGTAATGTTGGAGTAATTCAGCCATATATGTTGGAAAACACATTTTCTTTGACCATTAATCTGTTGATTGTTTTTTCCTGTAATTCATTTCTTGTTTTGGTTTATAAAATGTCAAACCCAAATATATTCAGTTTACTGTCATAAAAACCAAAAAGATTTACATTCATGATGCAGGAATCAGGCAGTTTTTCACTTTTTATCTTAGTTTAGTCAGAAAGATAGTTGATAATGTGTGAATTGTTGCAGCTTGTGAGCACTAAAAGGTTTTAATCTTTGGGGCCGAGTGTCAAAAAACATTTAGAAACCAACATCAACAAAACACTCAACAAAGATTTGAACATCATTAAAGGGAAATCCAAATTTTGCATGACAATGTCTAATTAAAGGACATTTATTTCCAACGTAAATGTGTGATATTCATCCTCTGGAGCTTTCTCTTCACATCGTCTTCCACCTGGACTGGTTTGGTCGGGAGCATGTGCAACAAACATTTGAAAAACTGCACTTTAACATCAATGAATGACACTGAAGTTTAATCTCTACATAAATGAGACTGAGTCTGGATGTGCTGCTCTGTCATTAACTCCTAAGTTTAGGGAAAGTTCAAACAAAAGAGGACAGTTCAGATCAGACTTGAGAATGAGCTGATTTTGAACAAACATCTCAGACTTTCTGAGCTTCAGCACCTCTAGCAAGATATTTTAACAACAAGCAACTCCAAAGATCCAGAAGTTGGAGAGAGTTAGCTTTAGCTGAGCCAAAGAACATGTGGGACGCTAACCTAGCAAACATTTCAGACTTTTCTCTGTGAATTCTGAGAAATAATTTCCTATTTAATGACAGAGCTACACATCTGAACTCAGTCTCATTAAAACAGACTCTAATTCAGTGTCATCCATCCATATTAAAGTGCAGTTACCCAAAATGTTTGTTGCATGAGCTCCAACAAAACCTGTCCAGGTAGAAGGCCACTTTGACAAACAGGAAGTAGAAGATTCCAAGCAGATTTATAGAAGGGGGAACCGGACTGTACTAAGTGTGGTCCAGTATAGAGGGGTGTTTTGTGGGTTTTTAAGGCTGATGATTATTAGTGAGACATTTGGAGTAGATATTCATTTGCAGTAAACGAAAGTATTTAAAATCTTGGAGTTAAACTTAGAAGAACACAAACTCTAACAGAAAACTTTGTTGATACGTTTTTGTTTTGTTTACAGATGTTAAGTTAAAGGAGTTTTATACGTGACATATAACCAATCAAATCACTCCAGAAGACAGAGCGACCACAGGTAGGTAAAGGTTCAGAGCCAAAGTCGCGCCATTTTTAAATGTATTTATTACCGTAAATCAGTAAAAAATAAAATACTGATAATCAGTAAATCAGTCAGCCCACAATTACTACAATTCTACAATGTATGTCTCTTTGCTTTGACTTGTTATTTGTACAATATACGATGTATATGATGGTGTTTTTTCATTCCAAAGGCTATACTATGATGTTTTCTAAGAGACATACCATGCTACTCTGGTTGTTCTGGTCCTGGGCTGCTGCACTCCTCCTCTGTTGTTTTCTGGATTGTACTCAGCTTCATGCCTTCGTCCACCCGGCCTCCGTTGACTCGTCCCGCCTGCCGTCTCTGGAGCTGAAGCTGGATTGGAACAGACCAAAGTACAGTCCAATCACGATGCCAGCTGCCTCTCAAAAGGCTCCTTCATCTGGCAGGTGGCGCCACTTCTTCTGAGGGGAAGCTGAGCTGGACCGGCAGAACTTTGGAGATGTGTTCCAGTGGTTGGTGGATGTGTGGGGAGATAGAGAGGGACCTTTGAATTGTTCAGAAAGGAAAACAGGGAATCCATTGGTAGTTTTAGTTTAGGGTGCTACTGTGGTGTGTTTTTGGGTTTTAAGAGGTTAACAGGAAGAGTTTTTTTTCCTATTGATTATCTTTTACTTTGTTCCTGGTTGGAATGCCCATCAATGTCAACGTGAAGTTCACTTTTAGTTCTGTTTATTTATTTTTATTTTACTAACACCCATTTGTTTTTAACCCCCTCACATGTCGTGTTGTTGTAAACTTACTCTTTCAAATAAATACTCGTCTAACCCTCTGGAAACCAGCGTTTGGACTGTTTTTGTGTTGCTCCTCACCTACTTCAGACAGCCGGGACACAACAACGTTTTGTGGACCAAAGGCTAAACTCTGACGTTTTTAGAGCAACATGCTAAACTATGACATTTTTTGAACCACATATCATACATGACAATTTTAGGCAACATCCCATCATTTTGCGCTTTTTGAACCACATAATAATCTATGGGGTTTTTATTTGCCGACATGCTATACTATGAACTACAGGACATACTATGTTATTCTTGAAAAGTATACTATACTTTGACATTTTCTGAACTACATCCTATACTATGGCGTTATGCACAGAGTGCTTTGGTTACATGTTGATTTATAATCTAGATTATTTCCTGTTTTGTTTTTTGATGGGATTACCACAGACCAGACCGTGAACACTGTTGACACCCACCTGAGGGAGACGCTGTCTAAGATCTCAAGGCTGCTTGGTCGTGGTCTTTCTGGTCCTGCTCCAGAACGCCTTCATCAACTACGTCTTCTTTTGAAGAGGCCCTCAGATGCTGCAATCTCTGACCTTCAGGAGGAACTGCTACTTTCACTCTGTAACGAGATGGCGGTTATTTTAAAGACCCAGCTCCTGGAGGCTTTGAGTGAAAGTTTAACATCCATCAAAACAGAACTACAGACAGTTAAATCTGAGCTGTCGGTCAGTATTTCAAACATCAAGTCTGACCCGGCTGCCCTAAAGCATGCTGTGGGTGAAACGGAAACTTCACTCTCCACATCACCGACGACATCGTCACACTCCAAAGCAGAGCACCTGTCTGCTGAACTTTTAAAAGTGGACAATAAATGTGAAGAATGTGAGCAGCAGCAGCCTGTGAGCAGTGGAACAGATGTGATCAGAAAGAAGTCATTTTCTTTTTTCTTTTCTTTCTGGTTGACTTGATGCTGTCAGATGCAGATGTTGGCGCTGATTCTGATCTTTCAGGATAAAAAGCTGCTTTTCCTTCACAGACTTTTCAGGAAATTATTCTCTCAGGTTTTCTCTGCTATTTATATTTTTATTATCTGTGATTATTTCATTATTGTAAAATAAAGTTTGAGGCATAAAGACTCATTTAGTTATTTTATTACTGAAATCTTTGACGTAGCAGAACTAAACTTCCATTTTCCTTCTTGTACTTCTGATACTAGAACTAAACGTATCTTCAACACGGATCATCTCGTTTTAATGAATCAGCAGCAACATCACAACAACAAATGAGACAATTTTCAACAAATTAATGAAACTGATGTCATTTAAAACTATCAGTCTGTTTTAGTGTCAAATTAAAGCTGATTACTGACAACTAGAACATTAACGTTACTGTTTTAATCACATTTAAGTTTCCTGAACGTTACATTAATGTCAACCAGCCACAGTTTTATGAACTTAATGAACCACATTACAGGAACACAACACACTTCAGCTGCTGACAGGAAACAACACAAACATCGTTAGCTTGATGCTACATTTAGCTGCTAATCAGGACTGAGCAGCTAGCTCGATTAGCATCGCTAACATAAAAAATAATATTTACCGGATGCTAACTCTCTTCTCTGGTCAACACAGACAGAAATAAACTCCACCAACATCTGGAGTGCATGGCACACATTATATCTGACACTAAAGCTGCATATAAAGTGCATTAAAAGCGGCATCGATACGAAAATAAACATTAACTTACCGAACTATCAGAGTCCGTTCAGTGTCTGCTGGTAGAATCAGCCGAAGGTAGAAAACTGGTTAAAACAAGCCAACGGGCAGGAAAACTGTCTGTGGAAAAGGTTCTGCTGCTGCACCGATAAATAAACCAACAGTTATTATATCAGAATTAATCCAAACGAGGAGAGCAGAGTCTCTGCTTCCTCCTCCATAGGACCTGTCAATCATTCCAGACCAGACTGTCAAACAAGTAGCCCCGCCCCCTGGCTTCGCAAAACTTTAACGCTCTATAAAAATTTAATATTGATTTATTTTAAGATCAGCCACCTGATCTGTCATTTTGACCATGAAAACTAATGAAAAAAAAATTATATCCAGTCTATGCACCGAACTCTGTTTGGCTCCACACTTGCTGATGACCACTTCCGGTCTCAGAAAATGAAAAACGGAGCTTTTTTTTTTTTGTGAAAGATGATTTTTAAATGAAAACTGTCCCTACATTTGACCGCCCACGGGCTGCAGTCATCCTCCGAATTCCGTATTTTCCAGCCATTTTTTGCTGGAATTTGCATTTCCCCATTTCCTAGCTCTCCTCCACCGGGTCCAGCCTGCCGGTACCCGACCAGCCGGAACAATTATCACGATGCTTCGGGATGTTTACACGGATGCACATATCTGACGAATTGCAGTCTAGAATTATATTATCAAATATTTTCTTGAAAACTGCAGAAAGAATTTCTAATGCCACTGAGAATCAAATTTAATGATTTTTGATGCCATTTACGGCCTTAATGTTCGTAAAATCAACTTAATGCTTTTTAATGTCCTGCAGAAACCCTGTTAGAGGAGCTTTGAGAAGTTCTAGTCTCCACAAGTCCCGTGTTACATCCAAAAGCTCAAGAAACAAGAAAACTGCTGGAAAAACTGTAAAAGTGTAGATTCAGAGCTTTTTAAAACATTCCCCAGGAGTCCTTTGTGTTTTCTGTTTTTGATAAAAGAGAAAGTTTAACATGAAGCGACCACTACCCATCCCTGGTGTCGTTACTAGATAAAACTGAGGTCCTAATACATCTACCGTATTGGCCCGAATATAAGACGGCCCTGATTATAAGACGACCCCCACTTTTTCAGTCTTATTTCAATGCAAAAAACACCGTCTTATATTCGGGCCAATACGGTTGTTGGTATTTTGGAGACGACGCCTGACGACTGCTTTCTGTCTGAACACATCGTCAGTTTTCCAGATGCTAGATCGCCCTCTGGTTAGAGTGAAAGCCGGTTAGTTTGTCCTGTTTGCAGATTTAATGTTAGAGCAACATCTCCTCTAGTGGCAGAAAAATATTCATAGATGTAGAAACTGTTGTTCATTTGTAATAAAGTTGGTTTTTTTTAAGAACCGAGACGTTTCTGGCAGAATGAAATGACGACACGGTAACGTTTGTATTTGTAACAGCCCTCCGCTTTATTGAAATACATCGGAGTCGGGTTAATATAATGAGTTCTCCACGTAAGTGTGGCAGCCAGTTCCATACATTATTTTTTGTTTTGACCTTACACCTTAAATATTTTTTTGTGCAAAAAAGAATCTACATCACCTGTAGTGGGTTATCCTCAGTAAAACGCCCAAACCGTTCAAAAAAAGGAGCAAGAAAAACAACCGGGAAAAAAACACAAATGATTACATCTATAACATGCAAAACTGTACAAATTATTACAAAGCAATCCTAGAAAACAAGTGTAATATGATATGAAAGAGCAAAATAATATCGAAGGTACTGTAGATAAGACCTCACTGAAATGCAAAGGCGTTTGAATCTTTTTAGTTTTCTAAATGTGGCACCTCAGCCGGACCACCGGACGCCCTTCACTCCTCAAATTCCTCGTCTGTCTCCGTCTTCCTGCCGTCTGTCTCCAAAAAACACTCATCTAAATGAAAAGAATTCATTGGTTCTGACATTTCCTGAGTTTCCTTCTCCTCTAAACATCTGGGAGCAGTTTTTTTTTTTCTTTTCTATTCAACATCGGCCGATAATAAAACGCCACCAGGCTGAGACAGTCTCCTCTCCCCTCCCCACAGCGAATACATTCTACAGATAAACTCCAGCAGGAACTAAAGGAGAGCTTAAAACATGTTCTAAGATGTCTGGAATAACCTTCTCTCTTCATATAAAACACAAAACAAAAAACACTTGGAATGGGTTGTTTAGAGCTACTCTGTAGTGTTTTAGACGGGCAGGAATGACGACCAAAGTACTTTTTGTTTCCCTTTCTGACGAGACAAATGGAATAAAACGGACCCGGATGTTCCTCAAAAGGCTCCGAGGACTAAAAACCGTCTGCAGCGTCGCCACCGGAGTCCAGAAAACACCACACCAGAACCACCTCGCTAGATTTTCTAATTCTGCGATTCCTCGGTTGAAATGCCGTCAAAGGAAACCAAAGCAGCTGAACGGAGGTAACAGGTTTTTGGCTGTGAACGCCCTCCTCTGCAGCCAGGAGCCACAACGCCGTAAAATGCTCTTTAAGCTCCGGAGACGTTCTGCTCATGTTCCAGACTCCAACAGCGGCTCAAATAGACCAACACAAAGTGCCGACAATCTCGCAGCGTATCGTTAGTTTTTCTTAGTGTTTACATTCTTATTTTACTTTAAAGTCAAGAGTTCTTACAAATCATCGAAAACATTCCTCAGGATGAGCAAAGGCTGTGAGAAAAGAACTAATTCTCCCTCTTTTGTCCGTCATTTTTTTTGGTTAAATCAAGCTTAAAATTGGAAACGCACTGATCATAAAAGATGAAAGGCATCTGCTGCGTGAAAACAAAGCAGGTTTGTGGTAAATGTTTCACTCTACAGTACGGGCAGTAGTGTCGATCCATACAAACCAAGTGTGGAAGAAAAAAAAAAACCACACAAACACACAACGCGTGTCGTACATAAAATATAAAACAAATCTAAAATCAAAATCGGTTTTTAAAAAAAAAAAAGTGGTTTAAAATGGCTTTTTATGTGTGTGAAAACAACAACCCCAAATCACTCAGAAAAATAAAAGTCAAAGAGGATTTTTCTTTTTCTTTCCCGTGTAGTTCTCTATAGTATTTTCCTTATCATATATTACTCTCTACTTATGTACATTATTGTGGTGAAGTTTGGTTGCACAGCGAACGTCTACGATGGAGGACGAGCCGCCGGATCACCGGACCAATGAGGAAGAGAGTAGCACAGTCGTGATGATGCTGCTGTTGACGGTCAAAATAAAAAATAGTATAAAGTCACTGCACTTAGTATCAGGAGCAAAAAATAAAAAATAATCATTCCTTTCCTTTCTCTTTTTTTTCTTCTTTTTCATCGTTTTAAATTTTCGCAGCACCCAAAGCAACAGCGGGAAGTTTAAGCAAACCTCCCTTTCCTCGTCTAAAGGTTGATAAATAAATTAAAACATCGTCCCCTGAAACCCAACGGGTACTATGTACAAGTACAAATCATTTCTCTCCACAACAACAACAATAATCCTCTTGGTTTTTAGTGTTGCATCGTGAGGTTTAGAGTCTGACGGGGCGTCAATGAAGCTCGACGGCTTCGGTTTGGCGGCGAAAAGAGCCGATCGATGGGATGTCGTACTGGATGAACACGTGCACACGCCTCTCAAACACACACACACACACACACACACACACACACACACCACACACACACACACACACACACACACACACACACACACACACACACACACACGTTCGCTAAGTAATGATAGCTTCTTCCCTCAGAGAGACTCTTTCTGCCCCGTTATGGAAGAACGCTGAGACAAACCGGAGGGGCAGATGTTGGTGAGGAGGTGCAGTTCTCTGGGCGGTGAGGGGGGAAGTTCAGAAGGAAGTGGGAGGCTGCAGTGGAGAGGAGGGAGTCCTGTGCCGTCAGTCGGTCAGTCGGTCGGTCGGTCGGTGGGGTTGTGGATGGGCGAGCGGCTAGCAGCTAGCAGCTAGCGGCTAGCGGCGGCTCATGAGTCCCAGCCCATCCGGTCTGTGCTCTCCAGAGACAGGGACTTGGTCTTGTGAGGGGAGGCCGGACTGGGAGGGCTGCTGAAGGTGGAGCTGTTGGAGGCCGTGGAGTGACGGGGGGAGTCCGAGTCCTGGAGGGGGGAGATTAAAGAAGAGAGAGAGGGAGTTGGAGGTGAAGAAAGTGGGAAAGGAAACAAAAAAAAGCCAAAATTAGACGATGTTTCCGTCTATAAAATAAACCTGATTCAGATTCATGAAACTAGAGACTTTCTCTGTCTGCAGAATGTAGAAGGATTAAATATATGATGTTCTGGGTTATTTCCTATTAATGTGGCTCTAAATATCACGCGAGCTTTGCAGAGATGCTGGAAAATGTTGCATGAAACGCGTTTAGCTGGAAGTCACAGAGCATGATCACCCTGCAGCGGACAAAAGAAAGAGAATTTTTAATGTTTTGTTTAAGGCGCAGACTGTAAGTAAAAGGTCTGAAAACTGCATTCTATCTGATGACCAGCAGAGGGCGACTCTTCTGCTTACATAAAAGAGATCACATTGATTCAGAGACCCCAACTTCTCACTTGATTTATTACATCAGTACACATTTTCCTACTGACTTTATGGTCCCACTTGCTAGTCTGAAGACTTTTTGAATTACATGTGATGTTTATTTTGTAAATTAATGCCCAACTTAGAGGAAAATACACGATAAAGCAGACTATGTTTTAGGACTAATGACAGGCTGCTGCAGTTTCCATTGAAAAGTCAAATCCAACACTAGCTCATTGCATCTGGTTTCAAAAGATGGTGACGGACAAATTCCAAATCTAAAGCCAAGAACTACTGGGTGGGTTGTCTTTTACTGTCTACCAACTGAAGAGAAGCAGAACTTAACCGTCCAGAACCATTACCGGCTGACTGAATATTATCTGAACACACCCTTTAGCTGACTTTTACTGCACGGATGGAAGCAGAAAGACATGAAGACGACCTGAAGAAATGTCAGAAAACTGACTCCGACTGAGGAGGAAAACTGCTCAGAGTCCGATCTCTTGATGTCAGACTTGGACAAAATACCAACATCTAATAAATTTGCAGCTTTTATAAAATATCCAGTAGAAAAAAATAACTTCCTGCTGTCAGTAAAAGCTGTAACATTTAGAAATATGTCTGCTACAGTCAGTTAATCTGTGTTTATTTTCAGACCGATTCAAGTAAAGATGAGTTTTCTTTGGAAAGCTGCAGGGAGTTCATCCTAACTGCCCAAACTAAACGCTGTTTCCTTGAATCTCAGCCACGACAGACAGACAGACAGACAGACAGACAGACAGACAGACAGACAGACAGACAGACAGACAGACAGACAGACAGACAGACAGACAGACAGACAGACAGACAGATAGATAGATAGATAGATAGATAGATAGATAGATAGATAGATAGATAGATAGATAGATAGATAGATAGATAGATAGATAGATAGATAGATTTTTGTTTTTTTTTTTAGATAGAAAGGAGTGTAAAGTTAGCCGACACATGGAGCCACATTACTATGAAATAAACCAGAATTCTCTTCTAACAGCAGTTGGATGTCACTACAGGTGATCTGTTCTTCATGAAGACTGTCTATGGGATGGAGCTCAGATGTAAAGTCGTTGGCGTTTCTTCCACCACATCAGCAGCACATGATTGGCCAGAAATGATCAGCTGAGAGGAGAACAAACATGCATGCAGATGAGGAGGGATGATGTGGTTCAAAAACAGACAGGATGACTTTTATCGCTCTTATAGAAAAACACATCCAGCTGTTTATGTGGTGAACATGTTGGGTTTCCTTCCAGTTCAGGTTTGAGGTTCATAATTATCTCATATGTTGTATAAAGTCCAGTTTTTCCACATTAATGAGAGATGACTGTCTCTATTTGGATCAAATCTAAACTTGAACAAACACATCTGGTCTATAAAACAGCAAAAAGCACAGTCACTCCACTGTTTCTACTATTTGCAGCTAATCAGACCTGAGTGAAGCTAGAAACACTGTTAAACTCCACATCTCCAGGATCTGCTGAGAAAAACTAAAACATCACAAACCCATCTCCAAAAGATTACCTTCAGATACAACTAAACTGTTCTCAGTTACGTTGTGAGGGAAACGTTTTCAATCATAAAAGGGTTCATTCTATCTGAGACCATCAGGGGCCTCCTGTTTGAAGCTTTTTATATCATAAACTATGTATATTTTAAATAGCTAGCTTGATAAATCAAGTACTTTCTGCCCATTGAACTGCTTTCAGCGTGTTTTCTTTGGAACATTGAATCCCTAAACTCAGCTGCGTAGTTTTTAGTGCCTAAATCCACCTCCTGTAACAGTGGAGAAGTTTCCTACTGTCGTACTACATCGGTCTTTCCCCCAAAACACAAACAAGAACGCAGTTTAGTTGTACATGAATGTCATTTTTGGGCGACATCAACACACTCTGGTGCACCTCACAGGTCATTGTAGCTGGGCAGCTGGTTTTAGTTCTTTAAAACTATAAAAGGTCCTGTAGACATTGAGAGAAGCGCTGCCCAGCTACAATGAAGACAAATCTGTTCAATGTGACATTAAAAGCTCATTTTAATCAGTCATCAGAGACATAAAGTGCTTCAGGTTTCATGCAGACTTTGTGCTCGTTTCCAACCAGTCTGATGTCTGCTCAGTCCTTCCAGACTGGTTTTTAACACGTTTTCACAGGAAGTGGAACCCTGAGAACAGACTAGTAGAAGGGATGTCACGATTAAGATCCAGTTCTATTTTCTTAGACCACACACATTTTATGTATTGTAGATTATTTGCAGTACTTTCTATGGTGTGTCCACTAGATTTGTCATTTTTACGCTGTCCAAATATCGTCTATGTACACAGATACCCACAACGCTTTTCTATACACAGGATGTTGTATTTCCTGCTCTATATTTGCAGAAAGTAAAGATCTCGGCTTCTTTATGCAAATCAGGCTGTCCGGCTGCGTCTGGAAACTTCCCCAAAAACTTCTAAACGAACTGTTGTTTCTCTAAAATGAGGACAGATTCAGCAGCTGCATGGCTTTTTTCACATATCAAGAACACATTCTGTTGAACCATTTTTTTGGTAAAACTTGTTTATTCGCCCATCAAACCTTCAATATCGTGAAGCGTCTAAATCTGTCCCCATGTGGACTCATAGTGTTGCTGTTTATTACTGCAGCCACCTGAGGAGGCATCACATGGACTATGGGCAGTTCAAGAAAACCGAGAGCATCGTGGGGTTTATCAGGTCAACGGGCACCATGACAAAGACTTCTGTGATGCTTAATGACGTCCGGCTAGCGTTTATTTGTTGAAGATAAGCCGAGACTGACTAGGACAGCGTTTCTGCATCACAATGGCATCAGCCCACATGTATATTGACTAAAAAATCAACACAGGACAAATGACTACAGGAGGTCCTTCGGTTTACGACGTCCTCGACTTACAGCGTTTTGCCATTATGTCATAACTGATTATGGGCCAGTCCTTGGTTTAACGTACGGCATTTCAGCATTACGTCAGAACTGGTCACGTGGAAGTAGTTGGCAATTGGAGTGGATGAATACTGTATGAACAGTCGTCACGCGGCGCTATAAGACGGTTTTGTTTCCATTTGCTGCCACATTGGATTATTCTACATTCACTAACTTCATTATGGCTCCCAGCGTACGTCAGACTTACAGTTTATATTTTGGCCGGTATTTTCCTACTGAGTTGTGTTTCAGTCTGAGCTAATGACTGTTTGTCGTTACTGTAGTTGTACTACTATGTGAACTGATGGATATCGTGATGCACATAACGACTTTGTTTACATTTTCACCAGAGGTCCGACTAACGGTGAAAATCAACTTACGTCACACCATAGGAACTGAACTCTGACGTAATTTGTGGTTTTATTGATTGTTAACGCCACATTTATTAATAAGATTATCAAAATCTGTGGCGCCTGCATGAGAGTGGGTGTAAACAAAGATGTAGCTTTTTTGCTGATTCGAGTCTCACTTTGCGATCCCATTCTGGAATATAAATTGTCCAGGTCAATCTATAATTGAGGGACTTTTGAAGTCCATGGGATATAAACTAATGTCTTTATGCTCATTACAATCATGTCTTTACAAATTCCATAATTATTTATTTTGGAAACAATCACTTATTAATAAAAAATGACTGGATATCACTAAAATGTCAACTAAATAACCGTCTGAATTTAATACCAACCATCTTCTAATGAGCTAAACAATAATAAAATGAGCTGATTCAGAAATAGTTTGTATCGTGTTCTTTTATTAAGTTGAGATATTCATGACAGATATTTCTGTTTTTGTAATACATCAGATTTTATACGGAAATCTGTGTTCGAGTAATCACTTTCAACTAAGTTCCTCATTACAAAAACACCTCTCCAGGAAGTGTGTTAATTCCAAATTTTAAATAACTTTCAATTTAAATTTTACTCAGTTATATATATAATATTCAGAAGAATCTTTCTCTAAAATGCCATGTGGTGTTTGGTTATAGGCGGTCATGTTGATTTTAGGCCTGAAAACAGCAAAAATGTCAACTATGATACAAAAAGTCCCGCAGTTATACATTGACAAAGCTGCAGTTGCACCGTACGTGGAAAGAAAGCTCTCCGGTTTTTTAACCCTCGTGTCATCCTGTTCGTCACAATTGACCCGTTTTAAAGTTTGGAAATGTGAAAAAAAAAAAAAACTATTTTCACAGTGAAACTTCTGATGTCCACATTTTCAACATTTTTTGGGAAATCTTAATCTTGGGAAATGTTAAAAATGTTTCTTAAGAACATTCACATCAAAAATTTTATGTGAATGTTCTTAAAGAAAACACTACAAGTTTTATTGATCCTCAGTTTAGATATTTTTAGGATTTTTTTGGAAGATTTTTACTCATTTTTTGAAAATATTTACAAGGATTTTTTTTGCCAAATTTGTGGGTTTTTTTTAAAATAAAACTTTCAAGGGAAACTTTTAAGGAATTACTGGAATTTTCTTCCTGAAGGTTTTGCAAATTTTCAGAAATTTGGGGAATTTTTTTTGTAGAATTTTTGGATTTTTTTTCAGACAAGGAAACAATATTTTTTGGTGCCTGTAAATGAGGACAACAGGAGGATTAAATGCAGTAACAGTGGTGTTGATCTGGCTAAGAGAATGATGCTACCTTTTTATTTTTATACGCAGGGAGACGAGCACTGCGACTAAAATGAATAATCTTTGCACAAAACTTTAAATATTAGCGTGGTAGAACACTGCTCAGAGGTTGTTTCTGGTAATCATCTGAGCCTCTCTACTACGGATCGTGTCGCTTTGATCGGGACATCCCTTCTTGTTTTTACTGGCTGTGCTCTGAACTGATGCTGGTTAGAAACATCAGGGTGCAGCAATGGAAGCACACATGCTCTGTGATCAGCAGCAGCGACAGGAAGCAGCGTTGCACCGTTTCACCAGCAGGATGGAGGCCGGATGACAGACGGACTGATGGTGCAGCTGATGCTCCGGTGAAAGATGCAACGGACCGCTGGAGGGGCTGAAACGGTGCAGCGAGGGCAGAGCTCCAGCGGCAACCTGAGTGTGTGTTTCTGACGTGTCTGCTGGTAAACACCGGACGGACACACTGTGTTCTGTGTGTGGGTGCGTATTCAGTGACACTGTGACATTACCTTCATCTTACTAAGCAGGGTCCTTAAAGCCCTTTTCAGATCAGGGGTCTTCTCCGACGGTGAGACTGCCTGCCACTGCAGAGGAGAGTTCAGACTCAGCGCCCGGCCCACAGACAGCATGCCGGGGTGGGGAGGGGGCAAGCTGGGGTATAGGGTGGAGGGAGGCGACAAATGGGGGCAAAAATGGGGGCAAGATGGGGATGACAGCGTCCACGCTTGTAGGCCGTGGGGATGGGGGGCCACGGAGAGGATGGCAGGCGGTTGGAGGGTGGGAGGAGGATGGGGGTAACTGGACAGGCTGCTGTAGCTCCTGACTGATCACATTTACAAGATGACAGTTTATAACCTGATGCTGCTGGAATACAATCGTTTGTGACTGAGTTCAGTTTGATTTTATGTCCTGAGAACCAAGCGTTGGTCGATATCTGAGGACATTTCAGGAATTTTCCGCCTCTGATGCTACGTGTCCACTAGAGCTGCAGCTATCGATTATTTTAGTAATCGAGTATTCTATCTAATATTCTGGCAATTAATCGAGTAGTCGGGTTCCGCACTAGGCATGCACGTCACAGCATCAAAAGTGGAAGTAAGCGAGCTGTGCAACAGAAATAACCGTCCTGGACACATATATCGTATAGTACAGGGGTATAGTACATATATAGTATATGAAAACTTACAGAAAACATACAGTGAAGCTACATGTCCACTAGATGCGTTTTTCCTGCATTTAAACGCACCACATCTGAAAATCGCATGCATAGTGTGCGGTCACTAGCGGGACACAACATGGTCACATGACAGCGCTGGAGCTTCAGCAGCTGCTATGTGGTCGCGTGACTGAGCTTTCAGCTTGACAGATGAGTTGGATAAACACAGCAGCTCGGCTGCAAACTTTGTCCTTTATTTCAAAAACACTTCAGGGAAAAGTATTTCTGAAAGCATTTGAAGTGAGAAATAATCTGTGCAGCAGCTGAATCTGTCCTGGTTTGAGTTCACCGATGGCGAGTTTAGATGTTTGAGGAATGTTTCACGATGCGTTGGATCTCCGCACTGAATTTGCATAAAGTAGAAGTTGAGTCTACTTTATGCAAATGAGCTGCTGGAGACACACTGGATCAGCTTAGAAAGTGGTGCGTTTCGATGCGGGAAATCGTCAGATCTAGTTGACACGTAGCTTTAGCCTCTCGGATCCTCAGAAAAACTAGTATTAGCCGTTCTACAACTACAGTAGCAGCTTCAAAGTTTTCAAATAGCGATGCTCTATTTACATTTTTCAAGAATAATCTAGATTAGAATAGATTATTCAATTTTCAAGTACAATCTAAAGATGACATCGCTTTGATTTTCGTATTTTATACGTATTTTACTAACTCATCTTACAAGTTGCTGTCCTGTTGAGCTTTGTTTTTTATATTATTGATTCCACCAGTTTCATTCTGTTTTCTGCAGGTTATTTGTCTGTTTTTCAACATGAGCAGCACTTTGGTCAACCCAAGTTGTTCTAAAATCTGCTATATTTAAGAACTGTTACACAAACTGTTAAAGGGACGTTAATGTCCTCCTGAGAGAACAACTTGTGTGAACTGAACCTCCAGCAGGCATCATGGGAAGCGTTAACTGGGACGCTACATGACATGGAGCTAACCAGCGGTGGGATGGAATCTGCACGTAGATGTTGGGATGTTTGTGGCTGATGGGAAGAAGGAAGTCTTTTCAGAGGGAAACAGTGCGATCTACTTTAAGATATTTGGTCATTTCGTGTCTACTTCTACAGTCATGATCTCCACTTGTTCATACGATGCTGATGCTGGGTTGACAGTAACTCTGTTCAGATCTTTAAACTGATTAGAGTCAACACTTAGTAGAAGTTAGTAACAGGTATGCCATTAAGAAAAGATTAGTTTAGGCCAACCGTTCCAAAGCTGTCAGTCGCCTCGAAAAGATTTGGAATAAAGTCCTTCTGGTGTTTAGAGTCAACCGCACATGGAGCTGTATGTTCAGTTTGGATGTTTACTGACCTCTCTGTCGAACTGTGAGAGCGGAGCGTCGCCACAGTCCATCCCTCCTCCAGAGGACAGGGAGCTCTCAGACGGAGACGTCATGGTCTGCCGTTTGGACCCGTAGCTTCCTCCTGACAGCTCCCTGCGCAGAGCGCTGCCGTTCTGGGAGGACGAGCCTGAAGTAGAGGAACCCAACATCATCTGGTTAAAGTACAGGCTGATTTACCCACAAAAAAGGCAGATTGAGCAGTTATGACAAATTAAAAAGATTGTATTCAATATTAAAAAAATTAATTTGAGCAAAAAATTAAATGAAAATGCATCTTAAACCAGTAAGACTAAATATTGAAAAAAAAGAGCAATAAATGAAACTAAAAATAACAATGTGTGTGTGTGTGTGTGTGTGTGTATATATATATAAAAATAAAAAAAATAAAAAGATAAAAATAATTTTTCAGGTTTTTTGCTCATTTTATTTTCTAGATATTTTTATATTTATTTATTTTATATATATATATATATATATATATATATATATATATATATATAAACACAAATCAAAAAAAGAAACTAAAAATAAAAGAGATTTCTTTTTGCTTTTTAAAAAATTATTTTAAATTTTTATTTACATATACATATATATATATATATATATATATATATATATATATATATATATATATATATATATATATATATATATATATATATATATATATCCAGGAATTAGTCTGATCCTTAGACCCTGTGAGCGTTTACAACCCCGTCTTCATTCCAGATCTGGACCAGATACAACATCTAACCTTCATTCTAAACCTGTTTAAAGCCTATGGATTAATTTATTATGCACAAAAATACAGAAAGGCACATTCAATTTTTAAAAAGTCTTCTTGGTGTTTTGTTTTTCAGCACCAAACTCTGGAACTCATTCCCACCAAATCTCCAGAACATCGACTCTCTGCCTCTCTTCAGAGCCAGACTCAAAATTCACCTGTTCAAGACTGTTTATTCACTGTAACTGCATCTTTCTTTATGTATGGTTTTTATCTGTTCTGTTGTATTGGTTTCTCTTGTAAAGTGACCTTGGGTGTCGAGAAAGGCGCTTACAAATAAAATGTATTATTATTATTATTATTATTATTATCCATCCATCCATTATCTATACACCGCTTAATCCTCACTAGGGTCGCGGGGGTGCTGGAGCCTATCCCAGCTGACTCGGGCGAAGGCAGGGGACACCCTAGACAGGTCGCCAGTCTGCCGCAGGGCTACATATACAGACACACAAGCACTCTCACATTCACACCTACGGGCAATTTAGAATAATCAATTAACCTCAGCATGTTTTTGGACTGTGGGAGGAAGCCGGAGTACCCGGAGAAAACCCACGCATGCACAGGGAGAACATGCAAACTCCATGCAGAAAGATCCCGGGAAAGCCGGGACGCGAACCAGGGATCTTCTCGCTGCAAGGCGAAAGCGCTAACCACTACTCCACTGTGCAGCCTTATTATTATTATTATTATTGTTGTTGTTATTGTTATTATTATTATTATTATTATTATTATTATTAGTTGTTTTCATTAAAACGACCCTTTCTGCTTTAAAATGACTCAGATGTAACTCATATGAAGTCACTTATCAATGCTCAAACACTGGAAAACTCCACCTAAAATAAAATGCTATGTAATATTGCTGTGATGTTGGAGTAACTCAGCCGTAAATGTTGAACCAGAAACTAATTCTGAAAAAGAATACTGATCCAGACAGATCGCTTACTCAGGTTTGTTATGTAAGAATCCACAGAATTCTGAATCTGTGTTTATTTGTGTTGTATTGTTTTGATGATGGATCTTCTGGAGTGTTTTTCTGTTCTTTACTTACGGATGCCCAGTCCGCTGCTGGCGCTCATGGATCGGCCCGGCTCGGCCCGGTTCTTGGTGATGGAGGGGATGCTGACGGAACCGCTGAATCCTGCACGGCTCTCCTGAACACGGACGTTCTGGTTTAAACACCCAGAAACCAAACAAACACAGAGAACACAGAGTGCAGTGCAGGGAGAGGAGTGAGGACGGTGCACAAACACAACATGCTCAACACACATATGATCCACGTGTGATCTGAATAGAACACACGGAACAAACAGGAAGCAGCTCAGGTGAAGCAACATCACAACGTTTTAGTGGACGAGGTGATGTGAGAGCCAAGAGTTCCAATATGTGACTGAACATTTCAGGTTAGTTTACAAAACAGGTGACGAAAAAACATTCAGATCTTCAGGTGGATCCTTCTGGTTGTTCCAAGGTTGAGGGTTAAATCTAAAGGTGGCCGAGCGTTCTCCATCAGGACCTCCACTTTAGAGTCACTAACTTCTTTTAAATCACTTCTTAAACCCACTTTTATAGACTTGCTTTTATGTGACATTTACTTTTAGCTTTACTTTGTTTTAGTGTTTTATTCCGTTTATTTCAGAAGTTCTCTCTGGTTTTATTTCACTTTTAGCTGCCTGGTTCTTTGGTGTGATGTCATCTTTCTAATTCTTTAATTCTGTAGTTTTTAGTTACTTTTTAAATTTCTAACTTTTAACCCTCAACCTTGTTCTTTAATTTTCAAACTGCCTAGTTCCCTTGTTTGAGTTGTGTGCTAATCTACATAATTATTCATTGAATTTCTTATGATTTTTATTATTTATTTTAATTGCTGCTCTGACTTGTCTCCTATATCTTGTCTGATTGTCTGTGTTTCATGTTTTAACTGTCAAAGCTCTTTGTGACGCTGTTCTTAAGGCTGCTATAGAAATAAAGTTATTATTATTATTATTGTAAACTGTAAACTAGACAGCTTCCTCTGTTCAGATCTCAGTGTTAGCATGCTGTATGGTTGAAGGAAGTGAGGATCCACAAATACACACATCTCAAACAGTGTTTCTGTGGATTTTGTGAGCTTTCCTTGTGACACATCAAAACACAAAGTTTGCATCATGTGTGAGACGAGCCTGTGGGGAAGCTGTGTGTTCACAGGTGTACCATGGGCAGGTCTTTCAGGATCTGGATCCCGTCTCCTGGTCCCATGTGGGCCACGTGGTTGAAGTTGGTGGGATTAGAGATCAGCTTGTTCCTCATCTCTGGATCTCGCAGCATCTCTCTGAAAACATGAACACAGGAGGAACAGATTCAGTGAAACTGAAATAGTCCAGCTCTCTGTCCCTGGAGGATAAAAACTTCATATTAGATTTTTTTGACTACTATAAAATGTCTGCATTGTGTAATATTGTTTCAATTCCTCTACGTGCTTCTCAATGAAAATGTAGTAGTGGAAGCAGGTGTAAGTGGGCTGTTGGTAATTGATACAGGCTAAATACATCCACCCATCCGTCTAGCCATTTTCTTCTGTTTATCCAGAATCGGGTGGTGGTGGTGGGAGGCTAAAAAGGTCCTTCCAGACATCACTCTTCCCTTAAACTTATGTCAGCAGCTTGTACCTGAAGGACAGGACTCATGGCTGAAACATAGATGGATGGACTAGTAAATCTAGAGCTTATATTAACACAGGAACGCTACAACATCATCAGAAACGTTAGAAATTAGGACTAAACTTGATCAGCTTTCCACAACAGAGCAAAATGTCTGGAAAACTTAAGGTGAATGTAGTGAAAATAAAAACTAGCGATCTAGAAAAGGCTCCTGGTGGTGCACAGCGACAGTAAAGTTCTGTTCAGAGTGAGTTTAAGGTCTCGGGTGTCTCGGCTTCTCTACCTCCTCTGCTGAAGTCGCTCTTCTTCTGGTACCCTGAAAGAGAAGCGTCTCTTGTTGTTCATGCTGCGCACCATCTGCTTCCTGCTGTTGTCTGACGTCTCCGGGACGACGAGCTCATCACCCTCTGAAAGATGACAAACGGAGCCAGAGGCGTCTTTACGAAGCTTTTCTATTTCAGCTCGGTGGCTGACGGTGACGTATAAGGAATATAAATAGTGCAGCACAGAAAGAAAATAATAAAATAACACAGGAATTCAAGAGTTCAAGTCCTGCAATGACAAATACGAGCAGCCACAGCACATATTCTGCTAAAGTATCCTCGATGCAGATGTTCAACTCTTCCCTGGTGCACCGAGGAAGAACTAAATTAAATCTATTCTTCAAAAATGTGAGGACTTGGTGGAAAACTGCTAGCTGTTATTATCACTAAGAAAATGTTTGTATAGCCACAAAAGTGATATTTAAATGGAAATTATTTAATTGGTAGCAGGGCTTTGCAATAATCCAGTATGGACAATAATCAGAATTTAAAAATTAAAATAAAGAAACTAATACTCTCTAATTATACAAGCATGATATCATTAATGATTACAAGTTCGGACATTTCCTGATTTCTTTAAGCATCATTTTGAGATGCTTCTCTTTTCTGCTGCTTTGTGTTTTTTGCTGCAGAGGATTGCAGAGGGAGATATTTTACTTTCTCCTCCATTTCAGTTACATTAAATTACTACATATAAAACATACAATTAAATTACTAGAATGAAATTACCTAAAAGTGCATTAAGCAGTTGAAATTAGTTTAACTTTGACCCGCCACACAATTAAAATGCTGCTGTAAGTTATGCTGTTAGAAACAGCAACATGATGTAGTATTACTGTAGAAACATTTGCTGTAAGATTCAAATAGAAAATGTACATTTTACAGATAATGCTAAGTAATATCTTGAATGCAGGCGTCATTCTTACCGGCCATCTTGTTCCTGAAGTAGATGAGCCGAACCGTTTCCAGCCCCAGCAGGTTCAGAGAGCCGTCGATGTTCAGAGGTCGCACCTACAACGATAAATCTAACATCAGGAAACCTTCCAGAACTATTAAAGGATTGTACTCTGAGAACACAATCTAATCATGCTGGACAAAAGAATAAGAGGTTACTAAGGCGACGAGCCAAACACAGTTAGTTGACTTCATCCACCAGGTGGAGCCAGAGACTGACCTTCTTCAGAGGGATGGTCTGAATCCACTCCATGGTGTTCACATCGAACACATCCACAGCGTTCTCACTGTACACCGACAGGTAGGGGGCGTTGTAGCCTGAAGGAGAGGGGACAATCTCTCATTAGACACTATAGGCTTCATTTAGTCTCACTCTGAAGTTTTCATTTGTGTATTACTCAATAAATAGTTAAGTAGATAATTATTGGGCCGTACATCACACCAACTATACCTGAGCTTGTGATTTATACAGTGGTGCAAGATGGTTTGTGAATCCTATTTCTGCAAGAACACAACCTAAAACATCACCAGATTTTCACTAAAGTCCATAAAGAAAAGTATGAGGAAAAAGGAAAAGGCTGCACATACTTTTGCCTCTTACACTGAAGGAAAACTGGATCATTTCACCCAATAAATAAACAGCGAAGAGCAAGATTTCTGTCTCAGTTGCCCTTAAAATTTTACACAATCTCACATATTATCATGAATTATTTCTGTAAAAATCTTTTTGTTTCTAAAGGTGTGGCTGCATTAGACAGACACCAACAAACACAAATTATATTTTTATTGATTGTTGTTTACAAAAAAAACTAAATCCTACCAACATGACCCAAAACTCAAAATGTCTTATTTTTCTGGAACCAATCAATTTGAAGTTTTTAATGGCTTTTTTGAGGATTTGTTTAGTATTATGGCTGTGATTGGACTAAAAGAAATTACAGTTGAAGACCTAAGAGCGATTCTTAACCCTCGTGTCGTCCTGCGGGTCAAATTGACCTGCTGTGAAGTTTGAAAATGTGGAAAAAATATATATTTTCACAGTGAAACTTCTGATTAAATCTTTGAACATTTTTTGATGGAAAAAAGAAATGTTAAAAGTGTTTCTTAAGAATATTCACAAAAAAATGCAATCAAAATCCAGCAAATTTCGCTGGATTATGGTTGATTTTTTTGTGAATGTTCTTAAAGAAAATATTAGAAGTTTTACTGATATATATGGAATCACTTTAGATATTTTTAGGATTTTTTTTGGAAGATTTTTACTCATTTTTTGAAAATATTTACAAGAATTTTCTTGCCAAATTTGGGGGATTTTTTTTTTTTTTAACTTTTAAGGGAAACTTTTAAGGAATCATTGAAATTTTCTTCTGAAGGTTTTGCATATTTTCAGAAAGAGTTAATGCAATATTTCACAAATATATGAGGTGTCTGAAAACGTTTTTCCACCACTGTATGTCTCTTTACCTACTTTTAGAACTTGTGTGAAAATCTGCTGATGTTTTAATTCATATTTGTGCAGAAATACAGAAAATTCTAAAATGGTTCTAAACTTTCAAGGCCCATCTCCGATGTTAGTTTTTCTATGTCCATGTACAGTTTAAAGTGACTACTCCTGCACTTACAGGCAGCGTTGGGCACCGCCGGCCACATCAGCTCCTGCTGCCGTGACCTGCGGCCCTGCGAGTCCACGTACACCCCGATGGCGCTGAAGCACAGCAGCAGCTCTTTGCTGGAGATCTCCACGGCGCAGAGGGCATCCAGGCCATGCTGAGGGATGAAGGCCAGGGTGTGGTCCTCGTGATGCAGCAGGCTGACCGGAGACGTGTCGCCGTGGACGCTGTGGAGGGTTTCAGAGGTCATTAAATAAATTACAATCATATTTTACTAAAGGAGCATCTTTGCTGTATTTTGATGTACAGGAGGTCCTCAGTTTATGACGTCCTCGACCTACGGCGTTTCATCGTTACATCAGAACTGGTTCCATGGAACTATCTGATGAGCAGAGTGGATGAATACGTCGTCATGGTGCTATCAGATGGCTTTGTTTCCATTCTCTGGTTGTACTCCACCTTGGATTGTGTTACATTCACTAACTTTTTGTCCTTCATTATGGCTCCCAGCGTAAGTCAGACTCTTCTGATGCTTGGAAGAAAAGGAAAGCATCTCCATGGAAGTGAAATTAGATAGAATGAAACACTGGGAACAGGAAGAAACACCAACCAACATGGGTCAAGATGTAAAAACAGGTCAACATATTGTAGCGACCCTCTGTGATGAATGAGTGAGACTTTATCTGGTTCTCTGCTGCTTTATTGAACCTTCATACAGGCTACTGTGGACCGTAGCCAACGCCAGAATAAGTAGAAAAACCCCATAACTTAGCTCCAGAATTAGCCACCGTTCCCAGCTCTCTCTACTGCTGACTCTCAGCCAATCAGAGGTGAGCTAACTAAACATGGCACGTTTGACATTAGGTAAATCTGGAACTGAACAATAAACACTGAAACCTCAACATCAACAACAATATCAGTCTGTTACAATATTCTGTTATCTTCTAGTAAAATGATTCATACATGCATGAAAGTCGTCGGTATTCATGACTTTATGAAGAACTGATTGATATCGTGATGCATGGAACGGCTTTGTTTACATTTTTGTAGGAGTTCCGACTTACGGTGACAATCGACTTGCGTAGATCAGTAGGAACGGAACTCCACTGTAAGTTGAGGACCTCCTGTATTTTGATATAAAGACCAGCACGTATCCTACCTGTAGCGCATGAATCCGGACTGATAACCGACACAGAGACGTTCGCTGAGCAGACCCATCCACTGGACCGGCCCCGGGGCCTGCAGCTCCCGCAGCCGACGGTGACGTCCTTTACTCTTATTCACCTGCAAGGGTGGGAAAAATTGTTTTCAGCAAATCATATAAATTGTGAAATAACTTATTAAATTCTTTATTTTTCCAGGTAAGATCAGTCCAGGGGCTGTACAGTGGTGTAGTGGTTAGCGCTTTCGCCTTGCAGCGAGAAGATCCCTGGTTCGCGTCCCGGCTTTCCCGGGATCTTTCTGCATGGAGTTTGCATGTTCTCCCTGTGCATGCGTGGGTTTTCTCCGGGTACTCCGGCTTCCTCCCACAGTCCAAAAACATGCTAAGGTTAATTGATCATTCTAAATTGCCCGTAGGTGTGAATGTGTGAGTGATTGTGTGTCCCTATATGTAGCCCTGCGACAGACTGGCGACCTGTCTAGGGTGTCCCCTGCCTTCGCCCGAGTCAGCTGGGATAGGCTCCAGCCCCCCCCGCGACCCTAGTGAGGATTAAGCGGTGTATAGATAATGGATGGATGAAGATCAGTCCAATGATGACCTGGCAAGAGGCCCCAGTAAGAAGATAACAAATAGACAAAAAAGGATGCACAAGTCTTTAAATAGAGGTTAAAAACAGCCTAAATTAATGGTAGAGTTCAGTGAAAACAGTCAGCATGTCAGTGGTCAGCTAAGGTCTGCTGCAGCTTCTGATTAAACATGGAAAGATATGGGAGAGACGACAGTTTGAGAGATTTTTGGAGGGAATTCCAATCGATCGCTGCAGCAAAGTGAAAGGAATTTTATAAATGACATCACAGTAGTTGAACATAGGGAGAGTGTTTTTGGTAGAGTATGTAAAGGAGGCCTTATTACGGTAGAGGAACCCCAGTCTGGATTTGATTTTAGCCTGTAGAATATTGATGAGAGGAATGAAAGAGAGTGAAGAGTCCAGCCAGAGACTAAGGTACTGGTAGGAGTTGACGAACTCCAGATCTGAACCATCTGCACAGGTGATCTTTGGGGGGCTGGAGACACTGTTGTCTGGTTGAATAGCATACATGTAGTTTTCTTGGAATTGAGGAATAAGCGACTGTCATGAAAAGACTCTTGGATTGAAGCAAGGCTGAGTGGATGCAGCAGAGTGAAGTGATGGGCCGGTGGAGTATAAAGTCAAAGTGAAACGTCATGGTTGGATGTGGTAGAAGCTTACAACAATGAGCACCAATCTCTGTGCAGACCGGACAGTCCACTATGTGATGCAACATATATAAACAACTGTGTGTTTTTGGACCTCGTAGCAGATGATCTGTCTCTTCATGGCCACGCAGAGGCAGGTGAGGGAGCCGTTGCGGACCGGACCGGACACGATGGTCTGGCAGCCTTTGGTCTCTGCCAGCTTGTAGGACTCGGTCTCGCGGCCGTCCAGCGCCTGCGTGGGGAACAGGCGGACGTGGCGGTTCCTGCCGGAGATGACGGCCAGCAGCTGCTCCTGGGGGATCAGGTCGATGTGGTGGACCTTCTTGTTGTCTCCCACCCGGATTATTTCTGCAGACGGAGGGAGAGTGAAGGAGTGAGTGAGGAAAGCCCACTTCCTCAGGCATGAAACCAAACAAGTTAAGATGAACCCAGAGGAGAAAATGCTGCTTTTCTTACCGTCTTTGGTGACATGGATGACAAACAGGCCTTCCTCGTTGCCCAGGGCGACACGCTCATGATCTGAGGGCAGAATAAATGAGGCCGATGAGGGAAAACAGAAGGATATTATGTGCAGAAAATGTCCTGATGTGTTTACTAGTTTCTATTTTCATGACATGGCAATAATCAGAAGTGTTGTACCCAGAGGCTAAGAGAAAAAAATAGCTCCTTCTGGAACAGCTTCACTCACAGTCAAGAAGCTCTTTATCTCTGAGATAATGATGATGGCGAGATAAAAAGAGAGCATGTTTATCTGGGATCTTGATTTGCAAAGGCACATTTCAGTCAGTTCCTTGAACAGCTCTTGTAGTTTTAGTGTCTTCTACGAGTCTCCCTGTCAGATGTAGTGCTCGGTGAAAGCCCACCTATGATAGCAGCAGACTGCGTGGTCTTGATGAGGGGCAGGGTGCTGTCGTACGCCTCCTTGGGGACGTAGACGAAGCGCTCCTTCAGCTTGTTCTTCTTCAGGATGCGGTGGAGCTCGTTGAGGAGGCCCACCCACTTGTTCCTCTCCTGGTCGCTGTCGGCCAGGATCAGGATGGAGGGTTTGTGGCTGCTGGAGGGGGAGAGCTGGGACGCCGTGACCTGAGGAGAGAACAGGGAGAGGTCAGACTATATGTTTTCTTTTCACAACTTAAGGCCTCTACACACTGAGGGATTTTAACAATCTTCTAAGTTCCCAGCTTGCTCCGCTGCACGACATGAATGTAATAATCTTTGGGCCTGGCGTGAAGTTTGCTCTGTGCATATTAACAATGAAAACGCAGCCTACGATGTACATGAGTCGACGTGAACGTGCAAGAATAAAATGTCATCAGCGTGTGGCATCCATCCATGAAAAATAAACAACCGAAGCATAAACGGAGCTCCTACGATGCAAAAACTCTAAATCTTACCAAGTCTGTTTGTCTTAATTTTAGTCAAAATGTCTCATCCCACTTGATTTAAGATAAATTCTCTTAACAAGAGACATTTCAGCAGATGGAGGGACTTGTTTTTAGACAATGCATCTTAAATATCTTGTTCAGTCAAACAATCTTAAAATTATCTTGTTTTAATCCTCATGTCGTCCTGCGGGTCACATCGACCCGTTTTAAAGTTTGAAAATGTGGAAAAAAATATTTTCACAGTGAAAACTTCCACATTTTCACATTTTTTGGGGAAATTTTTAAACATTTTTTGATTGAAAAAAGAAATGTTAAAAAAATGTTTCTTTAAGAACATTCGGGAAAAAAATCATCCAAAATCCTGCGAATTCTGCTGGATTTTGGATGAAAATATTAGAAGTTTACTGATATATATGTAATCACTTTAGATATTTTTAGGACTTTTTTGGAAGGTTTTCAGTCATTTTTTGAAAAGATTTACAATTTTTATACATTTTTTAATTTTTTTAATTTTTATTTCTTGCCAAATTTGGGGATTTTTTTTTAACTAAAACTTTTAAGGGGAATTGTAATGAATGTTCTTCCTGAAGGTTTTGCAAATTTTTATAAATCTGGGGAATTTTTTGCTGAATTTTTTGATTTTTTTTCAGACAAGGAAACAATAATTTTTGGTGCTGTAAATGAGGACAACAGGAGGGTTAAGACACCTAAGCTTGACAATGCTGGTAAAATAGAGCTTAAAATAAGTTTTCCCAGCTAATTTTAAGATCTTAATATTGTAAATATCATATCTTATTTCAAGAACTCTTACCAAGCCATTTTTCACTTGTTCTATTGGCAGTTTTTTTCACTTATATCAAGTAAAAGTTCCTTGAAATAAGTTTTTTTTTCTTGTTTTGAGAGGAGCATTTTTTCCAGTGTACAATCACAAGGAAACTAGTCAAACATGAACGGAGAGAAATCCCCCCCACAAAGGAGGAGGAGGATATGGACGTGGTCGTCGCTTGGAAAGAGAGGCCAATTTGGGATGCCAGTTTTGCCACTTCCGTTGCTATATCCTTCCATGCTTCGTCCTTTTTTGTCCGGTTGTGGTCCGACCTGGAGGACACGTCTAAAAGTCTTCTGCTGCCACAACTCTACTAGTCTGTCTTCTTTGTTTGAATCCCACATACTGGTTTTGATGCGTTTTGTCTCCATAAATCAACTATCTGGGTTTATTGATCAGTCCGTCATTTCATCCTGCATTTCTATTGGTTAGTTGTCGTAGGTCCAGCAGCAGTCATGCTGTGAGACGATCACCCAGAATTTCTGACAGTCAGAATTTTATGGCAGCTTGTCTTTGGTCGCCATGGCAACGGCCGTCCTTGACCTTGTCTCTCAGTGAGACGTAGGACCACTGATTTAGAGCCAAGACCAAAGATATCACCACCATTCTCTCACCGTTTGTATCTTTGGTCTGGGACGGCTGAATATCACACAGTGTGTAGAGACCTTTAGTGCTTTAAAGAACAGTTTGTGAATCGAGGTAATCAGCGTCACAAACACCAGTATCCATTTTAATGTCACAAAAAATGTAAAAGCAAAGTGCCGTATTTGCTTGTTTCCATTAACTGCTTTGAAGTGAATAAACCACGTTGTGCACAAGGTGGCGCTATAGGCTGTTAAGCAAACTGTAATAAACAGAGTAGAAGAAGCTGATGTTTGCCAACTAGTAAAAATTCTCAGAGAAGAAGAAACAAACAAAACTTTGGCCATCTATTGAAAAAAATATTAGAAGTCTTTGGGAGTTGCTGTCAATTGAGAAATTAAAAATTATTCTTTCACCTCAGCTGGTATTGATAATATATAAAGACAATATTTGTAGACAACATGTTCTAAGATCTGAACTTATTCAGAAAATTAAATGTCTTTGTTGAAAAAGTCAAGTGCAGAAACATTTTTGCAAAAAAAAAAAGTGTTTTTTAAAAATTTGTACTTAATGTTTGCCATTTTATGAATGAAAAATAAAGCCACGTGATGGAAACAGCTACTGTGGCAACAATATTTAAATTACAAGTAACAAATGCTCTTAGGCTTTTACAAGCAAACTCTATTATTGTTATTCTTTTCCAGGGACAAATCCAAACTTTCAGACATAAAGTGTCAAGAAATGGTTGTTGAGATGCAGCAAAACCTTGAAAATGAACTCACTCTGAATATACAGGGGATGTCCTTGCGGCTGGCGTGGATGACGTCTGAGGCCAGGACAGAACTGACAGAAAACTCTTCATCCCTGGAGGACAGATGGACAGATCAGACGTTGGATATGTGAAGGACGACGACGCTTTCAACCATTTCAGATGCAGATCGTAACAATGCAACAAGCATATTTCCAAGGCTGCAGTCTAGAACATATGATGTCATTAGTTTTACTACAGGTTACCATCTTCTACTACTCGCTATCGAGGAAGGAAACATTCTGGACTGAAGGCTCATCCGGAAATTCAAATTTCTTGAAGTGTTCATTAGAGCTGCAACTGCTGATTCTTTTTGTCCATTTCTGTTTTTTTTCAGTCCTTCCAGGAATTCCTGATGTTGCAATCGCAACAATTAACTCAAATCTAACCAATCTCTGTGAATTCTGCGCAATTCTGTCCAATCACCGCAAGTTCTCCACCATTTTGTCCCGCCTCCCGTGAGTTCCACCAATCATAGCAGTCAAACGTAATGCACGTACGTCACCCTGTTTCTGGTGTGAAGATGCAGACATGTCCCATTCTAATGTCTCTCATTTACCAGCTAAAATTACTGCTGAAGACGGAGAAAAACCATTCCCTGATGCTCTTCACCAAAGCGGAGCTAAACTGTTTTACACCTGTGAAATATTGTGGTGGAAAACAAATGAAAACCATCGACTGACAAACACTTTTCTACCCCAAACATATCAGGAGAACGTCTGGAAGGAGCAGAAACAGACCAGACAGATCCCCATGATGGAAGCTGTTGATCCAGATCTGTTGCGATCATTTAGTGTCTTAAATCTACCAACCACTTCCTGTTAAACCAGTATCTGCTGCTGCTAGTTTCCCACTGTGGTTTACCAGCTGGTGGAAATGGGTTGGAGCGTTAAAGAATTAGTTTAGGAAGAAATATTGGCAATTAAAATGCTGAACTATGTTAAAGGAACTTTCTAGCAGTTGTCACTGTCTCCCGCAACAAATACGCTTAAAACATCGCAACTTTCATCGCAATTTTTTAGAAAAGCTGCCGCAAATTCAGACATTTTCAGGTGCAATAATCTGGAGAAATGACACAAAATCCTGGAGGGACTGAATGTTTTTCCATTTGTTTGACTGAATATTTGGGAAAATGCTCCTTGTAATTTCCCAAACGCCAAGATAATACCTTCATAAGTCGTATTTTATCTAAAACCCAAAGATATTCTCACTCTTTTTTATTGCTTATGAATAAAAACAACTTATGATTCCAGCTGTGGTATTTAAAGAGCCCATAGTGCTTCTCTTACCTCATATCTATGACTTGGCTGACGACTACACTCGGCTGTGTTGCTTTTCCTTCTCCCAGTTCATAGAGGAACAGTTTGAAGTCACAGACCACAGCCATCGCTCTCTGCCAGCCTTTCTTCACGCCTGTCGGTTTGGGCACCTGCAACAGAAACACGTTTAGTTTACGACTCGATAAGAAACCTCAAGTCCAATCTCTCCACTATGAATGGCAGAAACATGACGGTTACACAGAACTAAGATTTGGGTGTTTAGATTGATGAGAGTCACTTTTAGATATCATGTGTCGGCAAATGTGACAAAATTATGTCCAAAAATGTGACTTTTTTTACAGACAGAAATCGTTTTTCCACTGCTGTGTAGGAGAACACTTATTTTTAATCAATCCTGGATTACATTGACATCTTACACATCCATCAGCAGCAGATCTTAAGCCCTTGGATGCCATTTATCACTCAGGTTTATTACTGGTGATGGTTTTAACACTCCTCACTGTGAGCTGGGTGGCTCTCACTCTCTGTTAGGGGTGATAGACGGTGAGTTTTATTTATTCATGAGGCTCTTTTTAGCCCTTACATCACCTCATTACTGTGTTTTAATGTGGGCCCAGTGGATCACACTGCAGTGGCTGCTTTTACCGAGTATTTACTGTGCATCTGCAACATGGAATAATGTGTAAAAGAATCCTCTTTGACTTCCAGCTGCTATGGTTTAAGTTGATTTGTTTTTAAAACTTAAGCACACTAATTAATGCCTTTATTTCACTAACTTTGCCTTTCAAAAATCTATTGTTACCTACGTTTATTTGCACACCAACATCTTCTGTTTCGTTACTCGGCTACTCTGTACATGAAGCCTTCATGAACTCAGAGTTTAGGTTGACCATAAAGCATCCACCAGGAACCATATTTCATGTTTCACGTGTGTGAGTGTTGGAGGACAGCAGGTATTTGGTTTTAGATTCAACAAACAGCTCAGAAACCAGCGAGTGTCTGTAAGTCTCATTGTTTTTAACTGACTGTTCTCTTACCCTGACGTGCCCTTCGTACGCCGTACCGATGCCCCTCTGGGGGTCGATGCCCAGCGGACCCTTGGTCTGGTCCTGGGGAACCGGACACACAGCTGGAGCTTTGTCCGCACACGTTACATGGCAGGAGAAGTTACACACTGGACAGCAGCAGACACGAGGAGACACGAGGAGACAGAAGGAGACAGACAGGAGGAGACAGAAGGAGACACGAGGAGACACGAGGAGACAGGAGGAGACACGAGGAGACAGAAGGAGACAGAAGGAGACACGAGGAGACACGAGGAGACAGGAGGAGACAGAAGGAGACAGAAGGAGACAGAAGGAGACACGAGGAGACAGGAGGAGACAGAAGGAGACAGAAGGAGACACGAGGAGACAGGAGGAGACACGAGGAGACAGAAGGAGACAGAAGGAGACACGAGGAGACAGGAGGAGACACGAGGAGACAGAAGGAGACAGAAGGAGACACGAGGAGACACGAGGAGACAGGAGGAGACAGAAGGAGACAGAAGGAGACAGAAGGAGACACGAGGAGACAGAGGAGACAGAGGAGACAGAAGGAGACACGAGGAGACAGGAGGAGACACGAGGAGACAGAAGGAGACAGAAGGAGACACGAGGAGACAGGAGGAGACACGAGGAGACAGAAGGAGACAGGAGGAGACAGAAGGAGACAGAAGGAGACACGAGGAGACAGGAGGAGACACGAGGAGACAGAAGGAGACAGAAGGAGACACGAGGAGACAGGAGGAGACACGAGGAGACAGGAGGAGACAGAAGGAGACAGAAGGAGACACGAGGAGACAGGAGGAGACACGAGGAGACAGGAGGAGACACGAGGAGACAGAAGGAGACAGAAGGAGACACGAGGAGACAGGAGGAGACACGAGGAGACAGGAGGAGACACGAGGAGACAGGAGGAGACACGAGGAGACCCAAGGAGACAGAAGGAGACAGAAGGAGATACGAGGAGACAGGAGGAGACAGAAGGAGACACGAGGAGACACGAGGAGACACGAGGAGACAGAAGGAGACAGGAGGAGACAGAAGGAGACAGGAGGAGACACGAGGAGACAGAAGGAGACACGAGGAGACCCAAGGAGACAGGAGACACGAGGAGACAGAAGGAGACAGGAGGAGACACGAGGAGACAGGAGGAGACACGAGGAGACAGGAGGAGACAGAAGGAGACACGAGGAGACAGGAGGAGACACGAGGAGACAGAAGGAGACACGAGGAGACAGGAGGAGACACGAGGAGACAGAAGGAGACACGAGGAGACACGAGGAGACAGGAGGAGACACGAGGAGACAGAAGGAGACACGAGGAGACAGAAGGAGACACGAGGAGACAGGAGGAGACACGAAGAGACAGAAGGAGACAGAAGGAGACACGAGGAGACAGGAGGAGACACGAGGAGACAGAAGGAGACACGAGGAGACAGGAGGAGACACGAGGAGACAGAAGGAGACACGAGGAGACAGAAGGAGACACGAGGAGACAGAAGGAGACACGAGGAGACAGGAGGAGACACGAGGAGACAGAAGGAGACAGAAGGAGACACGAGGAGACAGAAGGAGACACGAGGAGACACGAGGAGACCCAAGGAGACAGAAGGAGACACGAGGAAACAGGAGGAGACAGAAGGAGACACGAGGAGACATGAGGAGACAGAAGGAGACACGAAGAGACACGAGGAGACACGAGGAGACAGGAGGAGACCCGAGGAGACAGAAGGAGACACGAGGAGACAGAAGGAGACACGAGGAGACAGGAGGAGACACGAGGAGACAGAAGGAGACACGAGGAGACATGAGGAGACAGGAGGAGACAGGAGGAGACATGAGGAGACATGAGGAGACACGAGGAGACAGGAGGAGACAGAAGGAGACACGAGGAGACATGAGGAGATGGGTTAATAAGAAATACATCTTTACAACAATTAAACTGTTGGTGCAGAATTGATTTTTAAGTGTCAATTAAACTACATGAACAAGAATCATTACAGTAAAAAAATCCGTACGTCCCACGTAGGGATCGACTGATTACTGGCCCAGCTGATGGTGCTACCTGAAGGCTGTCACTAAGAGGTTTACTGAGCCTCTGATGCCATGTGTCCACTAGATGTGTGTTTCCTGCATGTAAACACGCTGCATCTGAAATTGGTGGGCGTGTCCTTGAGGCCAGTAGGCGGTGTTCAACTCCTGCTTCCTTCTTCTCCAACTATCCTGCCCCTGACTGGACAAACGATTCGGAAGCTGTCTGCTCCTGGATTTCAAGCCGGGCCAACATGGCATCTCCGTCGCAAACTTTCTCTTTTATTACAAAAGCAGTTCAGAGAAAAGCATTTCTGAAAGCATTTGAGGAGAGAAATAATCTGCAGCAGCTGAATCTGTCCTGGTTTTAGTTCACCGATGGCTAGTTTAGACGTTTGATGAAAGTTTGGACGATGCGTTGGACCTCCGCACGCCGCATCGAATCTGCATATAGTAGAAGTTAAATCTACTTTATGCAGACAGACACGTCTCTCTATCTGAGACACGACTAGCAAAAAATAAACAAGAAGAACTATTTGGTTGATATGGACACAAGCTTACATAAAGGTGACCAATATCTCCTAAAAATCTTTATGGCAGGGAGTAAAAAGGCTGTAATGAGGCGATGGCTCTGTAGGGAACTTCCTACTATCAGCCAATGGGCAGCAACAATCACAAACATCCAGTGATGGAACACATGACTCAATTTAAGACTTTGCTTTAAGGATAAATAGGACGCTCTCTGGGAAAAATGGGACACGTAGCTCACAACAAGAGGTGATAACTTGCTTTGTTTCTGATTTATGGTCTATAAAAACAGCATTATTATTGTATAAACTCCAGCTCTGTACTCCTGTCCTCTCAACCACTGCTGTTCTCTGTACTGTTAAACACATGTTCATGGATATGTTTGGATCTTGTATAGCTACTGTCTGTAAAAAATGTTCTTTGAAAAAATGGAAAAATAAAGTTTTGCTAACGGAGGCAGCCTCAGATTACCCTGAAACTGTGTCTGGAACAAATAATGCTTGAAGATTTTGGCCTTAGTGGACGATAAAAACGACAGAACAGTGAAAGATCAACAAAACAGAGAAGAACAGCAGGAGACAAACTGTTAAATCTCAATTTATCATCCTAGTATGGGTGAAGGTCTTAGGTCATCATTCCAGTTTCTACTGTAAATATTCAGCTACAGAATTCGTTAAAATTAAAGAAGCCTCGTTATGAATGACAGGTTCTACATCACTTCCAAATGTGGGTTATCTGTCTGTCTTGATTACCAATAATCTGTATTGTCAGCCCTGAACAAACACTAAACAGACACATATTAGTCGTTTCATAGCCGTGTTTAAGAGATGTAATGGTGTTTTAAGTCTCTTCTCTTTTGTGTTTTTCCTTTCCTTACCTTCACATGTACAGCCTTGACGGATGAGTCCCACCATGAGGGAGGTGCACTGGTTACACTTGGTGGGCGTGTTGAAGGACTTCACTACAAACTGATGTGCTTTGGGCTGCAGAGGATGAGAATAATCATGAGAGATATAATCAGCGGTTAACAAACACGATGCAGCAGTGAACCGAGACTCCACAGAGAGACGTCCAACCTTCGGCGAAGAGCGTCCGATGCTGCCGTAGCCTCCAGAGCGCATGGTGGGGGTCTGTACCGAACGAGGCGGATGGTCTATCAACTGGAAGAACAGAAACATCCAGCGGTGACATTCATGAGTTCACCTCAGCTGTTATTAGTTTAAAACCTGGTTAACCCTCGTGTCGTCCTGCAGGTCAAAATTGACCCGTTTTAAAGTTTGAAAATGTGGAAAAAAATAGATATTTTCACAGTAAAACTTCTGATGTCCACATTTTCAACATTTTTGGAAAAACACTGAACATTTTTTGGTGGAAACAAAGAAATGTTAAAAATGTTTAACATAAAATCCAGTGAATTTCGCTGAATTTTGGTTGATTTTTATGTGAATGTTCTTAAAGAAAATATTAGAAGTTTTACTGATATATATGGAATCACTTTAGATAGTTTTAGGATTTTTTTTGGAAGATTTTTACTCATTTTTTGAAAATATTTCCAAGAATTGTCTTGCCAAATTTGGGGGATTTTTTATTTATTTATTTATTTATTTTTAAATAAAACTTTTAAGGGAAACTTTTAAGGAATTATTGGAATTTTCTTCTTGAAGATTTTTCAGATTTTCAGAAATTTGGGGACTTTTTTTGCTGATTTTTGGGATTTTTTTCAGACAAGGAAACAATATTTTTTGGTGCCTGTAAATGAGGACAACAGGAGGGTTAATAGTCACCCACACCAAAGATTCCCAACAAGGTAAAGCAAGAAACTCTCAGACAGATTCCACAGGTAAAAGAGGAGGTGAAGGAAAACAGGATTTTATAATGATTGCCCAGATGTGCAGATTTAGTAGATGTGGTTTTTATTTGTACAGTATGAGCGATAGAAGCGGCCAGATGGTTTAAACGTGGTTTATGAGCATTTTCTTCAGTGCAGAGCTCCAAATAGGACCCTGGTGTTTAGTTTCTGCACCATATTTAACAACAGCTGGCTTCAGTTTAGATTTACTGGCCTCAGTGTGTTGTTTCTTATCAATGTCCTGCTGGTTCCTCACATTTCTCCGTTATTAAATCACCTTAAATTCACATCGGATAACCGACCGGACAGTCTGGTCTTGATGAGTTCGAGAGTTTCAACTAAACATGTCACTGAAAATTGTCAATTTAAATATTTGGAAGTATTTCAGGCGTGTTCGTCAACATGTAGAGTTTTCAGGGAGGATTCTAAAGCCGAAGTGGTTGACTCATCATCTTAAGTCCTTTTGTAACTCAGCTGGCTAAAGTGAGGACGTCCTGTCATTAAGATAAAGCTCATTTTTAATCTTCTGCACGACTAAATTCAGACCAACGGTACGGTATTTGTCATACAAGAAGCGTACCTCATCTGGGGAAGTGTCTAAGTCTTTGTAGTTGTAGCCTAAAATACTAGCGTTTCTTGCCCAGACTTATTGATAATCTGACCTCTATGGGCTCCATGTCACTAGCCATGGAGGGTGAACGTGAGCGGGACTTGAGGTGGGATTTGGGGTCATCTTCCCGAGACGGAGTGTTGGAGGGGGTGAAGTTATCCATAGAGTCCACCTGAGGAGAGAGAGGAAGAGGAGAAAAGATCGACAAAAAGAGGAGACGATGAGTATAGGGAGGAAGAACGGGATGAAGAGAGACGGGGGAAAAGAAATGAGTGTTAGTTAAAACATACTAGAAGATCAATATGCAGCATCATACTAACAGGGGAGGACAAGCACCAAAATACACAAACAGAAAGACAATAAAGAGACGCTGTGGTCGAGATATGCGCCGTCACAGCCACAGGAAGAAAACTGACCACTAATTTATTGCACCCCACATCCCAGCACAATGCCAACTGAAAACACCACAAGCTTCAACCATGCACGGCCATTCACAAAGAAGAATAACAAGAACATAAACACGAGCACACCAGGTAGCGCACAACATCAATAAAATCCAAACACAAACAGAATCCCCGGCCATGCAACCGCAGTAAAAACATCAGCACACATATAGAGGCTGGAGAACATCTCAGAGCGCTGAGGCGATGCTTACACGTCTGCCTTTGCTAGCCGGGCCGACCGACGGCGAGCGCTTCAGTGGCAGGAGGAGACACAGAGATGAGTGAACGTCAGAAACAACAAAAGCTGACAACAAGTATTCACACAGGCTGAGGGAGAAACACGGAATGGGAGTATGAGGAGGTGTTACATGAGGACAGTGGTTCCCAACCTGCAGGTTCTGATAGAGCAGCACAATAAACTCAACATGGAGGGATTTATTGACCTGTAGATAATCAGTTCAGCAGTTTGTCCCTCATCACTGCCCTGCTATCAGCTGTTTGTCTTTGGGTGTTTAATACTGGTGGCAATGACTCATTCTGGTTACAGTAAATTTACTGACAGTCACGCTAATCTGTAATCCTTCCTTGCATATACTTCTCTAATTAACCTCGAGCAGTTTCTGGACATTTCTATTTTTTGGTTTCTGTCACATTTTTAATCACAGTGGGCCTCATTTTCTTGCATCTCTATGGAAACAGAACAACCATGGCTGGAAGTAGAGGCGCTCGAACATGTTCTAATACTAATACAGTTCTAATGTCAGAATAATATGAAAGAAAAAATAAATACATTTCTGACTATATGTTTTGCAAAAATGGAGAAAAATTAGAATGAACTTATGTAACCCTGTAAGATCAAAATATTAAAAAAATTAGCAAAAAATCATAAAATAAACAAATGAATTTTTTACATATATATATACACACACACACACACATAAAAAAAACTTAAATATAGAAAAAATGAGCAAAAAATAAATAAAATAAGCAAAATATATATATATATTTTTTTTAAATATATATTATTTATATATATATATATTATTTTTTTATTTTTTTATATATATATATATATTTAAATTTTTTTTTATTTATTTTTTATTAAACCGTTGCAATTCTGCAACAATGGGTTTTACAGGGTTAAACTTTCTTCAAGTTCCTGCAGATGTTGTCAATACCGAACTAAATTGTGACTCTACATACCATAGATTTATGACTACTTGCATTTTTACCGCCTCTATAAACGTTTGTGTTACGACTCCATATGCCAACTCTAGAAAGATTACTCTATTCATCAAGTGTCTTTTATTTATTCCTTTGTCTTTCTAGCTTGTATCACTATCTGCTGTTTAAACACAGTCTGCAGTTCAGCCAAATATTCCCTGAAACCCGACAGAACACATGATTAGACTGTTAGAAAGCTGAAAATCTGACAACTCTTTCTCTTTTTGCACTTTCTGGTTGATAAATGTCGAAATGTTGCCTTATTTTTAAAGAAAACACGACATTTAAAGGCAGGTTGTGTTGGTTCAGAGAGTTAAATCACAATATTTGAGTTGAGTTAATTGAATCTTTCCTTTCCAAGCATCGTCTCGGTGGCTCAGATACCTCTGGTTGGGAAGCACTGCCCTAAACTACTGTTTGTCCATGAGGGTTGAACTGAGGACAGAGACTGAAAGGATTGGATGGATGGATGGATGGATGGATGGATGGATGGATGGATGGATGGATGGATGGATGGATGGATGGATGGATGGTAATGGAAAAAATACACATGGTGAAGGGGAGGGAGCAGCTTGGGAAAGTCAGTATGGAGCACAGTGACGACTCAAGTTCTGTCTGAATAATGAAAAACAACGATTAGCAGTAAATGAAGGATATAAATAAAATGGTTCTATTCAGTCCTAGCACTAAAAAAAGCCAAAGTACAGCCATTCAGACAGTTTTCTAACCTATGAGGCCTTAAAACACACTGCAAAAATGTCCACTATAACAAGCGTTATGGTGTAACTACAGAAGCATCTTATTTTCTAAAAGCAAAGACAAACTCATCTGTTTTTGTTTGGCTTTAAGAAAGATAAGAGTAATTCCTTGTTAAATGACATTTTTCCAGTTGAACCAAACATCTACGCTGTCCTTCTCATCTAGTATTTCAGCTACAGTCCTACAGCTACATGAACATTCACACACACGGTTCTCCACCTGACCAGGATAAACTTACATCTTCCCAAAACTCAATTAAAGAAGATGAGGATGAAGAATAAGAGTCCTGATGTGGCAGAAAGTGAAGCAAGAAAACAAACAACCAAACAGATAAAACAAAAATAAAGACAGAGAAAAAAATCATGTGAAGAAAAACAATAAAAGACGGAACTAATGAGATCTAAATGCTTAATTCCAGGCTGATATAATACTTACATCGAACTGATCGAGGGCCGAGGTGGGGGCGTTGAGAAAAGCCAAGAAGGAATTCTGGGAATCCTGGTGCTTGACACCTATAGACACAGAACAAATAACACAACCGTGGTTTAGTACGTGAAATTAAAAACATCAAAGGATGACTTAAACAGAAAGAGTCACAGGACTGTTTCTAGGAGGCAGTGTGGGTTCATATGACCTCAGTAACAATACACTTCCATGAACACAGCACATGATTTTATTCCTCAAATGTGGGGACTGACGTAAAACCCTCCTCTAGTCAGATAATCTTTCACAGAGAGTTTCAGAATCTGCAGCGTCCATTTAGCAAAAGCCCACAAAGTATCATTGCATAGAGGACCACTGAAAAGAATTAAAAGCAATGCAAAAGTTTAATGGCTGCATCCAAAACTAAATATTGGGCAAAATTTAACAGGTAAATATCACATAAAAATAAATATTACATGGTTTGCATCTAAGTTGACATTTGAAAAGCATTTATGTAACAGTTGTGCTCATATGTTTACATCCCCTGCAGAATTTGTGATTTCTTGGTCATTTCTTTGGAGAATATGGAACTTTTCTTTCACTCATGGTTCGTGGTTGGCTGAGGCCATTTGTTGTCAATCAGCTGTTTACTCTTTTTAACTCATAATGACAACAGAAACTACCCAAATGACCCTGATCAACAGTTTATATAGCCCAGTTCTTGGTACTTTAACATCAACGACAGCTTCAAGTCTTCAGTGGTCGTTGTGGACGAGGCTCTTTATTTTCTCAGATGCTAAAGCTGCCCATTCTTCTTGGCAAAAAGCCTCCAGTTCCTGTAAATTCCTGGGCTGTCTGGCATGAACTGCATGTTTGAGATCTCCCAGAGAGGCTGAAAAATATTCTGAGATGACCACTCCAGAACCTGCCCTTTGTTCTGCTGTAGCCGATGGCAGGTCCACTTGTGTTCTGGATGGTTGTCATGTTGGAACGTCCAGGAACGTCTCATGCTCAGCTTGAAATGTTCCTCCAGTATTTTCTGATAACATGCTGCGTTCATCTAGTTTCCTGTGCCTTTGTAGCTCCGTGTTTCCCAGTAGGAATGGTGGACCTCCATCATCGGCCTTGTTGACTCCTCTCCAAATGGAACGTTTATGGTTGTGGTCAGAAAGTTCAGTTTTGGTCTCATCACTCCAGATGACTTTATTCCAGAAGTTTTGAGGCTTGTCTCTGTGCTCTTTGGCGGATTGTAAGCGGGATGCTTTGTGGTAATAACGACTTTCTTCAGACGACTCCACCATGCAGCCCATTTTTCTCCTTATTGTGCATCTTCAAACAGCCGCACCACTTTGTTTCAGAGGGTTCAGTATTTCAGCTGAAGTTATTTGTGGGTTTTTCTTTGCATCCCGAACAATTTTCCTGGCAGTTGTGGCTGAAATTGTTGTTGTTCTACCTGACCGTGGTTTCATTTCAACAGAATCCTTCATTTTCCACTTCTTAATTAGAGTTTGAACTCTGCTGACAGGCATTCTCCTTTCCTGTTTTATACAGTTCAGTTACCTTTTTCCACAGATCCTTTGAGATTTCTTTTGCTTTCCCCATGACTCAGAATCCAGAAACATCAGTGCAGCTCTGGATGAAAGATGCAAGGAGCCCAGAAACTCACTGAGCTTTATAGACACTAATTACAAGCAAACAGGTGAGGATGGTTACCTTTAGTAGCCATTCAAACCCGTTTGTGTCGACTTGTGTGCACGTTATCAGGCCAGAATCACCAGGGTATGAAAACTGTTGATCAGGGACATTCGGCTAGTTTCTGTTGTCATTATGATTTAAAAAGAGTAAACAGCTGTTTGACAACAAATGGCTTCATCCAACCACTAGCCATGAGTGAAAGAAAAGTTTTTTCTCTTTTCAATCATATTCTCTGAAAAATGGCCAAAAAAACTAATTCTGAAAGGGTATGCAAACTTGTGAGCACAACTGTATACCTGCACTTGACAGTATGTTAATTCCACTATGAGAAATGCCTGATGTTCTCTGCTATTGCGTAGGAAAAACTATTAGTTTAGGCATCAGTGAGCGGCCAGAATGAGTAGCAAAACACCTGGAAATCCAATAATGTGCATTATAAGCAGTAAATAAAAACAACAAAACTTTTTATGATTGTTGTGTTTACCTCTTCGTAGCCGCAGCTCCTCCGTCTCCTTTTTCAGCCGATCGATCTCAGCCAGCAGATCCTGGTTTTTACTCTCCACCTCCTGCAGTTTACTGGTGGATCAGAGGCAATAACAAATCAGATTCTGTTCAGCAGTAGCTGTCCGTTATTATCAGCTACGGAACTAAAGCATCCGTACCATTCTGTGGAAATGCTGTTGGCCTTGACTTTGTTCAGCTCGTCCTGGATGCTCTGCTTGGCTCTGATCTCGGTGTCCAGAGCCGACTGCAGCTCCAGACGTGCCGACATGTCCAGCTTGGCGAAACGTCGCATCTTCCAGGGCATGTCCTGAGACGGAAACGAGAAAAAAGAGCTAAACTTAACCCTAACTTTAAGAGCAAGAACAGTAGTGAGACACAACTAAACTAACTATTATTGCATGACTTGTTTGTTAAGATAAGGTAAGATGAAAGTCATTTAAATCCCCAAGAATGTATGATGCATGACAGAAAATAAAAATAAGGATGCTAAAGTAAGACTAGAATAGAAAAGTAAGAAGTGACACCGATACATGTTTATGAAATTCATAAATGAATTGGAAACTATACATGACATACGAGGTCTTGGAAAACATTTGTCACTTTGCAGGTTTGTTAACTTTACAATTCAAAATCAGAAAATGCTTGCCTGTCAACAGTAACAAGAAGGGATGTTATCGGCCTGATATTGGCATAAAAATGAAATATCGGTCAATAAAGTTATCAATAAAATAATGCCTGGATTTCACCTGCATTTACTCATAGAGGGATGGAGAGTGTGAATTGTTGTTTGAGACAATTAAAGAAAAACCAATATGGCACAAATATGTCATTTTTTTCCATAAAAGGTTTTCAGTTGAAGTAGTTTCTTATTTTACAATGTTTCCATCTGAAAGCCTTGTTTACATCTGAGAATGCATCCAATGACGCATCACAGTAAAATGAGGCCTGATGTGTTAATTCCACCACAGGAGATATGAGATGTTACCTAGAATTAATTAAACAGCCCACAGATATCGGTATCGGTTGATATCGGAATCAGAAATTGAGAGTTGGATATTGGCATACTGGTTATCGACAAAAAACCACAATATCGGACATCCCTAGAAACAAGGCGTTTACACAGTTAAATATGCAGCAGATGAAAGCAGCAGTTGGGTGTTTATTTTACCGTGGCTCTCGCTCCTAGGCTGGTGTTTCTTAATCCCTCCAGCTCTTCTGTCATCTTAGTGGCCAGAGCCTGCAGGTAGCCCCGAGCATCCTTCTCATCACTCACCCTGCAGCAAACACACAGATAGCACACATTAGCACTACAAAGATCTACTCTTAGCCATAACCTTTCACACTAAAGGTCTAAATCTGAACCTAATAATAACCTAGGACTCTGCATGGTATCTCCAGAATGCTACCTGCTAGCCTTTTTAACCTAAATGAATGAAAATGTAACGTTTGCATCATATTAAATCATCACAATGTAGTTATTTTATACTGAAATGACATCAGACACAGAACTGAGCAGCGAAAATCGGCCCACACTGATTTCTTAAAATAGAACTACATCAACTTGTGATACAAGCATGATAACTGTTGAAGATCATAATGTGTTTGACACTTAACTTTATATATGAACACAGTGCCGCCTCACAGACAACTTCTTTTGGCTCCGTTAGTTTAGAGTAAATGTTGAGTAAATGTCAGATAAGTTCTAACTAGCAGGTTGAATGAGTTTAACCCTCGTGTCGTCCTGCGGGTCAAAATTGACCCGTTTTAAAGTTTGAAAATGTGGGGAAAAAAATATTTTCACAGTGAAACTTCTGATGTCCACATTTTCAACATTTTTGGGAAATCTTTGCACATTTTTGGTGGAAACAAGAGAAATGTTAAAAATGTTTCTTGAGAACATTCACATAAAAATCAACCAAAATCCAGCGAATTTCACTGGATTTTGGTTGATTTTTATGTGAATGTTCTTAAAGAAAACATTAGAAGTTTTACTGATATATATGGAATCACTTTAGATATTTTTAGGATTTTTTTTGGAAGATTTTTACTCATTTTTTGAAAATATTTCCAAGAATTGTCTTGCCAAATTTGGGGGATTTTTATTTTTTTATTTATTTGTTTGTTTTTTTTTAAATAAAACTTTTAAGGGAAACTTTTAAGGAATTATTGGAATTTTGCAAATTTTCAGAAATTTGGGGGATTTTTTTTTGCTGAATTTCTGTATTTTTTTCAGACAAGGAAACAATATTTTTTGGCGCCCGTAAATGAGGACAACAGGAAGGTTAAATGTTGAATCACTGTGGTCCCTTTTCCTCATGAATTCCCTTGTTTCTGCCACCAGGGGGCAGCACTGATCACTAAATTACTTTCTGCATAGTTTCCAGACTATACATCTGTGCATGCATGTTGGGAATGTGTGTCTCTGTGTGTACTGTGTGTGTGTGTTTATTGGGTGTGTGTGTGTGTGTGTGTGTGTGTGTGTGTGTGTGTGTGTGTGTGTGTGTGTGTGTGTGGTATGCGTGCTATGCGGAGCCTTCAGGCTCGTCCAACAGAAGGAGGCCGAGCAGCTGGCGAGGTGTCAGCTGCAATGGGAAGTGATCTGAGAGGAAGGGAGGGTCAAGTAGCTCTACGATCTTAGAGGTATGTGAGAAATGCTGTAGTTTTACCGTCAGGAGGAACCCAACACGCTACTAGAAAGAGAGTGTGTGTGTCTGAATATAGCCGTGTTTCACTTTGTGCTGTACAACCAGTGGAAAAGTGCACGCCTCAGCAAGTCTTCAGGACATCTGAGAAGGTAACTGTGTGCATGTGTTTAGTTCTTCTGGGTTGTGTTTCTCACCACTGGATGATTTCTGTGATCTGGGCCTCCCAGTGAGCGACGCTCTCCTTCTTATCGGCCAGCTCCCTCATCTCGTCCTCCAGCTGCCGGTTGGAGCTGCTCACATTCTCAAACATACTGGTCAGCTGCAGGATACACATTACATTAAACATGCTATAAAACGTGTTTAATCATAGAAAAAGGAGCTGATATAACAGGATGTATAGCATCCTAACACCAGGAGCAGACATTAGAAACCCATACTGTGTGATGAGTCTAACAGTTGCTGTGAGGCTGTGAAGGTGCTCCGGCTCAAACATGATAACTGCTTCAATATACACACATGTAAAATGAATTTCTATATTACTGAAGACAGATTTTTCGATTCAGTTCCCAGATGGTCAAATAAAACGGGACCACAGAGCTGCTAAAGAGGTGTATGCATTCACATGAACCAACACTAAGACAAGGAAAGCTCATTTAGCTCAAGTTTTTCTGCACATTTACGAGTCTAAGATGTTATTTTTGGGGTCTACTAGAACAGGTTTGTATCCAGTCAAAAGATGTAACTCCATTTCAAAAATTATCTCTGACCATTCCTGTCTCCTGGGCCGCTTGGTTGTACAAAATTCTACACAAGAAGAGCATTAATGGGGAAAAGTAGGACTGCAACAGCCACCAGCATCAACAAGGTCAACAGCAGCTTAAATTTGTTATGCGTGTTGAATTATTCTCTGTAATCAAAGCTGATGTCGTGTAATAAGAGCGTGATGAATCAGAAAACATTCACTAATAGTTTCCAGAAGTCTCTGGAGTGGTTTCTACATGAGAAGAAATACAGCTGAAGTTAGGCGTTTTAAAATGGACACATTAGTAGGGAGGTTTTGGGGTTTTAAGCAGTAAGGAGGAGTTACCATGGCGATAACCATTCATCATGTAGACACCTTCTGATCTGTCGATAAGTGTTAGATTGGACTAAAAGGAAACATGGGCTGGAATAGACCACTGTGAGAGGTTTACTGCTCCAATAATCAAGGTAACATCAACCAGAACCCTACATATACGAGTACAGGAGGTCCTCAGTTTACAGGGGAGTTCCGTTCCTACTGATCTATGTAAGTCCATTTTCGCCGTAAGTCGGAACTCTGGAGAAAATGTAACCAAAACCGTTCCGTGCATCACGATATCCATCAGTTCTTCATAAAGTCATGAATACCAATGACTTTCATGCATGTATGAATCATTTTACTAGAAGATAACAGAATATTGTAACGGACTGATATTGTTGTTGATGTTTCAATGTTTATTGTTCAGTTCCAGATGTACCTAATGTTGACGAAGGAACGAGCCGAATGTTTGAATCGGTTCATATCGTAGCGTCTGATGGGGGGGACAGATGAACTGACGAGTCAAATACTGATCGTGCGACATTGTCCGACGAGGGAGGGATCTGAATATTCAAATCTCAAAATAAATATTCGGATACCACCGTCACCACCGGACATTTGAATATTCGGATATTCGGATCCAGCCCTATGAAGGGCAAAAAGTTAGTGAATGTAGCACAATCCAAGGTGGAGTACAACCAGAGAATGGAAACAAAGCCGTCTGATAGCGCCATGACGACGTATTCATCCGCTACACTTGTCAACTAGTTCCATGTAACCAGTTCTGATGTAACGATGAAACGCCGTAGGTCGAGGACGTTGTAAACCGAGGACCCCCTGTATGATTATTAAAGAAAAGTGTCTTGAAATTACTTTATACTGCTATATGTGTATTTACTTTTTCTTCTGTCTCAGCCTCTTCCTCTTTTTAAAGAAGCTCTCCAGTTTTTTATTCGACGACTTTATTTAACAGCCGGGCATGAAAACTGACAAGTCAAGGATGGGAACAAGCAAAGATGGAAGTGATGGGAAGACAATCTCGTCATTTTTCAGAATAAAACACTGTGCAGACTATCGGAAAGGAAACAATGAAATAAAACGTTTAAATTCGTACAACCGGAGAATGGAAACAAAGCCGTCTGATAGCACCGCATGACGACGTATTCATCCGCTCCGCTCATCAACTAGTTCCACATAGCCAGTTCTGATGTAACGATGAAACGCCGTAGGGTGAGGACGTCATAAACCGAGGACCCCTTCTATAGGGATGTAGTACTGACAGTAATCTGATTTACTGATGTCAACTTTGGCTCAGTCTGCCATTTCTGACACACATTTTACACGACTTTCTCTTCCCGTTCCACCATCGGTGTGTTGTAGTTTTCAGTCCTCTTTACTACAGGAAACAACCTCTGAGCAGCAACTTAAGCACTAATAGTTTTGAAGAAGATCTGTACAATAAGGCAGCTTAATAACAGCGCTCACAAACATTTCCCGGTGTCACCATTTCACAATGCTCAAGATCATTTTGATTGGTTTAAAGAAATACTAATTATGCCAGCATGTTTCCCTCTATTGCGTAATGATAATGAGGTACAGTCGAACCGTTCCCGACACTAAGTTGTGGAGATGAGTCTGGCCTGAGGACATAATGGTGGACTGGAACTAAGCTGCTCATTCTAGGTGGCAGTAAAGAGACGTGTTCCATGCTGATGTTGTTTCAGGCAGTTTACTGAGGGAGAGAATAACTCCCTTTGCTGTTGACATTGGGCTTTGTGAGTTTGCACATAAAGAGGCATCTAACCCACAGAAGGGAAAAGCTAGAAACCATGATCTTTAATATGAGAAGTGTGTGAAGACGAACCGTGTCGACATCATTACAAGTCTGGAGCTGCCCTATTGTTTGCTTAAATACCTCACTTTGTAGAAACATCTAGCATCCTGTCAGGACTGTGATGTAACGAGCAAGCCAAGACAGTCATTTAATATTGTTTTGAAATTACTCTCCAATCCCAAAGCTGGTTTCTAGCAGGCGTCTGAGCATCTGCGAGGACATTTAAGGACATAAAATAACGTCAGTGTTAAGGAAAAGGCTTTAAGCCTTTGGGAAAAACACAAACTCTGTGAAATTAGCATCTAGCTTCATGTCACATCCTTCCCTCTCTGTATGTTTGATTACAAGGCTCTGCAGTGACAGCAGACAACCACAGAAATATATTTTTAACGGGTCCTCTTTCAGCCTGACTGACAGGCCTGGGTAGGATTTTATCTGCATATTTTGACCGCAGGACTTCTTGAAGTTCAGCAGTATGAAATGCACGCTAGTAGGACAGGACCTTTGCAACCTTTTATAGGAATTCAGAGGCAAAAATAATCCTAAAAACGCTTCTAATAAAGCCAGATTATTCAACGTGCACAAGGAGGCCTAAAAGAAAAACAGAGAATGCAAAAATATTCTTGTATGAGGTGCAGTTTCCAAACCACGGCCAACTTTCTGCACATTTATCACCGATTGAATCCTGAAATTAAACTACAGAGGCTGCCCTATTCATTCTCTCTTAGTGAAAACAAACACTAAAGGCTATTCAATGTGAAGATGGAGTGATCTGATTTTGCTACGAAGCAAACAGAGTTGAAATCAGGAGCCTCCTTTGAAAGAGAAGACTAATCAAACAATAATATTTTCACTCAATCCAAAATGTATTGAACTATTTTGTGCTAGCATAAAGACAGATCTGATCCGTCTCGGAGGCTTTTTAATAATATAATTTCTCAGTGCATGAAACAAGAGAACAATACGTAAAGCAACTGTAACTCCAGCGGTGTCCAGATTCTGTCCGTTTCATCGAGACGTTCTGCACTTTATCAGCTGCAGACTGTAAAAACAACACATTTTATTCCATATGTCAAAATGTCTCCGACTTGTTTAAATCGGGGGCCTTTTTTGAACTTCCAAGAGAGATTTCCAAAGTCAACAGAGCGCGATCCAGGAGCGTCATTCCATCCGACTGCGTAGGAGGCTACGGGTGTTTTTATGGGGGATATTGAACAGTGATTTCTTTGGCGTTGCTGCAACCGAGGGGGCGGAGGAGGAATGTGATGAAAGAGCGTGAGCGGTCCGAGAGGGGTTACCTGGGGTTAAGGAACTGTGTTTTTCTGCGTCGCTACAAAGCTGAGAAAGCACCGACAGGAAAATATGAAAACAAAGAGTTAGACAGAGTGAGAGAGAGAAACCTGACAGATGTCGTACCTTATCTACTTCACTGGACAGCTTCTTGTTCTCCTCGGTGAGCAGGACTCTTTCCCTCTCGTACTTCTGCTTGTACTCCGTCTCAAACTCTTCCCGTTCGCTTTGGCTGGAAGAGAGAAACACAGACTGTTAAACCTGCATTCATTTATACCCCAGATAGAGCTCACTGCGACTCACAATCCAACCTCGACTTTAGCTTTTGACACGTCAACTTACAGTCATGGAAAAAATGATTAGACCACCCTTGTTTTCTTCAATTTCTTGTTCATTTTAATGCCTGGTACAACTAAAGGTATTTTACCTGAAGAATACAATGAACACGACAAAAAATGCAACAAAAAAAAACCAGACAAAAATGAGACGAAAAAATGACAAAAACAAGACAAAATGACAAAAATGAGACCAAATGTTAAAATGAGACAAAAACGAGACAAAATGACAAAAACGAGACACAAAATGACAACAAAGAAACACAAAATGACAAAAACGAGACACAAAATGACAAAAACGAGACACAAAATGACAAAAACAAGATAAAATGACAAAAGCGAGACATAAAATAACAAAAATGAGACACAAAACAAAAAAACGGGACAAAATAAGAAAAACGAGACACAAAATGACAAAAACAAGACAAAATGACATAATTTGGACATAATTTTCCACTCAATCTTTCAAAAACATCACTTTACTCAGAGATTTCTTAGTTTTAAAGGAACTGTTTTCTGCTTTTTTGCCTCCTAATCTAAAAAATTGTAGTCAATCTACACTGAAACAACATAGACAGTGGTTTTAATACAGAATCTAAATGTTTTACAGTCTACCTCCTTTCCAAAGTCTTGTCAATCCTCCTACTTTCACACATTTCTGCTAAACCCTAAACCAAAGCCTGTGTGCTCAGACCCGGTAAGAAGGTTGGTATTATTCAGCCCAAACACATTAATGCAGTTAGAATCTGATATGGCGCTGTGTTTAAAGGTGAATTAGAAAGCAGGAAGAATATTATGGCGGTAACACCGGGCAGCAGGGTTAGGCTACAGGGCACAAAAACAAACCTCTAAAGCTTCCTCCACAAAAACAAGACTGCATTAGAATTTGATTAAACCACTGGTTCTCAAAGTGGGATCAGCTGCAGCAGGAAAATAAGCTGGCTTCTTTTGATTCCTTGGTATATAATTTCCTCGTTGGCACATTTTGACAGCATGTTGGGATATTTTTTACTAATGTAACTCTGTTTTTACTACTCAGAAATGCTTCGTAGTGCACTAAAACGAAGTCTAAACACTTCATTCTGTAAGTTTTAGTAACTTTTGCAAGCTTCAGTGATGTTCCAGATCAGAAAATTAGAGTAATATCTACAAGAGCAGACTACAATATGCACATCAGAGGTGTCCAACATGTGGCCCGTGGGCCAAAAGCAGTCCTCCAGAGGGTCCAATCCGGCCCTCAAAGTGGAAAAATTCCTGAGAAGACATTAACTGCAGATTGGAAATTAGTAAAACTATAAATTTAGAATAATTTCTAGACCATGACAAGTTGTTTGGATCAGAAAGTAAAATACTAGATTGATACTTTTGTCATTTTGTGTCTCATTTTTGTAATATTTTGGCTTGTTTTTGTTGTTTCTTTGTCTTTTTTTGTCCGACTGGTCGTTTGTCTCACGTTTTTGTTGTTGTGTGTCTTATTTTTGTAATATTTTGGCTTGTTTTTGTTGTTTTTTGTCTGACTTTTTCCTGATATTTCTTGTAGTTTTGTTTCTCATTTTTGTCATTTTGTGTTTCCTTTTTGTCTCGGTTGTGAGTTTTTTTTGGTCCCATTTTTGTCATCTTGTGTTTTGCTTTATTCGCCGTTATGTGAACCGTTTTTGTTGATTTGTTTCTCGCTTTTGTAGTTTTGTGTCTCATTTTTCTCGTTTTGTGTCTCATTTTTGTAATGTTTTGTCTTGTTTTGGTTTTTTTTGTCTGACTTTTGTCATTTGTCTCATGTTCTTTGTTGTTTTGTTTCTCGTTTTTGTCGTTTTATTTCTCCCTTTTGTCATTTTGGTCTGTGTAATTTCTTTGTGTCGCTGTTGGCATTTGCCTTTTTTTTTCCACTTTGTAACATTTTTGTCAAATTTTTTGCCTCATTTTGGTTTTGTTTCGTGTCGTTTGTCTCAGTTTTTGTCGTTTTGTGTTTCAATTTTGTAATATTTTGTCTTATTTTTGTCCTTTTTTTTGTCTGACTTTTGCCGTTTTGATCATAAAGTAATATCCTCTATGGTTCAGTTCCAGATAGCTGTGATTAAATGTTGTGTTCCTTTGTAGACACTCTGTGATCTGGAAGTTGTAATGTGGAAATGAGAAACTGAGGCTGAATATTGCTGAAATTGAGCCTAATTTTCTACAGAAATTTCAGCTTGTTTATAATGTTTTGTACAAAGATAATTCTGACTGTACTTTTTTGCACTAAACAAAGGAACCATTAAGAGTTGTGGTTATTTCTAGGTTATTCTACTGTGGTTTTCCTGGTCCGATCCACTGGAGATCAGACTGGACTGAACGTGGAACCTGAACTGAGTTTGCCATTGTCCCTTGGCTTTTAAGCTACTTTCTGAGCTTCAGGAATGTGACAAACGGAAGTGAACATGAGAAGGCTTTGCCAAGATTTTAAGCTTCATACTTCCTTGAGCTTGGCAGTGATAGTTTCAGTAAAGGGGTCTGCTTTGCTCTCTTTAACTTTCCAGCTGCATCATTAATTCAGTTCACAATTTAAGTCATCACATATAAAGGTCAAGATCTTACAATATTATATTAAAGAAACCCAATAAATCCAGTCATTCCCCTGGAGCTAGCACTTCGACGACAGTGTGAAGAAAAAACTCCTACTGTTGAAAAATGATCCTCTGAGCAACGCTGGCCAGAGAAAGACGCTGTTGTGTGTTTTGAAATGTAATGTATTAGGGTTTTATTCTCACAAGCTCCAGGAAATTTTTAAAATTGTTTATTATCAGATAAAAAAAGAACCAATACTCATCATCTCTGACTGTGGTTTTAACCCTCCTGTTGTCCTCATTTACAGGCACCAAAAAATATTGTTCGCTTGTCAGAAAAAAATCCAAAAATTCTGCAAAAAAATCACTCAAATTTCTGAAAATTTGCAAAACCTTCAGGAAGAAAATTCCAATAATTCCTTAAAAGTTTCCCTTAAAAGTTTTATTTAAAAAATATTTTAAAATCCCCCAAATTTGGCAAGAAAATTTTTGTAAATATTTAATAAAAAAAAAAAAAAAAATAGTAAAAATCTTCTCAAAAAATCCTAAAAATATCTAAAGTGATTCCATATATATATCAGTAAAACTTCTAATATTTTCTTTAAGAACATTCGGGAAAAAATCATTCAACATCCAGTGAATTTTGCTTGATTTTGGATGATTTTTTTCCCCGAATGTTCTTAAAGAAGCATTTTTTTTTTAGCATTTCTTTTTTCCACCAAAAAATGTTGAAAGATTTTCCAAAAATGTTGAAAATGTGGACATCAGAAGTTTCACTGTGAAAATAATTTTTTTCCCCCACATTTCCAAACTTTAAAACTGGTCAATTTTGACTCGCAGGACGACACGAGGGTTAACTGGCTGGATAAAAACTTAAAACCACAGTCAGAACATTCACATAAATATCAAGCAAAATCCAGCGAATTTCGCTGAATTTTGGTTGATTTTTATGTGAATGTTCTTAAGGAAAATATTAGAAATTTTACTGATATATATGGAATCACTTTAGATATTTTTAGGATTTTTTTGGGGAAGATTTTTAGGAATTTTTTGAAAATATTTACAAGAATTTTCTTGCCAAATTATTGGAGTTTTCTTCCTGAAGGTTTTGCAAATTTTCAGAAATTTGGGGAATTTTTTTGCAGAATTTTTGGATTTTTTCAGACAAGGAAATTATGTTTTGGTGCCTGTAAATGAGGACAACAGGAGGGTTAACACAAAGAAAGCCTCTTAGAGTCGCTTCGTAGTCAACCCTTCTCCAACAGTAGTCAACTCTAGCTAGATGAGGGACAACACAGACAGCTAGATAAACTAAACAGGAGCTCTACTACTACATTTTAGGGGATGAAGCTGTTTTAAAAGCAGCGTATTTACCTCATGGTATCGTCACTGAAAAAGACAATGAAGAAAAATAGTTTGACAACTGTTCAGACAATCAGAAAGCAGAAGAGTGGCGCTAGACAGGAATAAAAAGAGACTGATGGTCCATAAAACATCATCCAGTACCTCTCCCGGCGAGTCTTGTCCAGCTTGTCTTTGAGCATCAGGATCTCCTTCTGCAGGGTGAGGTGTTGGCTCTCGGCGTCTCGCAGCTCTTTACGAAGCGCCTTCAGCTCGGTGCAATGCTGGGCCTCCCTGCGAGCCAACTCCTCCTCGTACAACAGCGTCTTCTTCTCCATCTCCCCCCGTAAGCGAGCCACCTCCTGGCTCTGGTCTGCCGAGGCCGGAGTGGCCGAGGAGCCGGCCTGCTTCACCTGGAGGTGGAGGGGATGGAGTAGGAGAAGGATGAAGAAAAGAAGTTGAAGCTGAAGCCCTTCTCAGACTACAATACATAACTGTGGCATCAGCATCGTTCGCTCTGTGACCCTCTGAGGTGAAGAAAAGTCCACAGTAGGACTTCCTGTTAGATGCTGTCTCCATGTTGGAGATAATTTATCATTTTAAGTAATCAAAAGTTGCCTCAACTCTCTCGCTTATGGGTCAATCTACAATTGAGGGACTTCTGAAGTCCATGGGATATATCTGCATACATTTTTATTAAAAGTAAAAAAAACTAATGTTTTTATGTTCATTATGATCATGTCTGTACAAATTCCATAATTATTTATTATGGAAACTTTCACTTATTAATAAAAAATGACTGGATATCACTAAAATGTCAACTATGTTACAAAAAGTCCCGCAATTCTGCATTGACCCAGGAGTGCAGGTCTGAAAGGGGATTTATTATCTGTACAGAATAAAACACCCAGCTGTCTAAATCCTCTCGGCTTACACTGTCCAGCCTTTACCCCTCATGTCGTCCTGCGGGTCAAAACTGACCCATTTCAAAGTTTGAAAATGTGGAAAAATATATATTTTCACAGGATTTTTTGGGGAAGATTTTTACTCATTTTTTGAAAATATTTACAAGAAATTTCTTGACAAATTTGGGGTATTTTTTAAAAAATAAAACTTTTAAGGGAAACTTTTGAGGAATTATTGGAATTTTCTTCCTGAAGGTTTTGCAAATTTTCAGAAATTTGGGGAATTTTTTTGCAGATTTCTTGGATTTTCTCCAAACAAGGAAAGAGTATTTTTTGGGTGAAGACAACAGGAGGGTTAAAGGATGTGCAGAGACCCTGTGGAAGGACTCTTACCTTAAGCCCTTCCAGCTCCTCCTCCAGCTGCCGGCTGTACTGCTCATTACGTTCCCTCAGCTTCTTCTCTTTCTGGGTCTCTGCTGCCTGCTCCTCTGCCTGGGCATCCATCTGACATCACACAAACTCCAGTTATCCGACGGAAGCACAAACAAAACAGTTCTGCACTCATGCATCCAAGAGACATGCCCAAAACTACAGGTATACATAGAAAATATGCAGTTTTATCATTCAAACAATGTTTCAGAGCAAATGAGATCAGTTTCATTTGATTCTGTGACTTTATTCCACTTCACTTTCTGTATGTGAACATCTATGATCACAAACAAAGTCTCTTATGGGTCATTTTGCCTTAAATCATCAAATTTTAAGAGGAATTTCTTCTTATCCATCTCTGATTTACCGTAATTATTTATGGCAAAAAATGTGGAAATTTATAATCATATTTCAACTTAGTAAATCAAATACTTTCCCAGACAAATTACATAAAATTCTTTTCAATAACTGAAATTTTCAACTATGTTTGAATGACAGCATTTCAGGAACTACTGAAGATAAAAGCCATAAATGTTCACTTTTATTTCTCTAGTTTAGTTTATTTATAGCAGCTCATTATAGGTGAGTTGAAATATCACAACATCATAAAAAAGTCTGATTTTTAAGCACCAATAACAAAAAAAAACATAATGTAGCTTCTTGTCACAACTGCACAAAACAAAATATGTAGAATACTTTAAAAGATGAAAAAATTAAGTTATTTAGGTTCAACCTTCATTATTTATCAAAGCAAATCAAAGTTTCAAAATGCTTCTTTAAACATATTTTTTAAAACAGAAAATTTCTGGCTTTAACTTCAAGAGTTTATGAGATAACGTCATCTAAACATGGCCTCAAATTTCAATGTGGGGGGGAAAAAACGGACAATTTCTTTTTTTAATCATCTCTGAGAGTACTTGATCTAAATTGTCCAGATACTATTTCAATCATCTATAGTGTATGATATAAAAACTTCAAGCAGACTAGAGATGGTCGAGCAGAAAGTTAATTGGAGATAGAACAACCATCTTATAAAGCCCATAATCGTTTTTAGAAGTACAGAATAGAGTCACAGCAACATTGTTTATAACTAAGTGTATGAATACTTGTAGAAGACACACGAACAGAGATATCGAGTTGAACTGTTCACCAACCAGCGGCTGGAGACAGAACAGGGTGAGCTACCAACCACAGGGAGTCTACTCTACCTCCTTCTTGGCCCTCTCAGCCTTTCGCACCTCGAGGCGGAGAGCCTCCACCTTCTGACTCTGGCTCTCCATCTCCTCCTCCTTGTCGCGCAGCTGGCGAGCAAGACGCTGCTTGGCTGACCTGAGGACAGTTAGGATTAAATGCAAGAATTCTAGAAGAAAGGAAACTGGAGGTTGCATAGAGAAACAACAGGATTGTTCAACTCTCATCCACCTCTCATCTAAGATGAGATCACCATGACCTGGATGACTGAGAATCTCCACAGACAACAGGATTGTTGTGATGAGGATGAATTGATGGGACTCAGAAACACCCCCACAGTTTAATCAGTTGTTCCTTGGATCATTTCTGATGGATAAGTCCTGAGAAGTCCTCAGCGGTGCATGTGTAATGAGGTCCCCAATCATGTGATCATCAGCAGGCAGCTGACGTAGCGTTCACTTGTTGTCATGGTTACAATGACGCCATGCCACTAAACAGCCAACATGTGACACCAAATGAACTCATAGAGACATAAAATGACCAAAGTACGTCACAAAACAACCACAAAATGCGGAAAAATGACCAAACTGGGATGTAGAAAGACGGAAAATGAACAAAATATCAGACAAAGATCGCAAAATGAAATAAAAAAAACAAAATGAGACACCAAATGAAGTCATAAAGACATAAAATCACCAAAGTACGGCACAAACCAACCACAAAACGAGGAAAAACGAGCAAATTGGGATGTAAAAAGACAAAAAATTACCAAAATGGAACACCAAACGACTACAAAATGACATAAAACAATCAAAATGAGATGCTAAGCTATAACAAAACGACATCATTTTTAATGAATCGATGGATCCGGACTATAAAACCCCATCACTGCCAAAATCTAATCACAAAATGACGTAAAACAACCAAAATGTCAAATACCACTAAAGGATATAAAACAACCAAAACAAGAACTCATAAAGACAGAAAATGACCAAAATACAACCACCAGAAAGTGAGGAAAAACCACCAAACTGGGAACGGGGTTGTACCTGAGGTCTGTGAGTTTCTCATTGAGCTCAGAAAACTCGTGCATGGCCAGTTTCCTCTGGCTATGGGCTTCCTTCAGCTCCTTGGACTGAGACTTCAGCTTCTCACTGGCTTCCATAAGGTCCTGATCAGAGCAAGAAGAGGGTAAACATTTCAGACTCCTTCTACACACACTTTAAGACAATACAGACTCAGATATTTAATATTCATTTCAAGTTGTAGCAGTTTTAACAGTTTTTGGACCATTACTGGCTTCCAGACTAGTTTTAACGATGCAAAATCAGCTTGTATGCATGTGTAAGACTACATTTATTTAAATTTAAATCGTATTTTTGAAGATCCTCATGATGACATTCAACATTTGTCTGAGGAGGGATGGCTTTATTTTTCACTTTAAGTCATTTTTCCAGCACTAAATCAATAAACTGCGTTTTAAAAATCAGTCAGTACATCCACAAACACCTCATCAAACGGCATTCCTACCTTCTGGAAGTCGTCCCTCTCCTGCGTGAGGCTCTTGATCTGTTTCTCCAGAGTCTTGATGTGTTTAGACGAGTCCTCCAGGTCCCTGCGAGCCGACGTCACGTCCTCCAGCTGCTTCTCCAGTTGGCCCGAGTCTGAAACACGCAGCGAGTTTTACGTATAAAATGAAAATGTTTGTGAAATTTGACTGTGGGTGTTTATTCCTGCTGTTCACAGACAGTAAAGTTCTGTTTAGCGCTTTCAGAAAATCAGCCACGGCAGCTAAATATGTGCAAAAAGAGAAGTGCTGACCAGCAATCTGCTTCTTGAGAATGTCGATCTCGCTCTTCAGGCTCCGGATCTCCACCTCCTTGTTGGTGCTGACGGGGCCTTCGCCTGTCGGGTGCTGCAGCGCCTGAACCGTCTGAGTCGACTCTGGAACATAGAGATGTCAAATTCATTCTAGTCCAGGTTCCACATTCAGCCCAGTATGATCTCCAGTGGACCGGACCAGTAGAATCATAAATTTTGTGTCTCGTTTTTTTGTCAGTTTGTGTCTTGTTTTTGTCATTTCCTGTTTCGTATTTGTTGGGTTTTTTTGTCTTGTTTTTGTCATTTTTTGCCATTTTGTCCTGTATTTGTCGTTTTTTTTGTCATTTTGTGTCTTATTGTTGTTTAATTGGTAACGACATAACGAAGGAACTGCCCAAACCTGCCCATGAAGTGGCCTTTAAGCCAACTGTCCAATGACTTTTGGTGACTTTTAAAACAGGGTGGCACATGTTAAGGAGCTGGAACTCCTAAACCTTTCATCCAATTTGAATGTGGATCCCCTCAAATGAAAGCTGAGGGTCTGCACTTTATGTCCGTCTCCATTACAGAACTATAACTGGAATATGTTTCATTAAACAAGTAAAAAACAAAACTTGCGTCCAAACATATATGGACCTAACTATGCAGTCTATACCCCTGTGTATATGTGCAATTTATGTATTCCCTTTAACAAAATGTACGACTGCACTAATACTTCTTCTCTCTGCCTCAGGTAGCAGTATATTTGAGAGTTTGCCTATGATCTGACACATTCATGCAACCACACCAACTATTTTTTCGACATTCACCTTGCAGTTTACGGCTCAGCTCCAGTTTCTCCTGCTCCAGGCGGCGAATCCTCCTCTCATAGGCCTCGGTGGCCAGGCTGTCCTCCAGACTGCGTTGGACATCTATGTCCACCTGGTCCGGTCCCGCCTTACCCGGCTCCCCTGCTAGCTGTCGCAGGCACCCCCGATCAGATATGGTGCTACAGGAGAGGTAGATGGAGAAGAAGTTAGACATGAAAATGTGTTACATGTCACTGTTATTTATACGGCACATTTAAAACAGCAGAGCCAAAGAGCTTTTCCAAGTGAGAAATGAGAGTCAGGAAAGTGGATAAAAATAACAAAAAACCTTTAAGGTGGATTGAGGAAGAGAAACACATTTATAGAGGTGAAAAAAATAAGAAAGAAGAGAGAGATGGAGGCCTATCTATCTCACAATGATACAGAAATGTTTAACTAATCCGTGGATCCAGACTATAAGCCGCATCACTGCCAGAATCTAATCCCAAAATGTCGTAAAACAACCAAAATGAGACACTAAACTACCATAAAATGATATAAAACAACCAAAATGAGACACCAAATGAATTAAAAAAGACATAAAATGACCAAAGTATGGCACAAAACACCCACAAAATGAGGAAAAATGACCAAACTGGGACATAAAAAGACGTAAAATGATCAAAATGTCAGACAAAGACCACAAAATGAGATAAAACAACCAAAATTAGACAACAAATTAACTTGTAAAGACATAAAATGACCAAAGTACAGCACAAAACAACCACAAAATGAGGTTAAACGACCAAACGGGGAGATAAAAAAGACGTAAAATGACCAAAGTACAGTACAAAACAACCACAAAATGAGGAAAAACAATCCAACTGTGATGTGAAAAGACATAAAATAACCAAACTGTCAGACAAAGACCACAAAATGACATAAAACTACCAAAATGAGACACCAAATGAACTCAAAAAGACATAAAATGACCAAAGTGTGGCACAAAACAACCACAAAATATAGAGGTGGAAAAAAAAATAAGGATGAAGGTAGAGATGGAGGCCAGAAGGAAATGACAGGGGAGGAAAAAGTGGACGACTGAGATAGACGTGAGCTGAAAGATGAGAAGATGTTGAGTCATGGAGGAAGAGATGGAAGGAAAAAGAGGGAGGCTGGGTAGAGGAAAGGGAGGAAAAGAAAGAAAGGAAAAGGCCATTATCGCTGAGCCTTGACGAGATAAGGAAATAAGTGCTGGGTTTGTTGCTTTCTCACGAGCAGCACTTCAGTGTGAGGATCTACAGCAAGTCCTGAACATCACCTTATTAGGGAGGGAAGCTCATTTAATACTCCTACACTTCTCTAGATGGCATGATGAGAACGCTGTGCAAGAGAGATGGCCTGCATGGGAAATCTGTCCATCTGCAATGACGAATTACAGACTGTATGGAAGCCAGTTAGTGACAGGTACCATTATTCACGTCTATTTTAGTCCATTGTCACCTTTTAAATAATCCTATTTCTGCTAAACTTGAAAATGATGACTCGATTTCATTACATCCACTTAGAATCACAGTTTTTTTTTGTCTTTGTAGAACCTACACAATCTTGATTTAAGAAATAAACTTCAATTAATCTTTGCAATCTTATTTAAGTACAAGATAATCTTAAATCTAGAGAAGTGCCACTATAATACAACTCAAAATAAGTTTAATACATCTCAAATTAGGAGGTTACATGAAAGCAAAAATCTATTTTTCAGTGAAAAACTACTATTTTTTTTTGCATGTCTGGCTTATTTTAAGACACCTAAGCTTGACAACCCTGGTAAAATATAACTTAAAATAAGTTTTCCCAGCTAATTTTAAGATCTTAATATTCTAAATATCATATCTTATTTCAAGAAATCTGACCAAGACATTTTTCACTTGTTCTATTGGCAGATTTTTTCACTTATTTCAAGGTAAAAGTTCCTTGAAATAAGTTTTTTTCTTGTTTTGAGAGGGGCATTTTTTCCAGTGTTTGGTAACACTCACCATTTACTTGTATAGGTGAAACCCACAAAGGGGAGGTGGTGGCCGGAAAAGGCAGTGTGAGAGGGAGGGGGCATCGTCTCCTGGAAATCATTTTAAAAAGATAGACACAGTTTTTAAAAATCTGAATACACATCTGGTCATTACCAGAGTATGGTGTTTAACTTTTACCGAGTTCTTCAGACAGTCGTCATCCACATCAAAGTTGGAGGTGTCTGTGGGACTGCTGACCTCTGGGATGTAGGGGGCTTCACATGTGCGAATGTTGTCCCAATCAATACCTGAAAACAGCAGGTTGAAGGTAAAACACACGTTAATCCATTAATTAATAAGCAAACAAACAGTGGAACACATTTATGAACTCCACCGGGCAGAAATGCCCAGTAGAGGTATTTGCATTAATAAGAAAATACAAAAAACAGAATGCATTGTAAGAGTAAAAAGGAACCCACAGGTAACATTTAAAAGTAACCATTGGAATAAATTAGACAAAAAAGGACACAATTAATTTTGAAAACTCTATGACACAATAAAAGTCTAAAATCTGTCACTTGTAGAGTAGGAATAAGGCTTGTTTTAACTAACTGTTGGAGTGAATAAACTAAGATGGATAGAGTCATCAAAAGGTAGCGACAGAGGCTATGGATGCTGGAATCCAGCCCAACCACTGAAAACCATAAAAAACAAAACAAAACTTTGACCATCTACTAGAGAAAACTGGAGGTTCTTCATGAAATGTTTTCACCTGAAGAAACTGTAATTATTCTTTCATGTCTGTTGGTATCGACAAGCTGATGTTTCAAGCCATTTGGAGGCGAAGACAACAAAATAAGTGGAAACAACTACAGAAGGTCCTCGGTTTATGACGTCCTCAACTTGCGTCATTTTGCCATTACGTACGGCGTTTCATCGTTACGTCGGAGCTGGTTACGTGGAACTAGCTGGCGAGCAGAGCAGATGAATACATCGTCACGCAGCGCTATAAGACAGCTTTGTTTAACAGTCCCTCCAGGAATTCGATCGCACCAATTAACGCAAATTCAACCGATCTCCGTGAATTCTGTGCCACCTTGCAATTTTGTCCAATCATCGCAACTTTTCTGCAATTTTGTCCCGCCTCCCGTGAGTTCCACCGATCATAGCAGTCCCAAACGTAATGCAGGTATGTCACTGAATTCACTTCCTTGTTCCTGGTGTGAAGATGCAGACATGTCCCATTCAGTCTCTCATTTACCAACAGAAATTACTGCTAAAGACGGTGAAAAACAATTCCTGATGTTCTTCACCAAAGCAGAGCTAAACTGTTTTACACCTGTGAAATATTGTGGTGGAAAACAAACGAAAACCATCGACTGACAAACACTTTTCTACCACCAAACCTATCAGGAGAACGTCTGGAAGGAGTAGAAACAGACCAGACAGATCACCGTGATGGAAGCTGTTGATCCAGACCTCTACCAGACCAGAACCAGACCCCTACCAGACCAGCACCAGACCAGTACCAGACCTCTACCAGACCAGAACCACACCCCTACCAGACCAGCATCAGACCTCTACCAGACCAGTACCAGACTGCTACCAGTCCAGTACCAGACCTCTACTAGACCTCTACCAGACCAGAACTACACCTCTATCAGACCAGTACCAGACCTCTACCAGACCAGAACCACACCCCTACCAGACCAGCATCAGACCTCTACCAGACCTCTACCAGACCAGTACCAGACTGCTACCAGTCCAGTACCAGACCTCTACTAGACCTCTACCAGACCAGAACTACACCTCTATCAGACCAGTACCAGACCGCTACCAGACCTCTATCAGACCAGTACCAGTACAAATCACAGTGATGGAAGCTGTTGATCCAGATCTGTTGGAGCTCTGAAAGAATGAAGGGAAGTTAGATTCATTAATGCCGTTACGAGCCGTGAGCATGTGAACACGTGTGAATACCAGGATGTGAAATTAACTTTTTAAGCCACTGACAGATGTGTCCAGATATGATTCATTCAGTAGTAAATGATGATTTAGTGCCTTAAATCTACCAACCACTTCCTGTTAAACCAGTATCTGCTGCTGCTAGTTTCCCACCGTGGTGTACCAGCTGGTGGAAATGGGTTGGAGCGTCTCCTGCAACAAATACGCTAAAAACATCGCAACTTACTTCGCAATTTTCATAGAAAAGCTGCCGCAAATTCAGACATTTTAGGGACGCAACAATCTGGAGAAAAGCCACGAAATCCTGGAGGGACTGATTAACATTTTCTGCCACATTGGATTATTCTACATTCACTAACTTCATTATGGCTCCCAGCGTAAGTCAGACTTACAGTTTATATTTTCTCCGCTATTTTCCTACCGAGTTGTGTTTCAGTTTGAGCTAATGACTGTTTGTCATTACTGTAGTTGTACAAATATGTAAACTGATCGATATCGTGATGCAGTAATGGATTTGTTTACATTTTCACCGGAGTTCTGACTTACGGCGAAGATCGACTTACATCACGCTGAAGGAACGGAACTACGATGTAAGTCGAGGACCTCCTGTATTCAGTTATACAAGTTTGAAAAAGTCACAAAAAAGTCACCTGATAAATAGATTTGAGACACACTGGGTAATTTAAAATTTTTTTGCCAATTTCCATTGATTTTTCTTTTTTTTGTTAATGCAGTACTAAATTGGGTGTAGAAACAAAGTTATTGTAATCTGTAGAGATATATGCGGCCTGTACCGGTGAAAAACGGGTGCTGCTTGAAGTCCTCGATGCCGTTCTGGCCCAATCGGTGCTCTCGACTGCAAATGAGCCGACGAATCAGATCCTTTGCATCCTCTGAAACGTCCGTTATCTGCTGTGGGAACTGGAATCGCTCCTGTGTAAAATATGGCAGCGTTTGTTAGCATTTGCAGAGATTTTTCTGTTAAAAATGGAATTTTTCAGTTGAATATGTTTATAAAATGTAATGTTATAAGCTCACCTTGTGGTTCATGATCTTCCCGTAGGTTTCCACCAGCGATTCTGCATAGAAAGGAGTCTCGCCGTACAGCATCTCATACATGCAGACGCCCAGGGACCACCAGTCGCACTCAGGTCCATACTTGCCTTTTCCATCTTCCATAGCCTGGAGGATTTCTGGGGAGATGTAGTCTGGAGTTCCGACTGCCACAGAGGACTGGACCTAGCAGGGAAATAAAATAACAGTCGACAAATGATGCCAAAAATCTAAAAAAATGTAACAAATGAGACAAAATCTGGCAAATTGGCCCAACAGTCTGCATGCTGCAGTAATAAGAGTGATGATGATGAGTTACAGGCCGAAGTCAAGACAAATAAAACCAGTCCAGGAACAGCAAACAACCAAACAAAGAGCTATTGATCCTTCAGACCCCCACTACAGGATGAATTCCCTCTTCTGCACTGTTTTTCACTGCTCTGCTTCAACTTACTTTGAGGCACCTTTGAGAATCTTATTCTGAACCCTAAATTACTGTCAATACTTTAAAATCAGGAAGTTTGATTATATAAAAATATTAATGCTAACAAATAACACTTTTAATCAGATTAATCATAGAGTTGCTGTGGATTAATTTCAACTAATCGTGATTAATAGCATTCATTTTTAATCTATATTAATCACGTTTCATTTTGCATCGGCAAACAGATTCAAGAAAGACGGGAATATATATATATATATATATATATATATATATATATATATATATATATATATATATATATATATATATATATATATATATATATATATATATATATATATATATATATATATATATATATATATATATATATATTGGGGGATTGGAAGTGACACAGTTGTTTCCCAGATGATAATAAGATAATGTACAACAGGCATCATTGTGGAAAAAATATTTCAAAGACTATTACAAATAAATAAAAGTGTCATTTTTTTTCGTAAGTTAAGCTGAAGTAGTTTTCTTATTTTTCACAGAAAATGTTTACATCTGAAAGCCTTGTTGTGTGTGAGAATGCATCCAATGGGGCATCACAATAAAATGAGGCACCACAGGAGATATGAGATGTTACCTAGAATTAGTTCAATAGCCCACAGATATCAGTATCGGTTGATATCAGAATCTGAGATTGAGAGTTGGACAATATCGGCATATCGGTTATCGGCAAAAAGGCCAATATCAGACATCCCTAATTTTTAGACATTACTGTTCAGCTTTAGAGCCAAAAATTCCCCAGTGGAAGAGCAGATGTTGGAATCTACATCCATCATGTTGGCATCAGGAGTGATTTTCTGGATTACAGATGAAACACTAAAATAAACACACTCTTATCATGACCTCCAGCTTCAAACTACATTTATTTTTGTAAATGGTCACATAACCTCTCCTCTGATCATCCATTTCATCCTGTCATTTTCCCTTTTACATAACACCTACAGGGGTTTTATTTTCTGTGCTGGAGGAATTGTCTGAATCATGAACCACGGCCAGGCAGCTGAACCACACTCCTCCTGGGAGACCCCTGGGGGTTGACGAGGAGGTCAGCGAAGCTCTGGTATGTTTGCTTTGGACTGAAGGAGGCATCAGCGGCGGTGTGGTAGAAACTTACCGTCCCGTCCTCCATGAGTTTGAGGCAGGAGCCGAAGTCAGCGAGGCGGATGTGGCCGTTCATATCCAGCAGAAGGTTGTCGGGTTTAATGTCCCTGAAAGAAGAAAGAAAAAAGATGAGGAGGGGATGGAGGACAGAGAAAGAAGGAAAACGCCAACTAGACTGAAGAATACTGCAAAGACTCCAAATCTTACTAAGTCTGTTTGTCTTATTTTTAGTCAAAATGTCTCATTCCACTGGATTTAAGATAAATTCTCTTAACAAGAGACATTTCAGCAGATGGAGGGACTTGTTTTAAGACGATGCATCTGAAATATCTTGTTCAGTCAAACAATCTGGAAATTATCTTGTTTTGAGTTGAATTTTACAAGAAAACTCAAAATAAGTTTAATCCTCGTGTCGTCCTGCAGGTCAAAATTGACCCGTTTCAAAGTTTGAAAATGTGGAAAAAAATCTATATATTTAAAAATGATTCTTCAGAACATTCACAAAAAATCAACCAAAATCTTTTTTTCTGAATGTTCTTAAAGAAAATATTAGAAGTTTTACTGATGTATATGGAATCACTTTAGATATTTTTAGGATTTTTTTGGAAGATTTTTACTCATCATTTGAAAATATTTACAAGAATTTTCTTGCCAACTTTGGGAGATTTTTTTTTTTTTAAATAAAACTGTTCAGGGAAACTTTTAAGGAATTATTGGAATTTTCTTTCTGAAGGTTTTGCAAATTTTCAGAAATCTGGAGATTTTTTTGCAGAATTTTTGGATTTTTTCAGACAAGGAAACAATATTTTTTGGTGCCCATAAATGAGGACAACAGGAGGGTTAATACATCTCAAATTAGGAGGTTACATGAAATCAAAAATCTATTTTTGAGTGAAAAATTGCTATTTTTTTTAGCATGTCTGGCTTATTTTAAGACACCTAAGCTTGACAATCCTGGAAAATAGAGCTTAAAATAAGTTTTCCCAGCTAATTTTAAGATCTCAATGTTCTAAATATCATATCTATCATATCTTATTTCAAGAAATCTTACCAAGCCATTTTTCACTTGTTCAATTGGCAGATTTCTTCACTTATTTCAAGGTAAAAGGTCCTTGAAATAAGTTTTTTTTTCTTGTTTTGAGAGGAGCATTTTTTCCAGTGAAGATGATGAAAACTAGACATCCTTCCAAACAAAACAGTACTTATAGGACATCCAAAACACATACGCATGCCTGAGCTCATATTCCGCTGCAGCTCCCCGATGATTATCCTGAAATTAAATTACATAACCCAGGGAAATTTAGCTGTCCTAACCTGCTAGTAAAGCTCGAGTGTAATAATTCAGATATATTCGTGATTCAATTAAGTGCAATTTTCCTCAGCCCATTTTTCAGCAGCGTGACAACTCTAAATTGACCAAAAGAAAGAATAAACATTGGAAATAGCTGGGCTTGTGTTGTGGGAATTAGCTGTACGGAGTGTGTGTGTTTGTGTGTATACAGGACACACACAAACACACACTCTGTTTGAGAAAATATGCAGCACACAAACACACTCCCTCCAGCCAGAAAAAAGACTTTCTGTCCTGAACAGACAAACTCCCTTATTCCTGTATATGTGTGAAGGGTGGGGGGGTTTAGGGACAACACATTCTTTTACAGATGTGTTCATGACGGACGTTTTCTCCTCACCTGCATCTGTTCTGCATTACCACTGCTGATGATGTGTTTACTCTGCAGATACACAGTGTGGCTTCATTCCAGGAGGTTGAATTAAACGCTACTTACAGCAGGATTATTCTCCTACTTTCACTTTTCACTAGAAAAATAGATTTTTTTTTTTTTTTTTTTTAAAGAAACTAGATCATCAGAGAGCAGACAGCTGTAATCTCCAGGTCAATTCACTCTTTTACACACAGTTTCTCATTGGTTGGACAATCGCCGGAGTTAAGGAGAAAAGCATCTACTTCAATACAGGAGGTCCTCAGTTTACGTTGGAGTTACGTTCCTACTGATCAACATAAGTCGGTTTTCACCGTAACTCAGAACTCTGGTGAAAATGTAAACAAATCTGTTCCGTGCATCACAATATCGATCAGTTCTTCATAAAAGTCATGAATACCAACAACTTTCATGCATGTATGAATCATTTTACTAGAAGATAACAGAACATGTTGACCTGTTTCTACAACTTGATCTAATAATGCTGATGTTCATCGGTGTTTCCAGCCTTTTATTAAATCCAATTTCACTTCCATGGTGTGTTGCCCTTAAGGCAGAATTATAGCTGTACTTTTGTTTTGAAAAAGCCTTAATTTTGAATCTGTCTGTTGATAGTTGTCACTTCCTGTTCGCTATTTTGATGTATAGCTTGACACACGTTTAGCTTTACAGTCTACTTTGTAAACACCACAGAGTCGTAAGTAATTAACTTAATTTTTGGACTTACTGGTTCAGTTAAAAGGGTTTATTTACACGTATTTGAGTTGTTTTATTGTTTTTGTTGCAGTTTTAACTCTGTAATGTGTATCAAGAGCCACAGTAAAGACGTCAAGTTTGCTACGACTCACGATTCATTTTGCAGCATGAGTTTAACTAGTTGGACAGCTGCAGCTTTTACCTTCAGAAGAGTCTGACTTACGCTGGGAGCCATAATGAAGGAGAAAAAGTTAGTGAATGTAGCACAATCCAAGGTGGAGTACAACCAGAGAATGGAAACAAAGCCGTCTGATAGCACCATGTGATGACGTATTCATCCGCTCCACTCGTCAACTAGTTCCATGTTACCAGTTCTGAGGTAACGATGAAACGCTGTAAGTTGAGGACGTCGTAAACTGAGGACTTCTGTAGTCTTCTAGGATTAATCCATTATTTTTGGCAGTCAGACGAACAGACTACAAACAAACTTCCTAGTGTTTTCATGACTTTAATTTTGCCTCAGCTATTAGAGACTAATAACTTATTTAACATTTTCTTGGAGTCAACTCCAAACAAACAAACACAATGTGAAAGGTGTCACCTGCGTGGCTGCATTTTGTTGAAAGAGACGACCATAAAGTTAAATAGCAGTTTGAACGTCACAGCTCAACAGAAACAGAAACAGCAGCTAACTCGTCTACGTTACATTCTTCATGAGTCTTGTGCTGCGATCATGAACTGATTTAGTTCTACTTTCTCGCTCTGAATCTTGCAATCATGTTAGTATGAAATTACAAGGTGAAAATGTTTCAATACGAGTATAAATACTAGCTTTTTATGTCTATTTAGAGCCTGAAGGCTAACAGGGCGATCAAGTACAGAGCAGTCTGTGTACATTGGGTGATTTGTTCATCTTGAGATAATGTGAGGACTTTCTGTGGTTGAAGATAAGATTTATGTTGACCAAAGTTTGGCTGTCACAACAGACAAATTATTGTTTTACTTTAATCTGGCACTCATTTCCTTGATTAATTGATTTAGGTGATGAAATGTCAGTGACACAACAAACTGACTTTTATACAGGAAACAGCAACTGAGAGGACATTTTACCTTGAAAAAAGTCTGATAGAAGCACCACATGTTTGTATTTTCAATTAATCAACTTGCTGTTTCGAAGTTCTGAACTTCAAGGTCACCACAAACCAACAAGAGTTTATCATATCGGAAACACCATGCAGGAAGTCTTCCAGCGAGTGAAACAGGTGTTCAGGGACAGGAACACTGCAAAAACTCAAAATCTTACCAGGTCTGTTTGTCTTATTTTTAGTCAAAATGTCTCATCCCACTTGACTTAAGATAAATTCACTTAACAAGAGACATTTCAGCAGATGGAGAGACTTGTTTTAACCCTCGTGTCGTCCTGCAGGTCAAAATGACCCATTTTAAAGTTTGAAAATGTGGAAAAAATATATTTTCACAGTGAAACTTTTGATGTCCACATTTTCAACATTTTTGGGAAATTTTTGAACATTTTTTGGTGGAAAAAATGAAATGTTAAAAATGTTTCTTAAGATCATTCACACAAAAATCAACCAAAATCCAGTGAAATTCGCTGGAGTTTGGTTGATTTTTATGTAAATGTTGTTCAAGAAAATATTAGAAGTTTTACTGATAAATATGGAATCACTTTAGATATTTTAGGATTTTTTTGGAAGATTTTTTTGAAAATATTTACAAGAATTTTCTTGCCAAATTTGGGGGATTTTTTTTAAAAATAAAACTTTTAAGGGAAACTTTTAAGGAATTATTGGAATTTTCTTCCTGAAGGTTTAGCAAATTTTCAGAAATTTGGGGAATGTTTTTGCTGAATTTTTGCATTTTTTTCAGACAAGGAAACAATATTATTTTGGTGCCTGTAAATGAGGACAGCAGGAGGGTTAAGACAATGTATCTTAAATATCTTGTTAAGTCAAACAATCTTGAAATTATCTTGTTTTGAGTTGAATTTTACAAGAAAATTCTAAATAAGTTCAATACATCTCAAATTACTTTACATGAAAGCAAAAATCTATTTTTGAGTGAAAAACTGCTTTTTTTTAAGGATATCTGGCTTATTTTAAGACACCTAAGCTTGACAATCCTGGTAAAATAGAGCTTAAAATAAGTTTTCCCAGCTAATTTTAAGATCTCAATATTCTAAATATCCCATCTTATTTCAAGAAATCTTATTAAGCCATTTTTCACTTGTTCTATTGGCAGATTTGTTCACTTATTTCAAGGTAAAAGCTCCTTGAAATAAGTGGTTTTTTTTCTTGTTTTGAGAGGAGCATTTTTTCCAGTGTGTTCTGCTGGTACATTGTCTTTCAGTCTATATATGTTGTTGAAGATCCCTGGGCAGGATTTTTAAACCTGTGTTGGTGGGTGGCGCTCAGCTTCTTGAATAATTCCAGGAATGCTTCTGTTTCAGTGAATAATACTTGGAAGCATGTGTGTAGCTGTTTGCAGTCAGACGGACACACCACTCAACCCCAGTGGCCTGGACTGGTATGAAACAAAGATGTGAGTGTATCCCACCATCACAGCTAAATATAGACTGTGCCCTTGTCGGACCATTTCCCCCGAGGACATACCCCGTGTCTGAGGCCCCCTTATCAACACACGGAACCGCCACACGCCAACATACACATGGCAGGGAGGGCATGTAAAAAAGTCTTTAGAGGAGTGTCAAAAAGCACACGCAGGCACCATACATGTACACAAAAGCCACCAGTGAAAGGGATGAGCTTTAACTCACGAGTTAACCAAACACTCACACTCTCGATGTAACGGGGCGCTGGAGCTATTTCTGAGCAATGATGTGAGCCTGGCTCTACTTAAAATAATAAACCTGATGTTTAACAGTCCCACCCACTCCCTACTCATGCACAAAAACACAAACACCGACAGCGACATTAGAAACAATCATTTGCCTGTTGTGTTGCTGTAGACAGCCAAATTTTGGTCAACAAAAATCTTATCTTCAACCACAAAACATCCTCGCATTATCTCAAGATGAACAAAATCATCCAATGTGCACAGACTGCTCTCTATTTTCCAGCCCTGTTAGTCTTGAGGCTCTAAATAGACATAAGTGACTACAGGGTTTATGGTTTACGACGTCATCGACCTACGGTGTTACGTCATTACGTGGAACTAGTTGATGAGCAGAGCGGATGAATACGTCGTCATGGTGCTATCAGACGGCTTTGTTTCCATTCTCTGGTTCTACTCCACCTTGGATTGTGCTACATTCATTAACTTTTTGTCCTTCATTATGGCTCCCAGCGTAAGTCAGACTCTTCTGATGCTTGGAAGAAAAGGAAAGCCGTCTCCATGGAAGTGAAATTAGATAGAATAAAACGCTGGGAACAGGAAGAAACACCGACCAACATCAGCATTATTAGATTAGTTGTAAAAACAGCAACATGTTCTGTTATCTTCTTGCAAAATGATTCATACATGCATGAAAATCATTGATATTCATGACTTTATGAAGAACTGATGGATATCGTGATGCACGTAACAGCTTTGTTTACATTTTCCCTGGAGTTCCGACTTGCGGCAAAAATCGACTTAGATCAATCTGTAGGAACGGAACTCCAAAAAGAAAGCTCTAGCCGGGTTCAGGGAGGACGACCACCCACCTCACCCAGCAGGGGTGAGGGGTAAAAAGGACAGACAAAAGGACTGAATTGTCTTTATGTGATATTTTATATAATGACCGAGGCTTTAACTTGAACTATTCAACCCCTACAGTGAGAACATTTTCAGATTGTGCTTCAAACAGACCTCAAAGTGCATTAAATTAAAGTGACATTCAGGTCACAAATGAAGTCTTTCTGATTAGAAATACTTACAACAATGAATTTCCTTCACTTAACTACAGTTTAAGGTGTCATTTCTTTAATTTTTTGCCTCTAAATTCTGTTAAACCACTCAATAAAGACATGAGAGGACGTTTCTTTTGACTGAAACACGCTTTGAAGACTCCTTTGATGTTTCAGTCTCCAGCCAGAGGTCTCTTCAAAGCCAGATGTGAAGCCCCTGTCATTTTCCAGTGGTGTTAATAGTCCCATCTCATGGGGCTACAGCAGGGGGGTGGGCTCACTATCTCTTTTCTCCAGAGACGCCACTAAATCACCAACCTATAAAACCATACATTAAAGTAATATGTGCACATATGTGACTACTATAGATGCAGGAAAGTCGGGCTACAAAACTTCGATATAAAGTGACACTTCTACCAAATCACTGTGTGCATCGAGGGTTACTTAGAAGTCTTTTTAAAGAGGCTGACTGCTCACTGATGACTTCCAGATTGGACATCACTTTCCAAAGTGGATACTGTAAATAGCATTCTGGATGGAAACCACAATACTGTACCCAAGTGCATACATTCACGAAAGCAGTCTGGAGAAACACGAACTTGGCAGATGGAAACACACATAAACAACTGACAAGAAGCATAGTCAAGGTCAGACTATCAAAGAGAACATAAAACCTGGACGCTGAGGATTAAGATTCCGCAGATAAAGTTTTAAAACCTCTAAAAAGGAGATTTATCTTGGGCCATACACAGCTGTCATGAACCTTCACCTCAACTTTAACAACTTGAAACCTGGACATAATGTAAGGTTTGACCAGGAGAAGACACACTGGGGTGTGATCACTGGAGGAATATGCAGCTTTTGGTATCAGATTCTAAAATGTTGAGTTCTGTTTCACTAGATGGAAACAGCATTAAACTTTGGTGGTAGAATCCTTCACTCCAGCAAAGTTTGGATCTCATGATGGATATCGTTCTCAAAACAAGATGCAGGAGGTCCTCAAGTTCCGTTCCTACAGATTGATGGAAGTTGATTTTCATAAGTCAGAACTCCAGAGAAAATGTAAACAAAGCCGTTATGTGCATCACGATATCGATCAGTTCTTCATAAAAGTCATGAATACCAACAACTTTCATGCATTGTATGAATCTAGACTAGAGGATAACAGAATATGTTGCACTGTTTTTACAACTTGATCTAATGTTGCTGCTGTTCATCAGTGTTTCGTCCTGTTCCGAGCGTTGTATTAAATCTAATTTCACTTCCATGGTGTGTTGCCCTTAAGGCAGAATTTTCCATGTACTTTTAGTTTGAAAAAGCCTATATTTTGAAGTTGTCTGTTGACAGTTGTCACTTCCTGTCTGCTATTTTGATGTTTAGCTTTACATATGTTTAGCTTTACAGTCTACTTTGTAAACGCCACAGAGTCCTAAGTAATTAACTTCATTTTTGGACTTACTGGTTCAGTTAAAAGCCTGACCCTAATATTTTAGTGTATTTTATTCTATTTCATCTTATTTAGTTTTATGTTACTTTCACTTTTTTTCATTTGATTTTATCTTCTTTTATTTTTATGCTACTTTCACTTTATACCTGACCCTAATATTTTATTTTATTTTATTTTATGTTACCTTCTCTTTATACCTGACCCTAATATTATTTTATTTTATTTTATGCTACATTCTCTTTATACCTGACCCTAATATTCTGTGTTGTCTTGTTGAATATCCAGCTGCTGTAACAACAGAATTTCCCTCTATGGATTAATGAAGTCTGTCTAAATCTGACTAAGTCAGACTGTCACACCAGTAATGCCAACATTTTTTTTTTTTAACATCTTTGCCCACTTTCCAGAGCGCTGTGTGATCTCTAATGCAGTTCTCCATTACTCTGACAGGTACATGACCTCTGCACACAGAATCTGGTTCACCTTGACGGGAAGCGTAGCCCTCACAAATCATGAATGACACCCGTAAGACGTGGACCAGACTGCGAGCACGTGGACGTGTGAGTACGAACACAGGTGCTTCCATCGCTGCGAGGCCTTAATCTGCTCCAGAGACTTCTGGTCTGCCAAAGAGCAGACAGCAGGAGTCCTCCGCCTCGCTGAGAGTGGAGCAGACGAACAGCATGGTGGGGCTGAAGGACGGGGATTCTGCTGCCGATAAACCACTTAGCTCCCAGCAAAGCCCCCGTCTGCCCACTCCCCTCTCCTCCTCAACCACAGCATCACTACAACCCGACAAATTTACCTAACCTCACCAAAAGTCAGCTGGGTCAACATAAAACTGAGGGACTTTTAAAGTCCATGAAATATATCTGCATACATTTTTATTAAAAGTTAAAAAAACTCATGTTTTATGATCATGTCTTTACAAATTCCATTATTATGTATTATGAAAACTATCTCTTAATAAAAAATGATATTACTAAAATGTCAAATATGATGCAAAAAGTTTCGCATTTATATATTGACCCGTCCAGAATGACTTGAAAATGATGCATAATTACAGAAAATTTGTCCAGAATGACATGAAATTTGTCCTAAATGACTCAAAAATGGTCCCAAAGATACAGAGAAGATCCAGAATGACAAGAAACGATCCAAGCTGACATAAAACTTGTTGAAAACGACAAGAAATTTGTCGAAAATCTATAACTGAGGGACTTTTGAAGTCCATGGGATATATCTGCATACATTCTTATCATAAGTACAAATGTTTTTATGTTCATTATAAACATGTCTTTACAAACTCCATAACTATTTATTATGGAAACAATCACTTATTAATAAAAATGACTGGATATCACTAAAATATCAACTAAATTACGTCTGAATTTAATACCAGCCACCTTCTAATGAGCTAAACAATAATAAAATGAGCTGATTCAAGGAAGTGTGTTGATTCCAGATCACATGACCTGCTCATTTTGTGTCTCTCTGGTCATTTTGCTTGTTTTTGGTCATTTTTTGTCCATTTTGTGGGCATTTTAGGTCTTTTTGTGGTCATTGTGTGTATTTTTGTGGCCGTTTTCAGTCTGTTTGTGGTCATTTTGCAATTTTTTGGAGTTATTTTGTGTGTTCCTCATCATTTTGTGTCTTCATATGATAATTATCCATTCTATCATTTTGTGTTATTTTGTGGTCACCTTGTGTCATTTTTTGACATTTTGTGCGTTTTTGTGGTCATGCCATTTCTTTTTGTGGTTGTTTTGTGTGTCTTTGTGCTCATTTTGTTTCTTTTTGGGCTTTTTTCAGTCTGTTTTGTGGGCATTTTAGGTCTTTTTGTGTTTATTTTGTGCTTTTTTGTGGTCATTTTGGGCATTTTTGTGGCCGTTTTCAGTCTGTTTGGGATAATTTTAGGTGTTTTGTGGTCATTTTGCAACTATTTATAGTTATTTTGTGTGTCTCTCACTTTCCACTAAGTTCTCCATTCCAAAAACACCTCTCCAGGAAGTGTGTAAATTCCAGATCATATGACCTGCTCCACATGATGTCATTTCCTCCTGGCCAGGGGACAAGTCTTCAAAATGAAACGTCTCTTGGAGACAAACATGTTACTCTCACTGAGTATATAAGCTTCCTGCTTGTCCGTCTTTGTCACACTTATGATCAAACAATGCACATCCTCCAGACGTTTGTCCAAGGCTTTCTGACTTATTTAATATAAAGTAGTCAACAGGTTTACTACAATATCTTTAGAAATAACTTTACATTTCAATTTTACTCAGTCGTATATATAATATTCAGAAGAATCTTTCTCTAAAATGCCATGTGGTGTTTGGTTATAGGCGGTCAGGTTGATTTTAGGCCTGAAAACAGCAAAAATGTCAACTATGATACAAAAAGTCCCGCAGTTATACATTGACCCAGCTGCAGGACTTGTCCTTTCTCTGACTGTTCAGACCAGCTGATGGCAACAGCAGCCACATAGACAACCCTGGTTGCAGAAGCTGGCTCACATTGACTCCTCCACTCCAGGACAAACCAAAGGAGGTGCTAGGCTAACGCTAGGCTAATGCTAGGCTAGGTGAGTTAGCACGGCTAATTGGGCTACTGTGTCACAAGGCTCCCGCGGTCTTAAGGAGCAGCACAGAGACGGGAATAGAGGAAGGTAATCTCCTCTAAGACCACAGCATCCATCTGTGAAGGCCATCTGGACGCCACCTCTCTCTCTCTCTCACACACACACACACACACACACACACACACACACACACACACACACACAATGTGGCCTGCAGCTACACTGGAAACTGCAAAGACGAGGTGAGTCCACACGGCTGTAGCCAGGCATCGTTAACTAGCGGTTCAAAGACCTGCAGCCGCTGTGACTTCTGACTCACCTCCTCCTCCATGTCAACACCGTGAGCTCACTGCTAAAACACTTTCATTGAGGTTGAAGCTGAAGGACGCAAATGTTATTTATGGACGAAACTCAGGACACATTAAATAATTCCAGTGATTAATGGGTTTTTAATGGGTGGTTTTATGAATGTTTATTTTGGGAATGCTTTTATATTGATGGTCTTACATGTTTTTTTATTATTATTATTATTTTATGTTATTTATTTTATTTATTATGCACTTTAACCCTCGTGTCGTCCTGCGGGTCAAAATTGACCCGTTTTAAAGTTTGAAAATGTGGAGAAAAAAATATATTTTCACGGTGAAACTTCTGATGTCCACATTTTCAACATTTTTGGGAAATCTTTGAACATTTTTGGTGGAAAAAAAGAAATGTTAAAAATGTTTCTGAAGAACATTCACAGAAAAATTTCACTGGATTTTGGTTGATTTTTATGTGAATGTTCTTAAAGGAAATATTAGAAGTTTTACTGATATATATGCAATCACTTTAGATACTTTAAGGATTTTTTTGGAAGATTTTTACTCATTTTTTGAAAATATTTACAAGAATTTTCTTGCCAAATTTGGGGGATTTTTAAAAAAAAAAAAAAAAAAAAACTTTAAAATGAAACTTTTCAGGATTTGTTGGAATTTTCTTCCTGAAGGTTTTGCAAATTTTCAGAAATTTGGGGAATTTTTTTGCTGAATTTTTGGATTTTTTTTTTTTTTTCAGACAAGGAAACGATATTTTTTGGTGCCCGTAAATGAGAACAGGAGGGTTAAGGACTGCACTTTCAATTTTGTTGTTCTCATACAATGACATGAAGACATTCTGATTCCTTTTGACTTAGAACACTTAAATGTCTTTAGATCCTTTCTCTGTCATGTGAGCTGCAACTCTCTGTCAACAACGGACCCTAATAGCAAGATAACTAAACACTTTGGTTTGAGCCATAGTTTGAGACTGACTGGAAGATCACTGCATCAGCTGTTCTCAAATATAGTGGATTAGAACCCATGGATGGATGGATGGATGGATAAAACCTTTATTGATCCTGCAGCGAGGAAATTTTCGAACATAGTAGAACTGTCAGGATTATTCTCAACGATAAACAAGTCGTATTTCTCACAATTTCAAGGGGTGTGGATCATTTTGGACACAGCATTGTGAGTACTAATGCAAACAAAACATGGACATAATTACAATTTAATATTAATATTTCTAACACAACATCTTGATATCTTCTGTCTCTTGTTTGTGTCATTTCAAGTCTGAAGAATCATATTGGTCTAATAAAATTCTACTATAAATGAGAATTTGCAGAGGTACAGATAGTTTTAGGGTTAACTGTATAAAGTTTACACTGTGAATGAGGCTTTTTGATAAATAATGACTAAGAGTGAAGGTGTGCCTGTTAACAAAAACAGTTTCTCTTAGATCGTCGGGCTGTGGAGAAACACATGGCACTGATCAATAATAAAACACACAAAGGCTGCAATCAATAGGGCAACACACACCACTGCACACACACACATACACAAATAAGACAATACTCTACAGCAGGGGTCACTAACTAGTGGACCACAGACGGGATCTAGACCCAGATGTCGTCTTATATGGAGCCGGATCTGTAATCGGTAAACCGTAACAGGATTTTAAATCTGACGGGTCGCTTCTATTTTACTGGTGCAGCTTTTCCAGTGTTTATTGGTTATCAGCACAGGAAACACACACACCAATCAGGTACGAGTTCAGCCGTCCCATGTGACACTACTCAGCCAATGAAGTCTCTGCATTACAGGCGCTAAACATCACAGCTCTGAGTTCAGAAAACAGGCGAGGGACAGACGAGAGGAGGACGGACAAAAAAGGTAAATAAATAACGCGACACCGAGAGGAAAGTCGCCCTGAACATGCTGACCATGTTCAGCTCAACATACAGCTGCAGTTTTCTCAGCTATGAATATAATCAAAACTAAATACCGTTCCAGACTCACCAATGAGCTCCAGATGAGTTTGAGAACGACCCTGACACCGTTCAGACCACGATTCAGAATCAGTTCTCCCATTAAGCAGCAGGGACGTTAGGGGAGTGATGTATGACAGGAAAAAATGCGTTCAACTGTTTACATTTTTTTAGATGTAGGTTAACGATGTAAATAAGTTGGTTCATTGCACTTTATTTTCAGATGTCCAGTTATAGCAAAAATGATTTATTAATAAATGTTGTCAAAATGTTTGTGAATCGTTCTGAATTTATTTGATGGTCAGTTATTGATTACATGCAGACACTAATAAAACTACTGGGTTACATCAACATATATCACACTAACTCAAGTTATGATGATGTTCTGGAGCTTTGCTTTAATACATTTTCTCTGACCGGACCTCTTTAGATTTTAGCTGCACACCCCTGCTCTACATCCACACTATATGTTTTTTGGGTGAGTGTGTGAATAGAAACGTCTTTAAAACAACTCTTTCTGCACACAACGCTGCCCTCCTGCCTCCATCCTCACTCCGTCACCCTCTCAGGACGGACAGATGTGGTGCTCCAGGCAGCACAAAGCCCTGCTGAGCTGGCCTATTCAGACGTTGGTGGGGGTCCTCTGGGAGCAGATCCCTGACCGCTGAATAAACCAACGCCGCCTCTCATGGGACTCGGCTGAGGGGGACAGAAGGCCGACCTCTGGGCTCTTTGCTCTTCATTTCTTTCATCTGGCCTCTTTTTAACTTCATCAGTGTCAACAGGATTGCAGATATTCATTTTAAACGAGCCGGCATTGTGGCAAGTTCAGCAAAATGAGACCAGAGTACAAAAGAGCAGAATAGATGAGCTGAAATACCAATAATTTAGGCTAGAAGCTGACTGGGTTAGCTGTTTGGCAAGATCACATAATCTATACAATAAGACGACATGAATTTTTCAACAGTTTCCAGACGTTAGCAGAATGTTTTTATTTAGGATGCCATCTGTTTAATATGTTTGATTGCATTAGAGCAGAGGTGTCCAACAAGAGGGCTGTGGGCCAAAAGCGGTCCTCCAGAGGGTCCAATCCAGTCCTCAAAGTGTAGAAATTCCAGAGAAGACATTAACTGCAGATTGTAAATTAGTAAAACTATAAATTTAAAATAACCATGACAAGTTGTTTTGATCATAAAGTAAAATACTAGATTGTTCTTTGTTCTTTTGTGTCTCATTTTTGTAATATTTTGTCTTGTTTTTGTTGTTTTTTGTCTTTTTTTGTCTTTCTTTGTCCAATTGTTTTGTCGTTTTGTTTCTCGTTTTTGTCATTCTGTTTCCTTTTTGTCTCACTTGTGTTTTTTGGCAGATTTTTGGCAGATTTTCAGTTTTGTGGGCATTTTAGGTCTTTTTGTGGTTATTTTGTTAACTTTTGTGTTCATTTTCAGTCTGTGATAATTTTAGGTGTTTTTGTGGTCATTTTGCAATTTTTGGTAGATATTTTGTATGTCTCTTGTCATTTTGGATCTTTATATGATAATTTTGTGCCTCATCGAGTCATTTTGTGTTTTTATGAGCCTTTTTTGGACAGAGTCCAAGGCTTTCTGAGTTATTTAATATGAAGTAGCGTGTGAGTCAAGTGTCAACAGGTTTACTACCATAACTTTAGAAATAACTTTCACTTTTACTCAGTTGTATAGATAATATTTAGAAGAATATTTCCCTAAAATGCCATGTGGTGTTTGGTTTGAGGCGGTCATGTTGATTTTAGGCCTGAAAACAGCAAAAATGTCAACTATGATACAAAAAGTCGCGCAATTATATATAGACCCACTTTATGTTTGGACTAAATAAACTTTCCCTTGATTAGAAAAGCCATCTAAGTAATAGTTTGACATATTCACTGGTTATTTTCTTTTCACTGATTTCTCTTTTTCTATATATCTCAAACTAAAATACTACTGTGTGCTACACGGCCGCCTTGAAAAGACTTTTCCCACAAACCGGGCGTTGGAAAAGTGGGGCTTGCCTCATAATTGAGTTTGTCCAACGTTCAGGATTTTCTCGGGCTGAGCTGAAACACTTCCTTCATGGTCTGGGCCAGGATCTGATGGTGGGTCATGAGACAAACTTTCCCAGCAGAAACTGGCACAAGAGTTTCTCTCCGGAGAGGAAACCACGGCTCTGCTGTAACTACTGCAATCTTCCCATTAATAGCAGCATAATTATCAGAACAAATGTATTTATATGGCACATTTAAAACAACCAAAGCGCTGTATGAGGGATCACATAGGCAGACCATATGAAACATAAATATACAGACAGTATAAACGTTGTAAAATCTATAAGTAAACAAAATGTAATAATATAAAATACTAAAACAGGATGAAAATATCAACTGAAAATTTGTCTTGTTTTTGTTGTTTTTTGTCTGACTTGTCGTTTTGTGTTTCCTTTTTGTCTCACTTGTGTTATTTGTCTCGTTTTTAGGATTTTGTGTTTCGCTATGTTTTGTGAATCATTTTTGTCGTTTTGTGTTTTTTTTGTCTCGCTTGTGTTGTTTGTCTACTTTTTTGTCTCATTTGTGTCGTTTGTCCATTTTATTGTTGCTTTGTAACTTTTTTGTCCAATTTTTGTCTTTTTTCTTTTGTTTCGTGTTGTCTCATTTTTTGCCATTTTGTGTCTCATTTTTGTAATATTTTGCCTTGTTTTTATTGTTTTGTTGCTGTTTCTTGTCTGAATTTTGTCGTTTGCTTCATGTTTTTCTCGTTATGTTTCTTGCTTTTGTCATTTTCTGTTTTGCTTTATTCATTGAAAAAAGTCCAAAAAATCAGCAAAAAAATTGCCCAAATTTATGAAAATTTGCAAAACCTTCAGGAAGAAAATTCCAATAATTCCTTAAAAGTTTCCCTTGAAAGTTTTATTTTAAAAATTCCCCCAAATTTGGCAAGAAAATTCTTGTAAATATTTTCAAAAAATGAGTAAAAATCTTCCAAAAGAATCCTAAAAATATCTAAAGTGATTACATATATATCAGTAAAACTTCTAATATTTTCTTTAAGAACATTCACAAAAAAAATCAACCAAAATCCAGCGAAATTCACTGGATTTTGGTTGATTTTTTTGTGAATGTTCTTAAGAAACATTTTTAATATTTCTTTTTTTCCACCAAAATGTTCAAAGATTTCCCAAAAATGTTGAAAATGTGGACATCAGAAGTTTGACTGTGAAAATAGATATCTATTTATTTATTAGAACTTTAATACGGGTCAGGACGACACGAGGGTTAATAGCAGTCGTAGTAGGGCTAACACATCGCCGTCCAACAAATCATCACCGGGATAAGCACCCACGCTCATCAAGCCAGCGGAACACGCCCTCCTCGGGGGAGCTGCCCGGCTGCCTCCACCCTCCACAGAGCCGGAATACAAATCTCCCACGAGGGAGAGGAGGAGCTGGGGGGGTCGGTGCATGGAGGGGGGAGGAGGTAACAGCACCACACCCCCACCCACACGCCTCCCATACCCCATCATTACTGCCCCAAAGCCCTCCCCTCCACCCCGTCCCCGCTACTTTCCACCCACAGCCCCCAGATAACACCATGCAATTAGTGGCTCGTTCTCTACATGTACGTTTATATATACATGACTCTGTCGTCTCTCCCCCGTATGTGTCTGTATTAGAGATCTGACTGCAGACACACCCTGAATACCAGCAGCCCGGCTTTATCTTAGCCGTTCTCTGACCCTCCCTTCTTCCCCATCCGTCTCTCATCTTTCCCCGCTCTGCAGCGACGAGCCCCCGGCGAAAGCGACGCTGTAATTACGTTCACATGCCGATGTGACTGCTTCCTGACTGGAAGAGCCTCCCAGGGGCATCTCCTATTGGCTGAAGAAATATTTTGGCTCCTACGTCAGAGAAGAAAACGGTTTCACGTGCCGTGCCCTGTGAAGAATGTGATTCTAGATGGTTTATTTTTAATTCGGTGGAATGAGTGAAAGTAAACGAAGCAGGAGCTGACAGGACACCTAATGCAGAAACACTGAACAAACTGGTATCAATGGAAAGTAAATAAATACATTAACTCATACAGTATTCTCTATTTATGCTTCACTATACTTCTACTCAACTACCTCTCAGTGGGGGAACATTTGACGCTTTACTTCACGACATCTACAGGAGGTCCTCGGTTTACAACGTCCTCGACTTACGTCGTTACGTCAGAACTGGTTCCATGGAACTATCTGATGAGCAGAGCAGATTAATACGTCGTCATGGTGCTATCAGATGGCTTTGTTTCCATTCTCTGGTTGTACTCCACCTTGAATTGTGCTACATTCACTAACTTTCTGTCCTTCATTATGGCTCCCAGCATAAGTCAGACTCTTCTGATGCTTGGAAGAAAAGGAAAGCCGTCTCCATGGAAGTGAAATTAGATAGAATGAAATGCTGGGAACAGGAAGAAACACCGACCAACATGGGTCAAGATGTAAAAACAGGTCAACATATTGTAGTGACCCTCTGTGATGAATGAGTGAGACTTTATCTGGTTCTCTGCTGGTTTATTGAACCTTCATACAGGCTACTGTGGACCATAGCCAACGCCAGAATAACTAGAAAACCCCATAACTTAGCTCCAGAATTAGCCACCGTTCCCAGCTCTCTCTACTGCTGACTCTCAGCCAATCAGAGGTGAGCTAACTAAACATGGAACGTTCACTGACATCAGGTAAATCTGGAACTGAACAATAAACACTGAAACATCAACATCAACAACAATATCAGTCCGTTGCAATATTCTGTTATCTTCTAGTGAAATCATTCATACATGCATGAAAGTCGTTGGTATTTATGACTTTATGAAGAACTGATTGATATCGTGATGCATAGAACGGATTTGTTTACATTTTCGCCAACTTACATAGATCTGTAAGAACGGAACTCTCATATAAGTCGAGGACCTCCTGTATTTAAATCTTTAGTTGCTAATTATTTTTCAGATTACAGAATTGACTGAATTTATTTAAATAAACTGCTAATATACAAATCTTTGCATCAGTCCATCTCGTCTCCACTGAACTCAGACAGCTGTGTGACCAAAAATCACTTTGAATCAAGTGAAATAACATTTTCCAAAGTCAGATTTACCAGACATTTTAAAGCAGACGTTGCACCTCACTGCACTTTTATAGTTTTTAAAAAATACTTGTTGTATTTACTTGTATATATATATATGTATATATATGTATATATATGTATATATATATATATATATATATATATATATATATATATATATATATATATATATTTATTTATTTATTTATTTATTTATTTATTTATTTATTTATTTATTTATTTATTTATTTATTTATTTATTTATTTATTTATTTATTTAATACTTGTTTTATACAGCAGTTCATTGTTTGTTATACTATGTTGTTTTTGTTTTTTTGGAAGTGCCAACAAAGTTTCGTTGCAGAAATGCAATGACAATAAATATCCTTGAATCCAGCGGTGAAACAGTGATTTTATCTGCATGGACGGCTTTCTTTGAGTTTTTTATGTCCAGAAAATGGCTCTTAAATGTCAACATTGCAGTATGTTAATCTTATATCATTATGGAAAACTTAAATTGAAATCATGAATATTATTTAATGATTTTTATAGCCCTAGTGCTATCTTCTGTGTTTGTTTGTGCTCCGTGGATGAAGGTTAATATGCGGCTATTTAACTGCTACAATGTAGGATAGCTTTTACACTGTCACATGTTTGTGCACTGATTAATTTCATACGTTCACTTGTGATGAAGGACTTATACTTGGTTTTATCTGTAGTTCAAAGTAAGTAAAGAATCTTGAGCATTTCTTCTGCCGTTGGAAGTTCGATCGGAATAGTAACCGACATGTTGCTCCTCAGAAAAACACTCCTAACCTCAAATGAGAGCCTTCAAAAGTGAAATAATAACACAACCTAATATGCTCAATAATTACTCAGCCATATCGACTACCTTCAGTGTTGACTGAGGACAAACACGTGCACGTTCTCGTGCCGTTTCCATTTATTTTCATTAAGCTGCAGCGGCTCCCCACCGCTGGAAACCTGCCCACGCAGCAGGAATAACATAAATACTCTGAACATCCATCACCAGGACTTAATAAGTCTGTTTGCTGCCAAAATAATAATTACAGACACACACACCCTTCCCAGCTCTCACCTGTGGACGTAGTGTAGCTGGTGAACGGAGTCGATGGCCAGGACCATCTCCGCCAGGTAGAACTTGGCCATCTCCTCCGGCAGCCGATCCTCAAACTTACTGAGCAGAGTCAGCAGGTCACCGCCCACGTAGTAGTCCATGACCAGGTACTGGAGAGGAAAAAGACGGAAAGAAAGACAACGAGAGAAAGAAACACGGTTATCGACAGGAAACTGAAATATTTAGCAATTACAAGAAAAAAATGCTTTAACACTCCTGCTGTCTTCATTTAGGGGCATCAAAAAATATTGTTTCCTTGTCTGAAAAAAATTCAAAAATTCAGCAAAAAATTCCCCAAATTTATGAAAATTTGCAAAACCTTCAGGAATAAAATTCCAATAATTCTTTAAAAGTTTCCCTTAAAAGTTTTATAACAAAAAAATCCTCCAAATTTGGCCAGAAAATTCTTGTAAATATTTTCAAAAAATGAGTAAAAACCTTCCAAAAAAATCCTAAAAATATCTAAAGTGATTCCATGTATATCAGTAAAACTTCTAATATTTTCTTTAAGTACATTCACATAAAAAAATCAACCAAAATCCAGGATTTTTTGGTGAATTTTCTTAAGAATCATTTTTAACATTTCTTTTTTCCATCAAAAAATGTTCAAAGATTTCTCAAAAATGTTGATAATGTGGACATCAGAAGTTTCACTGTGAAAATATTTTTTTTCCCCACATTTTCAAACTTTAAAATGGATCAATCTTGACCCGCAGGACGACACAAGGGTTAAGAAAACTTTTTATCCAAAAAAGGCCAGTCTTTTGAGTTACAGCGAGATAATTTCTGTCAAAAATAACACAAAAATGCCAGCCCTCCTCCATCTAAACGGTTTAACTTTTGAGGGTTTTTCTAAAAATAAAAGTCTGGACGGGCCGTGGTGTGTATTTGTGAAGCTGTGGGGAGTGTCCGGGGTAAAGCATGTGTTGTGAGAATGTGGGAAATGGAATGACAAGCAGTTCTGGCATCTGAACTCAGGGTCATGGAGAGAGGACAGGCCGTCAGGTTAAAGGGAGGACGACTACCTCCAGCAGCCAGTGGCTCACAACCAACCAGCCGGCTCTAAAATCACTCTTCTGGCCTTTTATAAATAAGCTTTCTGGCCGGGTGGACCTCTGTTGCTCAATTTCCTACAATCCTAAGTCATGTTGTGCTTTGCGGTGAGGAGTGAATGTGCTGGTGGAGGTGGTTCTGTGTTCTATAAATGAACTGAATAGAGTGAAACAGTAAGAGGGCAGGTGGAGCTGCTCAGCTGCTAACAGAAGACTGTAGGTGTTCTTATAGAAAGTCCCAAATACAAACACAAATGAAAATACAGAGTCCAGCGTTACCAGGTTACTGTCATCCTGGAAGGCGTAGTGCAGGGTGGTGATCCACTGGCAGTCCCCGTTTACCAACACGTCCCGCTCCTCCCGAAAACACGCCGTCTGAGAAAAGACACAAAAAAGAAAGTCTGAACTTAACAGAACCTAAATGTCACATAGAAGAGGCCAGAACAGGTCAGACTGGACACTTAGAGCTCAGAAGGATTCAGTATCTGTGCTCAGGGAAATAATCTTCCAACTCAGTGCCGTCCAGCAACGTACAGGAGGTTCTCGACTTACAACTTTACAGGAAGATACATCAAGACACGTGTCTTATTTAACCTGTAAATTAGTTGTTAATTTCAATCGCTTCAGTTAAATCCTGTTAGTCTTCTGAATCTCAGCTCCTCACCATAAACGTCTGCTGTAAAAACTGCAATCCAACTACAGATCAATCATTCATTTGTTCATTCATTGAGCCCACAAGCGTTTCTGTGGCATTTTGTATGTTGAAAATGCAGCACAATGCAGCAGCGTTAGTGGACATTTTAATGCTTAGCGTGCAATCGTGAAGCTGCTGCCACCCGTGTTTTCTAGTCTAATGAGGATGTCCCCAAATCAATTCCATGTGTTTTAGCATCATTTATTCTGCTGATATTTGGCAATATTTGTTCGGTATCATCATAATCAAATTGTTTAGAAGCAAAAACTGGTTGCTGTAGATCAGGAGAGTCCAGCTCATCTTAGTCCAGGTTCCACATTCATCTCAGTCTGATCTCCAGTGGACCGGACCAGTAAAACCACAGCACAATAACCTAGAAATAACCACAACTCCTAATGGTTCCTTTGGTTTAGTGCAAAAAAGTTCAAAACGACAAAACCGACGACAAAATGACAGAAAAACAATGACTAAAGCAAAGCACAAAATGACAAAACTAAGACAAAAAGCACAAGCAAGAGAAAAAGGGAACACAAAATGACAAAAACGAGACATAAAACAACAAAAACGTGAGACAAACGACAAAAGTCAGACAGAAAAAGACTAAAAAACAACAAAAACAAGACAAAATATTATAAAGATGAGACCAAAAACAACAAAAGAACAATGAACAATCTAGTATTTTACTTCATGATCAAAACAACTTGTCATGGTCTAGAAATGATTTTAAATTTACAGTTTTACTAATTTATAATGGGCTGCACAGTGGGTGTAGTGGTTAGCACTTTCACCTTGCAGCTAGAAGGTCCCTGGTTCACGTCCCGGCTCGGACCTGGGATCTTTCTGCATGGAGTTTGCATGTTCTCCCTGTGCATGCGTGGGTTTTCTCCGGGTACTCCGGCTTCCTCCCACAGTCCAAAAACATGCTGAGGTTAATTGATTATTCTAAATTGCCCGTAGGTGTGAATGTGAGAGTGATTGTGTGTCCTTGTATGTAGCCCTGCGACAGACTGGCGACCTGTCTAGGGTGTCCCCTGCCTTCGCCCGAGTCAGCTGGGATAGGCTCCACCCCCCCCCCCCGTGACCCTAGTGAGGATTAAGCGGTGTATAGATAATGGATGGACTAATTTATAATCTGCAATTAATGTCTCCTCTGGAATTTTTACATTTTGAGGGCCGGATTGGATCCTCTGGAGGACCGCTTTTGGCCCACGGGCCGCATGTTGGACACCCCTGGTGTAACATGTAGAGAATCACATCTGATTTTATTAGAATCAAAAACTAATATAATGAAGTATTGTGCAGTTTTGGTTGCAGCTCTGGCTCGGCTATCTAACTCCTTCCTTTAAAGACAACCTGTCAGAACGTTTACAGCGACGGCTACACACTCAGCGAGTACATTCTTCTGTACTTTTACTGCTCTACATTGTTTCCCATGTCCAGGCGTTTGTACATACATCAGGGACCGGTTTGGGTTTGTGACGTATGAAGCATGAAGACCCAGGAGACCAGCAGGAATGTCAGACTGTCAGGAAGAGGTCGATGAGAAAAACATGCAGCGGCAGCGACATGTTCTGTGTCCGGCTGACTGAATAAATCAGCAGACTGCTCCTTTTTATAGATGAATCATCAATCCTTATTATCATTTTCTTTCAAATAAAATTCCTCGAAACAGCAATCTGTAACCAGAGCTAGTCATGGCAAATCCCAAACAGATGCACCCACCTCTGCTCGCTTCAGCATCTCCCACTTGTTGAGGATCTTCATAGCGAACACCTTGTCAGTGTTTTTCACTTTTACCACCGCAACCTGAAAGAAAAAAGAAGATAAAATGGAGCGTTAGAAGACGGCTTTAATCAATTATGAGCCGGCAAAGTTGGTAAAGAATGCGAAACTATTCAACCCTCCTGCTGTCCTCATTTACGGGCACCAAAAAATATTGTTTCCTTGTCTGAAAAGAATTCAAAAATTCTGCAAAAAAATTCCCCAAATTTCTGAAAAATTGCAAAACCTTCAGGAAGAAAATCAATAATGAAAGACTGTGTAGGTGGTCAGGAATACAGTGGTCCCTCGCCATATCGTGGTTCACTCTTTACGATCTCACTGTATCGCGGATTTTTAAATTTGGTATCATGGATTTTTCACTATATCGCAGGATTTTGCAGTGTATAAGTATTTTTCTATATTTATTATTGTGGTGAGCTGCATTGAAGAACAATGCTGGAGAAAGGACATCTGCCTTTTATGCACCCTGCAACTGGCAGATGCTTTTATTTTGACACTCACAGAGAGCAGGAAGTCATCAAACCCGCTTCACATCACGGTCCTGACAACATAACACTGAACCAAACTAACTAGGCTGACTAAACCACAATAAAACACAAACACTACTAACACTGGAACACTAGCATAAACCCCAATAACGACATTTAAACCCCCAACACCCCAAACTCCCATGATGCATTGCAGCACAACAGTTCAGTCACAGACCAGCTCTGACATCGCTGTATTATTTTCATTATTTTAGTGGTAAAATAAGCATTTTCTAGTCTAAAAAATGGAAAACAATATAAAAAATAATAATTAAAACATATTAAAAGTATATTTAATGTAAATAAAATGTGTAGCGTACAACGCTGGGCTCTGATTGGCTCAGAGACCGTAGCATCAGTCACCTCCGTCTCCTGTTTAGCAGCATTCAGCATCTGGACTCCGTTTTACAAACGAAGATGTGACTGCTGTTGGCATTACTACTCTGAAGTGGAATTGAAATTTCTGCTGTTCGTTTTTTCGATGCTATTTAACTACACTGCTGTTATGATTATTTGTTGTGACTGTGATGTTCAAAGTTAATCTGTCGCAGCACTTCAAAAGTGGAATTGTTATTTTATTTCTCATTTTGAGTGTTGTAGTTTTGTTCCTATGATGCAACACTAAAAGGAAATGGGAAAAGAGCTAATTATGAAGACATATTCTAGATTGCTTACTTGGATATTTTGTTAGGAACAAAACCAAAAACAATGCTACAAGCTAGTTTACTGTGTTAAGTTGTAAAATAAAAACGACATCAACAAACAGCTGGAATGCAGTCATTTTGTTCTTAATGCGTTACAGAGCTTTTCAGTTGTCAAAGGTAGAAAATGGATTGATTTTAGGAGCTTTAATGTGCTTGAAATTTGCATCGTGCCGCTGTATTTACGGACTCAGATACTCAATATTTAATCACTGGGATGAGACTGGGGGCAATAAAGACTAATTATAGCAGAGTAAATTCAAGAAAAAAACAAGATGAATCAAATAAAACACTGAGGAAAGGGGGAAGTGGAGGAGGTAGAGGTAAGGAAAGAAGACAAGAATGAGAGAGGATGAGGAAGGAGATCTTAAAGAATAGAAGGGAGGGAGGAAAACAGAGTATGAAGGAAAAGGACGGGGCAGGAAGTGACCATAGACACCACCAGACAGCTTTAATGCTGACCTAAACGGACTCACACCACCTGAAGCCACATTCTTCATAAACAGCCGAGCACAGCTGGACGATTAAATGAGCGTCAATGTTTTCTAAGAGCAAAGCCTGCGGTGAGAAAAAAAACTAGAGCGGTCGTCTCGTCACTGGATCCAATTACCCGTTAATTGGCACAGATCAATACTGGGTGGACAGATGTGTGCAGACGTGATGATTTGGAAATAAGTCACTGATACTGATTATCAATACTGTATTTACTGTTAAATGCACAGATGAGCCATAAAAGCGTCTGCGTGTTATTAACCATAAAAACAACCGACAACAACCCTTCAAAAACTAGCTAAACTTCTTCAAGAACTGCTGTATATAATTATCATTTTTAGATGGCGGACCTACACACACAGAAAAAAATTGGATAAAGTTATCAGACACAATGCACACAGGACATCCCATGTGTTTAACATATGCACACAAACATTTGTAGACTTGCACATTCACCACAGGGCCATTTATGTAATTCAGTGTTAGTAATGATCATGATTTTGGCTTCCAACATTTACTCGAACAATATCAGCGATGTCCATGTAAATTAAAGCTGCAAGCAGCATTAGTCGGGTCCTCGTATCCCCGCTGGCCAGCAAATCTAAGCATGTCCACCAGGTGTCATTTCGGCCAATGGCTTTGTTGATGGCAAACTACTAAAACTGTTCACCAGGTGGCGCTATCACTGTGAATTTATATCGGCTTATGTATGTCATCAGGACGGGACTCTGATCACACATGTAAAGTTTGAGGCAGATTGGAGCATGTACAGGCTAGTTAGACAGCACTTCCTGTTTCATGGCAAGACATCGAAGTTCCACCGTCCGGTATTTACAGCCCCTCAGACTTTTCCGGCGCATTTTGATATCTTTTGATCACCCATGCCTGCTGTTCCACCTGGCCAAATTTCAGCTCTGTCGGGGTTACCCTGTTTGAGTTTATTGCTTTTGAAGATGTGCAAAAATTGGCCAGAAACTGCCTAAAATATGACACATAATTCAAAATGGCCAACTTCCTGTTGGGTTTCGGGTATTGGTGCATGAGGCTTTTTTGTGCGTCCTGATGAGTTACAGATGTGTATCAATAGCTGTAGGTGAAACGTGGTTTGGGGGCTGAATATTCATAATATTGCAGGGGTAACTAAGGTCCCATTTTTACACGTATTCCCCTTAAAATATCTAAATTTTTGACAGCATTTTTTGGGGCGCAAAAATGCATTTCTTTCATCCGAAGAAGAAAGCATAAGAAAAAAACATGCAAGACAATAGTTTCCTTGCACAGGTGGTGCTCAGGCCCTAATAAAACTATTCCATTCAACTTGGGTAAATATGACATGAGAATGCCTTATTTCTTTTTCAAATAATTCCTGGTGGCAGAGTCGCAGTACTGCAGTAACTGAATGGATACTGAGGTGTTTTGAGTACAAGACTATTATTTTGCCTCTTTGTATCGCACTAAACTCAGGTGAAGATTATCTTGGCAGGAATGTAGCACAATATGAAATACATTTTCCTGTTTGTTTCTCATCATGTCTGTAGTTTAACATTTAACAAACTGTTCAAGGTGACTTCAGGTCCTGATTTATAACAAGAATCAGGCTAAAATCATCTGTTAGCTGCACTAAAAATCTAATTTAAAGTGTACAATATAAATCTCTCATTTATTCAAGTCAATCTCTGTGTCAAAAATAGATCAGAAACACATAAAAATGTTTGTTCCTGTGTTTTCCAGCTTTGATCCAGCAGAAGGTGTAGAAACACATCAGTGTCACCTTGTTTTTATATTTATTCATTTTGAACAGTCAGAATTTATTTTACTGACACAATAACATGGAATCTAATGAAATATTTGACGTCATCCAGACCAAATAGCTGAACTCTGAACAGGTTCGGGTTCATTTTTAATCTAAAGTCTGCAGGTCTTTATAACCAGAACAACAAACTCACCGGAGCCGTCATTGGCAGGGCAGCTCAAATGAAATTTCGTCGTATATGAAAGTGTGCAATGACCAATAATAAAGACTGATTGATTTATTTAACTGTTAAAAGCAATGAAAATATGTGTTTTGTCTTTAAAATCAATGAAGGATCATGATAAATAATTAGCATAATTAACATTTTAGCTATAAATAAACATAAATATTCCACTGTCCATCAGCTGAATAATGATTCTCTGCATCTCACACACCAGAATGAGCGCTGTAATGGATGTGAAAATCCCAGAGATCTCATTGCTCACCAGTAACAACTTTATCACCTTCAACTCTATATACAGCTCAGCCTTTTAGCTCCCACTGTTTCTCCTTCTCCTCATCTCGTACCATCTTAACAGCCTAATATCTGCCAGCTTTCCTTTCACTGGTGATTGCTAAACACCGCCCTGACAAACTTCCTCAGCTCAGCCTTTACATTTTGCCAAAAAAGGAGCTGCAGGCTGCTGTGACCGACGCTGCGAGCCGACAGCCAAAAGAACACGTTCACGCAAACTTAACCCTCCTGTTGTCCTCATTTACAGGTAGCAAAAAATATTGCTTCCTTGTCTGAAAAAAATCCAAAAATTCTGCAAAAAAAAACCCCCCAAGTTTCTGAAAATTTGCAAAACCTTCAGGAAGAAAATTCCAGTAATTCCTTAAAAGTTTCCCTTAAAAGTTTTATTTTAAAAAAAAATAAAAAATCCCCCAAATTTGGCAAGAAAATTCTTGTAAATATGTCAAAAAATGAGTAAAAATCTTCAAAAAAAATCCTAAAATTATCTAAAGTGATTCCATATATGTCAGTAAAACTTCTAATATTTTCTTTAAGAACATTCACATAAAAATCTACCAAAATTCAGCGAAATTTGCTGGATTTTGGTTGATTTTTTTTTTGTGAATGTTCTTAAGAAACATTTTAACATTTCTTTTTTTCCACCAAATAATGTTCAAAGTTGAAAGTGTGGACATCAGAAGTTTCACTGTGAAAATAGATTTTTTTTTTCCACATTTTCAAACTTTAAAACAGATCAATTTGACCTGCAGGACGATACGAGGGTTAAACCTTTCATTCGCTTTCATTTCTCCTAATATAGTGATCCATTAAGAAATAAAAACTGTTTTACTTTGGCCTCTTTGATCAACTTAATTTTTTTAAATTTCTTGTAGCAAAATGCACAAATGAACAAAACAAAAAGAATCTTAAAAATCCACAAACAGCCAGTAAACAGGCAGCGAGGAATCTGTAAGCGAACACTAACGCACAGAAGAGCAGTGAAACAAACACAGTCACCCTGTGCAACAGAGGGGTCTGCAGTCTACTAAATTAGCCAGGGGAATGCTGCTAATGCAATACAACGATAACATTCCTGCAGTGTTTGGATTTCCCCCAGTGATCCCTCACCAGAGGAGAGGAGGAACCAAAGAGGAGAACAGGGGGAGTGCTCTGGTTCTGGCAACGCTCGGCTGTTTTTGTCTTATCCTCCATCTCTACTGTTCCTGCCTTCGTCTCGTCCTCCCCGTCAGGCCTGGTGTCCACTGCAAAAACTCTAAATCTCACCAAGTCTATTTGTCTTATTTTTAGTCAAAATGTCTCATCCCACTGGATTTAAGATAAACTCACTTATCAAGAGACATTTCAGCAGATGGAGGGACTTGTTTTAAGACAATGCATCTGAAATATCTTGTTAAGTCAAACAATCTGGAAATTATCTTGTTTTGAGTTGAATTTTACAAGAAAACTCAAAATAAGTTTAACCCTCGTGTCGTCCTGCGGGTCAGATTGACCCGTTTTAAAGTTTGAAAATGTGGGAAAAAATCTATTTTCAGAGTGAAACTTCTGATGTCCACATTTTCAACATTTTTGAGAAATCTTTGAACATTTTCTAGTGGAAAAAAAGAAACTTTCAAAAATGTTTCTTTAAGAACATTCACATAAAAATCAACCAAAATCCAGCAAAATTCGGTGGATTTTGGTTGATTTTTATGTGAATGTTCTTAAAGAAAATATAAGTTTTACTGATATATATGGAAGCATTTCAGATAATACCAAGCCATTTTTCACTTGTTCTACTGGCAGCTTTTCTTCACTTATTTCAAGGTAAAAGTTCCTTGAAATAAGTTGTTTTTTTTTCTTGTTTTGAGAGGGGCATTTTTCCAGTGACAGACCATTTCTGTCTGTATTCATAAAGTATGTGTCCACCGAGGATGATTTATGAGCTGTGAGTATCGACTGTGTGTTCAGAATTCGTTTTATCAGTCAGAACAAGCAAGAAACAACCCGCAGCAGTTAATCTACTTACAGACTGAGTATTTTTAAGACTGAAAATAAGACATCTTTCTGCCAAAACGGCTGCAGAACCGACAGATGTAACAACCAAGCTCATATTTCCAAGCATGCAGCTGCTGAAGCGACACACGGCCGAAAAATGTACAAAACCGACTCCAGAGCTACGGTTCCCATGATGACGTACGTCTTCAGCAGAGTCAGCGGTTGGAGACCTGTAGCCTTAGCACTGTTTGACTGGAGTCCTAACCACCGGTTACACCAGACTGAGCACCATTTGGCCAGTTGGACTGGATGAAGAGGAGTCCTAATGGGAGCATTCTCAGTGGCAGCAGGCCAGAACACACTGGTCCATTCATCAGAGCAGATCCACAACATCACGCACCCTCTGCTGCCGCTGACAATGGGAGGATGAAATCAAAACATCCTGCACTCAGGCTCTCCCCACTCCTTCTCTGACACTCAAGTATTTCTTCTTTACTTTGTTTTCCTGAGTCCGTCTCCTTCTCCGTCTGCTACCGCTATCTCTGTTCCACTTCAGACGATAATCTCAATAATGTGGTGTGAGAGGAACCACTACTTTATAACTTCATAGTGAGGGAGGAATATCTGAAGTTTCTCCTCGTGTGTTGAGGTTAATTTCAAAATCTGTTGTTTGTTTTTTTTTAAATTCATAACAGCCATAACGTAAAACGGGCGAGCATTCTTCTTAGGACCTGCCAGGTGCCTGGAGTTAAAAGTGCTTCCAAACCTGCAGAAAGCTGTCAGACGGCTGTTAGGAACGGAGCTCGGGGCACATATCTGTGGCTCCAATAGGGTTTAATTTCTTTTTATTTGATGAAGCCAGATGGAAAAGCTCATTAAGGAACGGAGTGAAAAGGATCTTTACAGCCACTGATAACACATTCATACACTCAAGTTGCTTTGTTTTTATGGTTACATCCAGATTACAACGAGCTGTATGAAGTGTGAATATTTCTACAGCTGATTAAACAGTGGAGCCACGGGATGATCGTTAAGCTAATTTAATTTCTCTGCCATGCAAACCTAGCAGTGAAGGGCACTGGAAAGTTACGACAAGGTAGCACCATTCATGGGTCACACACATGGCTGAACACACACACACACACACACACACAGTCACATGACTCACACATGCACATACCAGCACGCCTCAGAGCAGCCCAACAGAGCATGTTAGTATTTAGTACTGCAGCTACATGCTGGATATCTTCATCTGTCAATCCATGAATCACTTCTTGTCTCTCCATCTCCTGGAGCATTTAAAATGTTTTGAAAGGAATTCTCCGACTTGTTTTTGGGAGGTGGTTTAATAGTTTCAGAGATGAAACTGCAGCCCCACATTCTCTACAGAAATTAACTTAAGACGCATCATTAAACAACTCAACTGTCAACTAGAAGACACAAGGTACACAATACCTGTCCCTTCAACATTCCCCAGCTGTGACATCATTACCTGAAACTCAGTGACAAACGTATTTCAGGTTCCCTACAGGCACACATAAATGGAGAAACTGAATAAACAAAAGCATTTAAAGCCACAGTGTGTGCTTTCTCTGTTTCTGCAACTCATTTTCTGAAAGAACATTTTTAGGGTTTTGTTCGAGCTGCAAGTGGAGTCATGCTCCTGTGGCGGAGCGACGCTACACACTGCAGCTGGAATGCAGCAGAAAGTAATCCACTACCAGAAGCAGCAACACTCTGTGATGTTATAATTCAGGTATGAAGGCATAAAGGCTCCAGAGAATAGCCTGGTACCAACAGCTATTGTCCTGAGATCACACTGCAAAATCTCTGCCTCAGGTAAGAAGTTCCACATTTTGACACATCGCTTGTCCAAACAGACGAGCAGAAGACAAAAACACATACATCCAGAAGAAGCAATGACCACATCTGGTTAGAAACCAAACAAATAATAACAATAACATAAATAATATATATATATATATATATATATATATATATATAAATAAAAACCCAACATAGGAAAAAAATTAGCACACAAAACAAAATTAATCACAGCTACAAATAACAAACTATGTATGTATAAACCCAATATAGGTAAAAAATGAGCAAAAAAATTGAACATCAGCGTGTCTGGTGATGGATTCCTGCATGGTTAAGTGTAGAAAACAGAAGGTGTGTTACCTCTCCAAATGCTCCACGTCCGATCACTTTAAGGATCTCAAAGTCCTCCTTGTGCAGCCGCATCTGCTTCACTTTGGACGTGAAGGGTTTGGCTGCAGAAAGACAGAAGACAGGGGTCAAGTTAATTCAAATCTGCCAAAAGTGATGTATAAAGGGCATTAAACAAAGAGGACAGAGTCTTTTCTGGAAAATGTAACATCAAAGCTAGTATAAATTATCATAAATTCTTGTCATGAGGCCTTTAATAGAGTTGGAGGGTGTATGTGGGATCTGCTGAATGAATCACAGAATAAGGAACACAACAAGTACACCCAGGCAGGGCTATATTTGGCTCTTATCACAACTATCAGGGCTTCCCACAGTATATTATATAGAATGGCCTCGTCTAAAAGTCACGAGCCTCCAGGAAATGATGCACTTTCATCAAATAATAATGTTATGATATTAGTCTGGTTAAACTTCTGTGATTTCTTAAACTGTCCTCTTCTAATCGAACTGATAATGAGATACAACAGTATGTTCACTTCACAGTCATTAATCAGAGAGGCACTAATGTTCGCAAAAACAAAAAAGATCAAGAAAATGAACCCAGTCAGTTGCAATCCCATGCTGAAAACAAACACACATAGTTTCACTGCAGATCAGAGAGCAGATTTAGTTTCACTTTCAGTCAGTTTCATAGCTCAACACAATCTGCATAAGGTTCTTTTCAAGACCTGCTCTGGTGAAAATCCAGTTTTTTACCTTGATGCATTTGTTTTTTACACGCTGAAAGGCATATCAGGAGTGAAACAACCAGTCAACATCGTGTCATAACTCGTGGATTTTCATACACAATAAACTTAAACAGCTGATCCTATCAGCTAGTAGGGTAGGACTTTCTGTAAAATTATTCTTCTTCAGATTTGGCACCAGCATGTGTGGAGAGAGGTCAAGACTTCATATTTTCGGTCGTCCCAGACCAAAGATACCAACGGTGAGAGAATGGTGGCGATATCTTTGGTCTTGGCTCTAAATCGGTGGTCCTACGTCTCACTGTGAGACAGGTTCAAGGACGGCTGTTGTCATGGAGACCAAAGACGAGCTGATCATGTCACACTGTGATGCTGTTCATTAGATTTAACTAAAACAGCTGCAAACTTTTCTGTAAGAGCCAAAAAAAGACCTGCGCTCATGAATAAACACCCATAACCCACTGCAAACAACCACAACATTCCCATAACTCCATTCTAACCGGACTTTATCAAAGCATTGGTAACCACCTGGTCCTCTTTATGACACCGGACACACCGAGGCTGAATGATAAAGCCAGCTATTGTTGCGTCTGCAGTTGTGGTTCCTGCTGGAAAAAAAGGACTTGGGAGGGATCTGCAAGAGTCGCAAACGTTCTCCCACAAAGCCAAACAGATTTGATCTAAAGTAGACAAAGTCAGCATTTCCCTCATTTGTGGAAAGCCATTCAACCACTTCCTGCTTTACTTGATCCCAGCATGCCAAGCACAACCTGGATTGGCTGCAGGTTCACCAAGGTCAGCGTATTGGTCTCTATGATACGCTCATTTTATGATACCATAGATCAGGGGTGTCAAACATGCGGCCCGCTGCCAAAAGCGGTCCTCCAGAGGGTCCAATCCGGCCCTCAAAGTGTAAAAATTCCAGAGACGACATTAACTGCAGATTATAAATTAGTAAAACTATAAATTTAAAATCATTTCTAGACCATGACAAGTTGTTTGGATCATGAAATACTAGATTGTTTATTGTTCTTTCGTCATTTTATGTCTCATTTTTGGAATATTTTGTCTTGTTTTTGGTTGTTTTTTGTAGTTTTGCTCTTGCACCATTGTTCTTTTGTCACTTTGTGTCTTATTTTTGTCATAATTTGTCTTGTTTTTGCTTCTTTTTTGTCTTTGTTTGATTTGTCATTTCTCTCGCTTTTGTCTCTTTATTTCTCATTTTTGTCATTTTGTGTGTCCTTATGTCTCGCTTGACTTTTTTGTGTTATTTTTCTCATTTTGTGTTTTGCTTTATTTGTTGTTTTGTGCATCGTTTGTGTCGTTTTGTCATTTTTTTTGTCTTGCTTGTGTTGTTTTTCTACTTTTTGGTTGATTTGTTTCTCATTTTTGCCATTTTTTGCCTGGTCTGTGTCATTTATGTAATTTTTTTGTCTCGTTTTTGTCTTGTTTTGGCTGTTTGTCTAATTTTTGGTCATTTTGTGTCTCTTTCTCCTAATGTTTCATCTTGGTTTTGTTGTTTTCTGTCTTTCTTTTCATCCGATTTTTCATTTTGATAATAAAGTAAAATACTATATCATTCAGTTCCCGAAAGCTGTGAGTAAAGTAAGTTTTAATGTATAATTGATAAACTGAGGCTGAATGTTGTTGAAATTGATTTTTTTCTTTTAAGAAATTTCAGGTTGTTCATAATGTTTTGTAAAACGATAATTTGTTAAATGTGAACATTTTTGGACTAAAACAAAAGAAAATTTCTGAGTTGTTGTTATTTATAGGTTGTTATGTTGTGATTTTACCGGTCCAGTCCACTGGAGATCAGATTGGGCTGAATGTGGAACTTCTTTTTACTCTTCTTTGATTCTTTATTCTCTTGAAAAGCACTAGGGAGACAAAGGTGCTATAGAAATAAAATTGACTTTCTCATTTATTTGCTGTCTGCCTATATTTAAACAGTGCTTTAATGGTTTTTAACTGCAAGATTAGCCCCATTTAGTATTATTAGCATTGAGACAAGCCAGCATTCATGTACAAATACGTCTCTTTTATTTACAGTAGCCCCTTTGGTTAAGAAAAGACAAAAACTCCATCCACTGTACAAACATCCTTTTTGGTTTCTGGCTGCTGCAGAATGTGAGAGTGTTGGAGAAAGAGAAAGAAAGAGTTGAACACCAGCCAAGCAAACACTCTGGTCTGTCTGCAATCCCTCGCTGGCCAAACATCACGCTAAACTCATCTGGTTGCCATGACTGTACAGAACCTCCAGTGTTGAAAAAAAGGACATTCTCCCGCTGTGAAACAGGGAAATGCCTGCTGAAAATAAAAAAACAAACAGGTCACTCATAGCTCAACAATCTCTGAGTCTTCCTCACACTCCCTCCTGACTCCACTGACGGCTGGCAGAGGGAAAGGAGGGTTTGCAGAGTCTCAGCGCACATTTCTGCAGCCCGAAAACACACAAGCAGCTCAGCCGTGACAATAGAAAGGGGCTGGGAAGCACCTGACATGGGAAAAAGGCTGAGTCATATCACTGCTTTTCCTGCAGACCAGAAACACTGAAGTTATGTCTCGTGGTTGGTCAGCCATGTTGTATTTGGGTTGGTGCTTCAGGCGACTGATCAGACTTCACCACAAGTCTGCAAAACATTACGATGAACGAGGCTGTGACACAACTCAACTGTCATACCTTCTCCTTTTTCATGCATTGTCTAACATCCTAACAGTACAATTTCCAACAAAAATACTGAGAGAGAAAAATACACGGCATGCTGACCTGGAAAGCCCTCCGTTCCACTGCTAGAAACAACAGTAAGCAGCACTGAAGTCCACAGTACAGACAGCTGTTCTACTAACACACCATCTCTGTGCTTGTAACACTGAAAAATTCGGTTCTGTTAAAGAAATCTTGCCCTCCATAGACATAAGAGTGTGTTTTTTTTTTTTTTTATTCCGAACAGGCCGATTGCGTGTTAACAACCATAGCAGCTGGCAGGAAGACAAAGTCATGAGTAGTAGTCAGATTTACCACCATTTGGCTCAGGGCTGATGCTAATCCTGCTCTCCGTGGCACATCTGATTCTTTTCAGATGCATCTCTGCCAGATTTCATCCAGAATCTCCATCCTGGGGTAAAGATAACATCTAGCAGCTAACGTTTTAATTCATGTATCAAAGCTACACAATTATGCTGGAGAAGCAAACAATTTAAATCTAATTTAAAATGACTGTTTTGTTGGGGTTTTTTATTGTTAAAGGTCAGAAGTAATTTTCTCTCAGTGTCGCTTTCACACGGCTTCAGAGTAAGACTTTAGATTCAGCTGGATTCTTACCCTTATTTCAGCTAATGTGGAAATAAAAAGTTATTTTTAGTACAAAAAGTACATCATATCTCCAAAAAGCCACAATAATCCAGAGCTACTTGTTAGGATTTATGTAATGAGCTTTTTAAAATGACCTCCTATTTTGGTCTTGTTCTTTTGTGAATACAGGAGGTCCTCGACTTACATCAGAGTTCCGTTTCTACTGATCAACGTAAGTCAATTTTCACCGTAAGTCGTAACCAAAGCCATTTCATGCATCACGATATTGATCAGTTCTTCATAAAAATCATGAATACCAATGACTTTCATGCATGGATGAGTCATTTTACAAGAAGATAACAGAATATTAGCACTGTTTTTATAACCTGATCTAATAATGCCGATGTTGGTCGGTGTTTCTTCCTGTTCCCAGCGTTTCATTCTATCTAATTTCACTTCCATGGAGATGGCTTTCCTTTTCTTCCAAGCATCAGAAGAGTCTGACTTATGCTGGGAGCCATAATGAAGGACAAAAAGTTAGTGAATGTAGCACAATCCAAGGTGGAGTACAACCAGAGAATGGAAACAAAGCTGTCTGATAGCACCATGTGACGACATATTCATCCACTTCGCTTATCAACTAGTTCCACTAAAGCAGTTCTGACATAACGACGAAACACTCTAGGTCGATAACGTTGTAAACCGAGGACTTCCTGTAGTCTTCTTTTGCCTTGAGCATTAACACAGACATGTTAAAATTATATTAACTATAATACTGTCAAAAGCCAACGTACATTAACTATGAAGACACACCAGCAGCCATTCTTCAATAAACAAAGAAGAAAGACAGCTGCATAAATAAGAGTGTAATCTGCCCTGAAGAGTGAAACCATCTGAAGTAGACGAATGGAATTTTTAGAGACACACTGCTGGTGCGTCATATTTAAAGAGATTAAAGATTAAAAAGTACAACGAAATTTGTCTGAAGATCACGACAATTAGCAGCAGTGCAAATAATAAAAATAGATAAAAAATACTCTTAAAAAATAAAAAGAAGAATCAAAGTACTATATACAAACAAAGTAAAGTGGTCAGTGCTGATAAAGTGGTCCAGTGTTGAAGTGTCTTCTTCACTCAGAAGTGTTGATACTAAAAAATATTGCTGTTTTGGAAGGCAACTAGCCCACCTCTCTAAGCCTCAGTGTCCTCCGCCACCACATCAACTCCGCATAAACTGATCTGACAATGAAGAGTCTAACACTAGTAAAGTCATACAGCAGCGCTAAAGGCTAAAATACATCCACCTCTGGTTTGGTTCTTAATTCCACCAGCTAACAGGGTGGCAGGCCGTGGAGTTTTTGGGGGGGATGGAACAGGCTAGCAGAGAGGGAGAAAACCCTGATTAGTAGCTGCACGCTGACTCAGGAGCTCCACTAAACCAGCCACATGAGAAATGTCTTTCATCTCTGAGCCAGGAGCCCACAGGCCCTGTACACAACAAAGCAACACACCGCCATAGACACATACAGATATGTACACACACACTAGCAGGTCTGGCTTCCTGCATTTACATCCAACACATAATCACAGATATCTAACTCTGTGCCTTGGTAGACATAGCACACCAAAACAGACAAAACACGTTATAGAAATAGTTTTTCCAGAGAGTGTCCATCACTGTAGCTGTTAACCCTTTATTTTGACAAGGAATCGATTTACTCATTTTATTTGTAAGGGACAATGTACAGGGGGTCCTCGGCTTACGTTGGAGTTCCGTTCCTAAGGTGTGATGGAAGTCGGAACACCGGTCAAAATGTAAATGAAGCCGTTACGTGCATCACGATATCGATCAGTTTACATTTTTGTGCAACCGCAGTCCTAAGCTCACACTGAAACACAAGTCGGTAGGAAAATACCGAGGAAGATGTAAACAAAGCTGTCTTATAGCGCCGCGTGACGACTGTACATACGGTATTCATCCACTCCGCTTGTCAAGTAGTGCCGACAAAATGCCGTACGCCCATAATCAGTTCCGACGTAACGGTGAAACGATGTACGTCGAGAACGTCATAAACCGAGGACCTCCTGTATAATATTAGACTTAGACTTTATTGTCCTCATGGGAAAATTCTTTTCCACAGCACCATTCTGCTTGATTTACATTAACAGGACAAAACAAAAACAAAACAAAAAGACATTCCACAAAAACATGTTCAACATGTAAGTGTAGTTTTCATTGTGGTCAGATCACCTCGGCCTTTTCTTTACCCCTTGACGCCTGAATTGATTTATAAATAAATTTTAAAAAACCTATGTGTATTTTTGCTTTCCAGGTGATGCTAAAATAAGTGGAGATTGTTAATTTGTCTATTACACATAGAACAAATATATAATAATAATAATAATAATAGATATATAATAATTAAGTCCCACTCTGACCGGTCCTACCAGAAACCAGTGCTTGCAAATGGTCCTGAGTTATGCATTGAATATGCACAAACCGGCATTGGAGGAATGGATACGCTATCTGTAGTCTGAATAGAAGTTGTACGATGCAAATTTGCGACAAGTGTCAAGGGGGTAAGGGTTCAGGCATCAGATGTTTGCCTAGTTGTGCTCGTCTGCATCTCAGAATTAAAGATAAATCTTATTATTTGATACGTCTTACCAGAGTTAGTCTAAAGCAAATTTTCATAATTGTCCAAATGATATTCTAACCCTTGGCATTAAAACATCAGCATTATGTACTGGAGATAGACATCAATGGCAACAAGAAAATTGTTCAACAGAGTTTGGTAGTTTCACTAAAATATATCAGATGCAAAATGCAATCGAAAACGCAAATTTCAGGTCCATGAACAGCCGAACATATCCCTCCGTAATGGAGTCCATAACCCTCTGTTGGCCTCCAAGGCCAGGCTAGTCTGCAGCTGCCTGGGACCAGCAGTTATCCCTGACAAACAGCTTCTTACTGGTTTTAATAGACAACATCTCATCCCTCCTGTCCTGCTTCCCTCCAGCGGCTCCCTGTTGGTTTTACAATTGATTTTAAGATTTTACTGATCACTTTTAAAGCTCGCCAGGGTCTAACCTGAGCTCCATTCATGATCTGCTGACCCCGTATGATCCTGCTGCAGCCTCAGATCTTCAGGTGGATCCTTCTGGTTGTTCCAAAGTTGAGGGTTAAATCTAAAGGTGGCCGAGCGTTCTCCATCAGGACCTCCACTTTAGAACCACCTGCAGAGTCACTAACTTCTTTTAAATCACTTCTTAAACCCACTTTTACAGACGTGCTTTTATGTGAGGTTTACTTTCAGCTTTATTTAGTTTTAGTGTTTTATTCTGTTTATTTCAGATGTTCTCTCTGGTTTTATTTCACTTTTAGCTGCCTGGTTCTTTGGTGTGATGTCATCTTTCTAATTCTTTAATTCTCTGACTTTTTTGATGTTTAATTTCGATTCTTAACGCTCAGTCTTATTCTTTAATTTTCAAACTGTCTAGTTCCTTTGTTGTTGTTGTCATGCTAATCTAGCTAATTATTATTTACTTGTCTTCTTTATCTTGTCTGATTGTCTGTGTTGCATGTTTTAACTGTCAAAGCACTTTGTGAACACTGTTCTTAAGGGTGCTATACAAATAAAGTTATTATATTATTATTTTTGGTATCATGGTGAGATAATTTCTTCTTTTATTGTTTTATTTTGGTTTATTTAAGTTAAAATTATAACCTGTGTACCTTAATGAAAAGATCTGATCATTTAAAATGAAATCAAACCATTTTTCTCCTCATTAAAAATGATCAATACTTCATCAATATCAACTGAAATAAAACTTTTCAGCTTTTTATGACCCAGCACTGTTATATTCACTTGTTAGTATGTGTTTGTTATGGAAATCCTGATGTCAGAAAGCTGGTTTAACATGTAAAACACCCAAACAAGAATCAGTGTATCTGAGATAGATTCATATCGACATGCTACATGAAACAAAATACCATACAGTTAGGTCATACATCTGAACTCACGAGCAAAACATACAGGTAGACCTAAACACGGCAACTGTTGCTATGACAAGGTGTGGTAGGAACACTCTGGAAGGTAACTATCCAAGCTTTAGCATGACTGGACCCTTTGTTTTTAGAGTTTTGCAATGTGTACGGCAAGGGAGCCAAGAACAGAAAAAGACGACATATCCGAGTCATTAAATGTACTGCGTGCTTTGTGGGGAAGACATCGATCCGCAGACAAACAATGAGCCCATATACACACATTTACTGGAAGTTACAGACACATTTACAGCATGTACGATGCAAAACACACACACATGTTCAGCGGTAGGCCTGAGGATGCTGTGAAATTGGAAAAACATGAGTGATGCCACCTAATCCACACAGCCAGACTGGTTTACCCAAAATACAGAGTGCTTATCGAGCCCATCTCTCTCAGAGCCATTCTGAGTAAAATTTATTAACTGCAGGCGAGTGTGTTCACTTAGAACTGCCCCAAAATGATCCATTCAGCCTGGATCTCTTCCACGCTACGCCTCGGGGGTGTGTTCATGTGAAATCTGTGAGTGTAACAGTATTATAATCTCTATTACACATGCATGGTTTCTGTGTGTGACTCAGTCCTGGGTGTAACTGGATTATTGTTGCGTAATAAAATGACTAAATCTACAAGTCACTTAGAAATATATTAGGTCTGGGACTAGGGGTGGGGGAAATATCCGATTCTTTGATGCACTGCGATTCAGACGTGGATGAACCTGAAGCGATTTACAAACGTCAAAATTTCTATTATTTAAATCTGTTAAAGTAAAACATCCATCCATCCATGAATTATCTATACACCGCTTAATCCTCATCAGGGTCGCAGGGGGCTGGAGTCTATCCCAGCAGACTGAGGGTGAAGGCAGAGGACACCTGGACAGGTAACAGTCTATCACAGGGCTACACATAGAGACAAACAATCACACTCACATTCACACCTACGGGCAATTTAGAATCACCAATTAACCTCAGCATGTTTCTGGACTGTGAAAGGAAGCTGGAGAACCTGGAGAAAACCCACACATGGACAGAAGAACATGGAGACTCCATGCAGGAAGATCCCAGGAAGGCTGGGACACGAACCGGGGATCTTCTAGCTGCAACCATCAGGCTCCACCGTTAGCAGGGGCTGCACAGTGCAGCCCCTGCTAACGGTGGAGCCATCCCATAATAGACCACTTTAGAAGATGTTGAAAGTGTTTGAGTTCACAAAAAGTCATAAAATGTTGAACATAATCGCTATAATTGCACTTTGAGTTTGCAGTAATCTGTGAATGTAGCAGACAGATGAAAAATGCAGATAAATAGAAATTAAACAAACATTTTAGTTTAAGTTTTTATGTGACGATCGCCGTTGGTTTGTCTGTCTTTTAGTAACTTAATTATAAACTTTTAGTTTGTAAAAACATTTTTTTTTAGAAATAAAAATTTATATTCCTAAAAAAAGAACCATAAAAATGACACCATTTATCAGACCCAGAAACTCTTAAAACAGAACCAATCCTTGGATTTTAAGCTTCTTTGAAGCTCCTCGAACTACTTATTTTTATATTATGTTCCATACAGTGGAAAAACCTAACTAATTCCAGGCTTTAAATGATCACAACCACTTTTTGCTATATTTCCTGTTTTTAAATTTAAACTATAAACATGTATATGTCTATTCATTGATTTATCTGTCAACCAAAATGTATTTGAATTGAAAAACTTTACTTATTGTGTCAAATATTCCTAAAATGCAATTAATCACAACTTCTTTGTGTACTTTTTGTAATGTCCTTTTATTGTGACCTGTTGTCCTATGTTTTATTCCATGTTTCACTGTTATGTTTTCTTTGTGTACTTTTTGTAATGTGCTTTTACTGTGACTTATTGTCCTATGTATAACTGTTATGTCTTTTATCTATTTTTTTGCTTGTTTTTTTTAATCTGCCTAGAGACTGCGGATGTACATTAGCATTGTTGCTATAATCCGGCATATTTACGTTTATTTCTGTCTAAATAGACGTTCATTAACTGTCCCTATCAAATAAATAACTAAATAAATAAACTAAACAAAGCCTGTAATTAATGATATTCATTTTTTTAATCCTGTCCCACCATTAAAATATATATAATAAAGAAATTAGCTATAAAAATGTGCATTTTGTTACTTTTTCTTGTTCCATTCTAATTTTTAAATGGTTAAACTAATGAATGAGTGAAGAAACAGTTTTAAGTATTGCACTAAATTATGAGTATGCTGTGAATCTGCCACACCCACCACTTAGTCAATATTACAGGAAAACAAACAATAAAAGTCTCCTGATGCATAAGATACAGTTTCTAAATCTTAGTACAGATGTGTCGGACACCGTGCACATGACTGAAGACATTTAAAACTGTTGGTCTAATTTGAGGATTAGTCATGCAAACGAACCACAGGTCATGTTCAGGAGTAACCACCTCCACATGACACCGCTTTGTGGGCATATAGATATTACATGTATGTTAAAGAGGAACTGTTTGTGTGGTTTGGGGCTAATTTGTGCTCGCTGCTTGTGACTCATTCCCATTATCCACATATTGACAAGTGTATTTTTTAGCCTTCAGTAGACAGTGACTGAGGAACTACGGTACAAAGACCAACAGACAAAGAGTGATGATCCTGGTGGACAAAACCAAAGACAAAGAGGCTGAAAGGCAACCCACACCCACAGTATTCCTGAACTATTCTACACATCTGCTGCTCATCCATTACACAACTTTTTCAAAAATGAATCAATCCACATCAAGTGTAGGAGATTTCTGTGAGATTTCTGTGAACATAAAAATGTTTAATTGGCAGGACTAACAAAAAATGAAATCTAAAATGTATATATGGCGGTCCTCGGTTTACGACGTCCTCGACTTACAGCGTTTCATTGTTACATCAGAACTGGTTACATGGAACTAGTTGACGATCAGAGCGGATGAATACGTCGTCATGGTGCTATCAGACGGCTTTGTTTCCATTCTCTGGTTCTACTCCACCTTGGATTGTGCTACATTCACTAACTTTTTGTCCTTCATTATGGCTCCCAGCATAAGTCAGACTCTTCTGATGCTTGGAAGAAAAGGAAAGCCGTCTCCATGGAAGTGAAATTAGATAGAATGAAATGCTGGGAACAGCAAGAAACACCGACCAACATGGGTCTAGTTGTAAAAACAGGTCAACATATTGTAGCGACCCTCTGTGATGAATGAGTGAGACTTTATCTGGTTCTCTGCTGGTTTATTGAACCTTCATACAGACTACTGTGGACCGTAGCCAACACCAGAATAAGTAGAAAAACCCCATAACTTAGCTCCAGAATTAGCCGCCGTTCCCAGCTCTCTCTACTGCTGACTCTCAGCCAATCAGAGGTGAGCTAACTAAACATGGCACGTTCACTGACATTAGGTAAATCTGGAACTGAACAATAAACACTGAAACCTCAACAAACTCATCCAGGTTCTGGTGATCGTTTCTTGAAATGTTTTCCAGAGAAGTCCAGCTGGTTTCTCCTGAAGCTCCTACAATTTAAAGGTGGAACATTTCAGGTCATGAACCTCCTCATTAGTCTTTGTCATGGTCCCCATTGCTGCTAAACTCCCACAATGCTCTCTGCTTCAACATGCACTGCCCATTGTCCAAAATAACGCACAAAACAACAATCGATCCGTAGGAACGGAAGTCTGACACAAGTCGAGGACCTCCTGTACTCTTCCTGCATTAAGCTCCTCCAGCAAGTATTGTAGTTGTTTTTGGCATAAATCTCACATCAGTCTGTCTAAATTCGTGTACATTATCCACATCTTTCCATTTGCTGTTCTGTAATGAGCACGCTGTGATGCTAAGGATACGTCCACACTAAGATCTCAGTCCAGACAGGTGTTGTAGCTTCGTTTCAGAAAAAAAAAAACTTCATGTATGTTAACATGCAAAAATGCACATAATCAATCACTAAGGGAATATAGGTGTCTGCATAATCACTTCTTGAAATCTCAGTTCTGCTCATCCAAAAGGAAGGGCATTTCCATTGCTCAACAGCTGATTCCAATAATGGTGGTAAAGATAGCATGGGCTGAACTGATGGGCACTTCCAGAGATCATCGTGCTTCTGATCTTAATTTCACAGGAAGGGTAGAGAACAACTGTGAGATATAAACAAGAACAGAGACACAAAAATCACAAAGACAGCAGAGAAAATAACAGAAAAATTGATCTTGTGGGAAAACTTGAGAGAGCGGAGACACATGGACGGAGAAGGCATCCCACATTCAGGCTGAGGCGGTTACAATAAGTGTCCGACTCTCACATCCCCATCACACTCCCGCCCCATCCCCAGCTCCAGAGCGGGACGCTGGGACATCTGGAAGCCATAACTGGTGAGGTAACGGCACAAAAATGCTGCTCGCAAGAGAGACAAGGGAGACGGAGAGATGGAGAGGGAGAAGGAGAGCCTTTCCACGATGTGACATGAAGAGAAGAGGGAGAAGGAGACCTGTGGATGGCCTTGGCCTTCATCTGACCGAGGCTGGTGAAGCTACCACACCTCAGAGGCATGCTGGGAGTTTTCTCAGACTCTAGAGGAAATACTCTGCGTCATAAAAAAAGCAGGAAATGATAGGCTGAAATAACTTTGGCCCGTTATTGTACCGAGGTCATAAATGTCCAGTCATGACTCAGGTCTGGCTTTCTTTTGTTTTTTAAAAGAATTTTGGACTCTAATGATCAGAAAATATGCCCCAGTTTATTAGCAAATGTACCAGCTTGCAGTTTCACACACTCACATGGCTTTTCCGAAATTATGGGGCAGGACAGGCTGTCTGTTACATTATCTTCCCATTCTAAATGGCTATGTATGTGACATTTCAACAGCACCGTGTCAGCAGAAAGCCCAAAGCCATCTGAAGCCGGGCCCACCAGCTCCTGGATCATTTTCCTGCTCCAGCAACTTCTGCCCTCAAAATGAGGTCATCATCCCATCATTCCTGACACAAAGTGTAATGGGATTCTGGGTTTATACCATTCCAGGAAACCGTCTGTTAAACGTACTCATCTGGAACAGGAAGAATTGGGCATTTACTGTCTATTTTTAGAAAAATTAGCAAAGACTTGCACACCCATTAAGCTCTATTTTTGTATAAATGCGAGTCTTTGGTCTGCCGAATTCAAAAGTGCTTCCTGGTTAACCCTGTAAAACCCACTGTTGCAAAAATACATCAGTTTTAGTTTTATTATTTACTTTTTGTGTGTGTGTGTGTGTGTGTGTGCGTGCGTGCGTGCGTGCGTGCGTGCGTGCGTGCGTGCGTGCGTGCGTGCGTGTGGATGGATGGATGGATACGTTCACATACAAGTATATATGTAATTATTATTCTTGTTTTTTTTGCTTATTTTTTCTACATTTGGGTCTTACAGGGTTAAAGGCACAATAAACACCATCAGAAAGGCTGAATAAATAGCACACCGAGGTCATCAAAGGGAAAATTAAGCGGTGTGATTCTAATAACAGACTCCTTAAAAGGGAAAGTGACTCCGGGGCACTTCAAAAACACGGCCTTTTTAGCAATTCAACTACAAGTAGCTTAAAAACATCCAGTAAATGATTCAAATTACAGATGGAAATAGAACCAGAGGGTCCCAACAGATGTGTGCTGGGAAACATGACCAGCGCCAATAAAAGGTTTCTGTATGTCTCTCTCACGTGATACGTGCACAGCTGTTTAATACCCCGAGGTGATGCCACGGGGCACAAACACAATTCCAACACATCTCATGGCATGTATGATGCATCTTAGTGAGGACACACCATTAAATCATTGATAAGCACCGGAAATTCATGAAAGGAAACTGGGAATCACTTACATAGCATGTAAACATGCCTCAGAGCATTAAATTGCATTTAATGCTAGGCTACACACCAGCGACACCAGAACTCCCAGTGCTGTCTGTCTGCAGGAACCCTCCCCGCCCCTCCACTCCACCACAACCAACCTCAAAGCTCCCTCAATGCCATTTTCCTTTCTCTGCCATCCCATGTCTCTCTCTTTCCATGCCTTCATGTCTTTCCCTACACTTCTCACCCCTCTCAGTTCTCCAATCCAACCACTTGCTTCAGTCCTTTGTCTCCGTCTCTTCCTCTTTCTTGGTGTTTTCTGTTGGCTTCAGTCTGTCTTTCCTGCCTGGTCGCACTAATAAGAGGGCAGGAATGGTCAGAGGCCTTAAACTAAACAATCTGTGCCCCGCGGCATTAAACACACAAACAGGATGTTCCCAAAATATTAAGAAACCACAAACACCAAAGAAAAGGAGGGAGGCAGGGTTTGACGAAACAATAGATCAGATCAGTGTGTTTCAGAGCTCAAAGCCTGCGGTAGTGAGGATACACCCAGACCAGCGACGTGAGAAGATCTGTCCTGGAGAGGCCGGGCTGCACCAGGTTCTCCCGTCTGTACAGGAAGTGTTCCCACTACTTCAAAGAATACTCCAAGCTGCATATCGACCTGCTCAACCCACATCGCAAACAAGTTGATTTACACAATTCTGTGTCAACACAGCGTCCTGATACCATCAGCAGATAAAGAGTGGATATGAAAGGAGCCTGCCGGGACGCGATACCTGGCTCACTGTCTGCCACTCCGCTGGTGGTGAAGAACCAGGTGCTGCATTGTTCCTGTGGTCGGTATTGATAGTAACGGAACGATGACAGTGATAAGACAGCAGGATGTGGAGGGAAGGCCTGTGAAGTCACACAGACAATCCTGATTAAATTACCAGGTCTAATAACTGAATCACAACTAACAGCAACCTGGAAAACAACACCGCCATGATTACGTTCCATGTCTGGATCCTGTGCGATGATCTGGAACACGGTTTATTTTATCAATCAATCAAAGTTTTTTCTACAGTCCTTTACAACAGTCCAAAGGGCGACCAAAGTGCTTTACAGTAAAAAACAAGAGGATAACTTAAAAACAACACAGTAACTTAAAACATAGACAGCAGTAAAATATACAATAAACAGCACTAAAACATACATCTAAAAGCTAGTACATAACACCGAAATAAAATGTCACCATGCTGCTAGGTATTGAAAGCCATTTTAAACAGAAAGGTTTTGAGCTTTGATTTAAAAATGTGGGTGAAGCTACAGAGAACACCCAGTCACCCCAATGGCTTGACATGTTTTAGTGGAAATATGGAAGTTTAGTAAGCTACACTTCTTCTCTAGATGGAGCTGGAGAACTAGACCAGTCTTAAAAACGGATGGAAATTAGCACTTGTGCTAAATCTGGCTTATTTACTGCAACCTTGTGTAAACCTATGAGATCATATGTTCATTAATATGCAGTCCTGTCCAAATAAATAAAGAAATGAAAGGTAAGACAGGTGGAAAAATCAAGTCTTTGCTTCTTCTGCAGTCTGTTAACGTGACATCATTATTAGTCATTTATACAAGATTAGTAAGTAATCATAAACAAAACACGAAATCTAAACTAACATCAATCTTATTAAACTGTCTAATTAACTAACTGCCGAGTGTATTCATGATTTCCCCAGTCGCTGATAATTCTGTTCATGTGTGATTATAATCTCACTCCTGCTTTATGAACGATAAAATTAAAAATATCCTGGCATGGAGCTCAATCTGAGGACGGTCACTATCTAACAAATGATTTAACTGCAGCTTACAAACTGTGATTGGGTGGAACACTTCACCTGTCAGAATGCTGCTGCTAGTTTCCCACCGTGGTGTGCCAGCTGGTGGGAATGGGTTGGAGCGTGTTAAAGAATTAGTTTAGGAAGAAATATTGTCAATCAAAATGTTGAAGCATGTTCGAAAAACTTCTTGGCAATCGTCACTGTCTCCCGCAACAAATACACTTAAAACATCACAACTTGCACTGCAATTTTGTAGAAAAGCTGCTGCGAATTCAGGCATTTTAGGGTGCAATTATCTGGAAAAACACTTGTGAAATCCTGGAGGGACTGAATGATCCAACTTGGGAGTACTGTTGTCATGACTTCCACATAAGTGAGCAATGTCTGTATTCAGACATGAAGACGTTCAGTGGCTGTCAGACTACTGGAAAGGTGTGAGCAAAACATTTTTATTGGTTGCTGTTGACACAAATACATCACAGATAGACAGGGATCTACTCTAGGACGTATTATAATGTCAGATCTGAAAAGTGTGACTTGAATTAAATAAATTGCAGGGCCTGTGAACTGCTTTTTGAGTCCGAGGAGCGTGCATGGAGGTGGCCACCAGAGAAACAGACGCTGACAGCTGTATGAATCTTCTGCTTTTACTGCCAGCAGAAACACTTGCTGCTCAATCCCAGGAACAAATGACTTTATGGCAGCCTTTTAGTGAATTCACAAGCCAGAGCTCCCACATCAGCCCGAGAGGAAAAAAACACCAGAGGGCCGTTACAAGAGCCAGAGCTAGGAATACCGGCTTGTGGGAATGTTCAGCAACCCAGACCATATTTTCCAATACGAAGCACGTAAAAATTCCAGTTGGCACAGTCACACAGAAGAGCGCAGTCGTGCTGTGGTACCTCGTCAACCTCCAGCAGCACTTCATAAATTTCCAGATCAGTTAAATTAAAGTCACCAGTCACTTAAACAAAAGTAGGACTTTATTGCCAGTGGTTCTCCGGCACCGACATGTCACAACATTCTGACAGATATTACGGCACAAGTTTCCTATTGCCTTTTCTGGGCTCATCCTCACTCCGATTTTTTCCCCCTCTGGATGTCGGCAGCTTGTGGAAAATAAGGGGGGGTTGTTTCTGCAGCTCCACTGGTACAGCCCAGCACTGACACTGCACCATTTAAGGATCTGATTCCCATTGGGACCACCCATACTATAAATGGATCCACCCAAATGAACAAATGCATCCACTTGTTGTCCATTTTTAAGAGCTTCGAAGCAAAAGGATGACAATAGTGAGGACATTTAGATGGATTTAGAGGGAATATCAGATCTCAGATTGAAAGCAAAGGACACGGAGGATGAAGAGAGCGGGTGAGGAAAGGGAGGAGAAGGGAAAGAGATAAAAGAAAAGAAATAACAGAGAGGGAGGTGGATGGGAAGATCGGGTAGGAAGTGGTGAGAAAAGAAGGGAGGAGCAGCAAAGAGAGGAAAGAAAATAAAAGATTACAGAGGAGCGGGAGGAGGGAGGTTACAGAAAAGACGTTGGTGATGGTAAAACTAGACTGTCTGTAGATATACATGCCAAAGCAAACCTTTCACATGAACAGGTCTTTTCTCTTCAGCATTAAGATGGGCTCCCTGTGGCAGTACATGCCATGATGGAGGAAACCCAAGATCCCTTTCATTAGCTGGAGACCTGCCCAGCTACATGTGCTCAAGCCGACAGGAAGGACCTGAAGCTATGGCAACTTTTATCGCAATTTTTTAGAAAAGGTGCCGCGAACTCAGGCATTTTAGGCCCCAATAATCTGGAAAAACACCATGAAATCCTAGAGGGACTGAAATTTTTCCATTTGTTTGACTAAATATTTGGTGCCAAAATGCTCACTGTAATTTCCCAAAATCCAAAATAATGCCTTCATAAGTCTTGTTTTATCTAAGCAACTTTTGCCGTCGTTGAAGACGGTAAACAGAAAAGGAAAGCATCAACTTCTGTTTTTATAGAAGACACTGAACCTGTGTCGTTGGTTGGTAACATTTTCCCATTTGAATTCCATCATTTTAATAAGAAAACTGTAAGAGGTGAAGTTAATGCCATCCACTTCATCAAAACAATGTGTCATCTGCAGATCAGTTTCAAGGGTTTGGTACGAAGTGAACTGGATCCAGAGCAAAAATACAACGTCCACATTGAGTTTTCTCACTAATTTATGAGTCAGTTTGAATTCAGAATCGATTCTGGATTGAATCATACCGCCAACTCGACTGCCAAAGATTCCCACCGCTGAGATTTGGAGCTACAAGTATGTTGTGTTTTGTTTTTGTGGTAGATTCCCTGAGAGGACATAAACTATGACAGATAGCACAAAATGTTGATAAATTTGCTTTAAACGGTCATTACATAACCAAACTTCTTCCTGTTTCTGCGTTTACCCACACAAAGAGATGCATTTATAGCAAAGCAAGATCCAAAAATACAGCAAAAGACAGAAAAAGAGAAAATCTTTGGCGTTACACAACCCAAAAAGCTAAAAATGCAGCGTCTTGCTAATACCACAACACTGCAGCGTTTTCTAGAGCAGGTGGCGGCCCGTCCTGTTACAGAAGAAGGCTGTGAAGTTAACGGACACTGAAATCTGGAGAAAACCACTAAATTACCACTTTCTGCTCCCAGAATAAATGGAGGGGACTGAAGTGCTCTGCTATATATACACTTCCCCCTCCGCTGCAGCCGTGCACAACAGACACTTTCTAGGCCACAACCAGTCACTGTTGCTGCAGAAAAAAGACGAGCTTGGCTGCTAATTATAACCTCCAGAAGAAAGGTGTCAGTGCTGGGGCTTGTAACCAAAAGCATCTTGAAAAATATGCATCTGGCAACAGCTGGGCGTGTTGGGACGCGCTGCAGGAGGAAGGTGTACATGTGACCGCTGGCAAAAAAAAATGAATTCTGTTTCCGAGCAAGGATACAGTAGGAGGGTCAGGTTTCAGAGCTGGTAGGAAGGCAGAGATCTCATCGGGGAAGAGCTTTCCAAGAGAAGATAAGAGCAGATCTTAACATTTTTTAAAAATGTCATGAGTAAAATGAGGTAATAACTTTCTAAAAGCAGTCTTCAGAACAAACTGGTGAGGCACATCATCCCTATACTTCCAGTTCATTCTGACAAACCAATTACTGGATCCATCCAAGAGTTAACCAGGCGAGTCTTATCCATTTAGGACTTATCCATGAGCTCAGGTCCAACAATGTAAGCTGAGAGAACAAACAGCGGCCGTGCAATAGCGGGCAGACACCTAGATAACCGTCAGGAGGCTAATGACCTAACTGATAAGCAGATTGAGCCAGCGTGGGAGGCTGCCGGGGGGACGGGCTTCCTTGTTTTGACGAGGACGTGAGACATCTAGGTGAACACCGACGCTCTCAACAGGCTGATAAACCGCAGGGAGCAGCTCGTCTGCTTCCATTAAAGTGTGCTGGAAGGAATGTACAGGAGCATCGGGGCTGTTCTGCTGCTGTACTGTAGTTTGAGAACGATACCACCTCCACAACTTCTATAAGACTCACTGAATGAATTCCTGATCAACAGTGGAATATACCAGAGTTTTATGGCATTGGACACTGGATGATTTACTTAAAACATAACAGTGATTTGTGCCTCCCAGAGAAATAGATGTGTCACATGACCAAAACCAAATTATGCAAATAAAACAATATCACTTCAGAATCACACGCAATCAGAATAAACACTTGAAATCAAAACAATGACAACGGTACCTCCACCTAGCGCTGGCTAGCTGATTAAGGTCTGCAAACACCTTTGTGTACCGATCGTCCAATCATAGCTCAGCAACTGCTGAAGCAGTGGGCTGTGGTCTGTAGTAAGGTGTAAATACTTGTGTACACACAGAGTCTTATCTTTAACCTTTACAAAAACAAAAACACAGCAGCAAAAGTACAGATGCTGTCTGATCCAGAATACCCGTCTACAGCCGTGATGCTGATACAGCAATGATTCTAAAAACCAATAATGTAGCATTATATGTGGTTTCTATTCCGACAGAAACAGCACGTTCTTATCTGTACCGAAATAAAACAATTTGTATTTAAATAGGGAGGGAAAACATACTAGGACAGGGGTCTTCGACTAAATTCCAAAGAGGTCCAGTCCGAGAAAAGGTCCAGAACATCATTAAGTCTAACTTGAATTAGTGTGATATATGTTGATGTAACCCAGTAGTTTTATTAGCATCTGCATGTAATCAATAACTGACCATCAAATCAAATAAATTCAGAACGATTCAAAAACATTTGACAACATTTATTAGTAAATAACTTTTGATGTAACTGAACATCTAAAAATAATGACTGAACATCCTGAACCAACTTATATACATCTTTAACAATACCTAAATCTCGAAAAATGGACACTATTGAACACTTTTACATTTATTTTCCTGTCTTCTATCACTCTCTTTACATCCCTGCTGCTTATTGGGAGAACTGATTCTGAATCGTGGTCTGAACGGTGTCAGGTTCAAACACATTTGGAGCTCATTGGTGAACCTGGAACGGTGTTTAGTTCAACTGTTTTCTGAACTCAGAGCTGTGATGTTTAGCGCCTGTAATGCAGAGACTTCATTGGCTGAGTAGTGTCACGTGGGACGGCTGAACTCGTACCTGATTGGTGTGTGTGTTTCCTGTGCTGATAACCAATAAACACTGGAAAAGCTGCACAGATAAAATAGAAGCGACCCGTCAGATTTAAAATCCTGTTACGGTTTACCGATTACAGATCCGGGTCCATATAAGACGACATCTGGGTCCGGCCTAAGTCTGACTTCCGTAAACATCCAGACAGGTTAATGCCACAAGTTACTCTACTGTACTTTGCACAAAGGTAACACTGCTCCTTTATTTCCACATCTTTCATATGAATCGTGAACCAGAAATGCTGTCTTTCTTGGAGCATGTAGCCTAAGTATTAAGCTCTTATCGAGTATATAAGTTTTTTAATCAATTTATAAATCTAAATGCAATGACCCAGAGCCAACAGCTTCTTCCCCACTGATAATCACCCCAATAAACAGCTGGGCCATTCCTCCACACCTGTACAACAGACAGTATACCAATGAATATGTTCAGCATTCTCTGCTCTAGTAATTCTCATTTTTGCACTACTGTCTTTATATATTCCTTTCTAGCTTGTAAATATCTGTATATATTGTGTTATATTTATTTTATTGCTATTATTTTTTTCCCTCTTCTTCTTTCTATAGTTTTTTCAAATTATTTTTAATTCTCTTTCTTTATTCCTCGGGTGACACCAACAGCCGAAACCAAATTCCTTGTATGTTGTGTTGGCCATTAAAGCCAATTCTGATAATAAAACATGCCAGCAACTGCTGCTATTCCAGCCATCACAATCAGGATTAGCATCTGTGTGAAATCAAGGACCCGTTGTTTCCAACAAACCTGACAGGTCTAGCAGCAGTCAGTAAGGATACAGGGCTCAAAAGTTCTTTACACCTAAATGCTTTCATCTGCTAAATTCACACTTAATTATCCAACATTAGCAGTGAAAAACCTCATAACTGAACTTCTTTCTGTGTTTTGGGCGCCGCCTGCTACGACTAATAATTGCCCCGGCTAAGTGGTTTACTAGCCTTGGGAATATCTTTAAAATAATAAATGGAAATGCCTCATTTGTGAAATTTCCTTATCGGAGGACGACTGAGTCTGGATGGGAGCAGATTTGCACAAATAAGGCTTTCTGAGAAACAGATGGGAGCCCAGCAGAGTAATTAAGACTAAGCATCTCGCTACAGGGGCTAAAGCATCTAGCATTCTGAAAGTAATTATTACCTAATATCAGTAAATTAAGTGTTTTGGACAGAGAACTGCATCAGAACCTAATTATATTTAACCCCAGGTTAAGATTAAAGATACTGAATAAATGCTGCAGTTTGTAAATGAAAGATAGAAGAAACAGCATAAAGAGTGTGTTTAAGTAATGAAGAATGCAGAATAAAGAGAGCAGTGTGTGATATTAAAGATGCACATCTCCTTTCTAATGTTTTATTATGCTAAAAGGATTAGGTCCAGTCAAAAATCACCTGTAGCAGCTGCTACTATAAAATAATATCATTCTATCTGTCTACAGTGTGAGAAGATTTTAATTGTTGGTGATTTCAATATTTACATTTGCTGTGATGACAAGCCATTGGTCAAAGACTTTTTACCCTTTGATGCACAACGTGGGTCAAGAGAAACCCATTTTCCACTGAATTTGGGTCACTTTTGACCCATATTGTGCATAAAATGATGAAACATTATTGAGTCTTTTAACCTGACACAATTTGTGTCTGCTCCAACACATCAGCATGGACATACGTTGGATCTAGTGCTTGGTTTTGGACTGTCTGCTTCAGTGAATGAAACTTGGGGCTAAAACATGTAGCATTATGAAGGTAATTATTACCTAATGTCAGTAAATTAAGTGTTTTGGACAGAGAACTGCATCCAAACCTAATGAAGAAAGAGTGTGTATCACTAACAAAGGGAAGTACAATGCAGAATAAAGATAGCAGTATGTGATATTAATGATGCATTTTTCCTTTCCAATGTTTTATTGTACAAAAAGGATTAGGTCCAGTCAAACCACTGCAGCTGCTACTATAAAACATAATCAATGAACAGGAAGGGAAGTCACCGTGGCGTTTATTAGTCTTGTTTCAAATGCCTCAGGGGGGACAACAATTGGATTTGGGGGTGATGAAATTTACTCATCAGCAGCGTGTCCGATTGCTGTGTCTGTGTGATGACCTTCAGCAGAGGCAGGAAACAGAGTGAGGCCGTTCTCTATATATAGAGGTGGACAACAGACACGACCCGGTGGAAACAATCGAGATGACAATCAGAGCGACCGCAGGATTTCCACCAGAGACGTCTCAGTGGAGACACAGGATGGGGACGGCCGAGAGTCGAACCACATAGAGGAGGCTTTAAAACGTTCACGTACAGTAGCGCAGGTCTGGAGTTGCTATCAGACGCTAACTCGCTCTCACACATTTACCCACTAAACCGCTAAATCACCATCTGAATGTGACAACGCCGAACAGGAAACATGCTTATGAGGCTTCATTTTATCGCTGAGAATCCACCCAGACAACACGGCGATTCAGACGAGCACTGAGGAATGATCAGATCAGCTGAGACCCACCGGCGTGAATGAACGCCATTCAGGTGGAAGACGGATGCCGACAAACCGCTCGCCTATCAGACATTATTCGAGTCATGCGTCTCTGCCGTGAAGACAGGGAGGTCAGAACAGCGAGTACAGGAGACTCGCATGATGCAGATATATAGACGGACTAAAAATAGGCCGGGTCATTGTCAAATTCGCCACCGCAACACAAGCCAAGGTCAGCGCTTCGTCGGTGTCAGCTACAGCGAACAGAACATAGAGTATGGCAGATAGACGAAATTACTTCAACTGATGTTTAACCCTCGTATCGTCCTGCGGGTCAATAGTGACCCATTTTAAAGTTTGAAAATGTGGGAAAAAATATATATTTTCACAGTGAAACTTCTGATGTCCACATTTGCAACATTTTTGGGAAATCTTTGAACATTTTTTGGTGGAAAAAAGAAATGTTAAAAATGTTTCTTAAGAACATTCACAAAAATTCAACCAAAATCCAGCGAATTTTGCTGGATTTTGGTTGATTTTTATGTGAATGTTCTTAAAGAAAATATTAGAAGTTTTACTGATATATATGGAATCACTTTAGATATTTTTAGGATTTTTTTTTTAAGATTTTTACTCATTTTTGGAAAATATTTACAAAAACTGTCTTGCCAAATTTGGGGGATTTTTTTGAAATAAAACTTTTAAGGGAAACTTTTAAGGAATTATTGGAATTTTCTTCCTGAAGGTTTAGCAAATTTTCAGAAATTTGGGGAATTTTTTGCAGAATTTTTGGATTTTTTTCGGACAAGGAAACAGTATTTTTTGGTGCCTGTAAATGAGGACAACGGGAGGGTTAAGATAACTCTGTGGGCTCTCCTAATCTATTTCAATTTGTCTTCATGTCTCACCCTCTCATACGCTAATTTCTCACATTTCCCCTCTTATTATCCAGTTAAGAAGATAAATGTAGGACTGAATGCTGATGTATCCAGAGCACATGCATCGCTTTTATTCCGTGAGAATTTGTTTTGAAATCCGAGGTGTAAATGCATCTATCTTTCAACATATGTAATCTCCTCCCGAGTGCAACAAAAATACCTGCTGACAGCGTCCATCCTTTGTGATTATGGGAGCTAAAGAAACAAAATAAGCTCTCAGAAAAAGGCCACTCCAGTAATTTAACAAATACCATAATGCAGAAGGTACGCTGTCCTGATGTAGTTTCTAATCCCTGATCAGTGAAAGATATGTGTGGGTGGGAGAGAAGGAGCAGGGTGAATAAGAGGCTATGAAAAGTAAACTTATGTAATGGTTCATAAGTGTAGTTACTTAGATAATGGAAAGCTGTCATCAGGTTAAATAGGTAATAGAAGTACGGTAGTTTTTCCACTGTTTCTGACAGTCACCCAAAAGCTTATAATGAATTTGGCTAAAGGAGGGATCACTGTGGTTTGTATGCACGATAAAAACTCATGTTTTTGATCTGGTTGCATAGTTTATTTTATTTTAGATTTATTTATTTGATCAGGGACCATGCAATTAACATAGAAAACATCCGATGTCTTGCACATAGAGTGTATAGTATTAAGCTAATGGCTGGGCTTTTCAGTAAAAGTAGACAAAGAGGACCAACACCACTGATAAAAAAAAAAACTACATTACACGCACATAATGACACAATCCACAATGGGACCTTCTAGATGTCATAGGTGGTACATTCTTGTTTTTCCTTCAGCCAATACTTAGCTTTTGCTGTAAAAGTTTTTAATCTGCTATCATATTAATTTTGTTTGGTGATGCGTTCCAGATGTGACAGCCTTTGATTGAAAAGTCCGTCTATCCAGATGTAGTTCTGCTTAGCTGTGGACAGCTCATTAGAACATTGTAACGGACTGGTATCTTTGTTGATGTTGAGGTTTCAATGTTTATTGTTCAGTTCCAGATTTACCTAATGTCAGTGACCGTGCCATGTTTAGTTAGCTCACCTCCATTTTGTTTCTTGTTTCTGTTGTTTCGTGTCTTGCTATTGTTGTTTTGCTTCTCAATTTTATCATTTTGTGTCTGGTTTTTGTCATTTTGTGTCTCATTTTTGTCATTTTGTGTCTCATTTTTGTCATTTTGTGTCTCATTTTTGTCATTTTGTGTCTTGTTTTTGTTGTTTTGTGTGTCATTTTGGACGATGGGCAGAGCACGTTAAAGCAGAGAGCATTGTGGGAGTTTAGCAGCAACAGGCACCATGACAAAGACTAATGAGGAGGTTCATGACCTGAAATGTTCCACCTTTAAATTGCCAGACTTCTCTGGGAGACTTTCTAGAAACTTCTTCCAGAGAAGTCCGGCTGGTTTTCTCTTGAAGCTCCTATGATCACCAGGACCTGGATGAGTTTGCTGATGTTTCAATGAACGATGGCTAATTCTGGAGCTAAGTCATGGGGTTTGTCTAGTTCTTCTGGCGTTGGCTACGGCCCACAGTAGCGTGTCTGAAGGTTCAATAAACCAGCAGAGAACCAGATAAAGTCCATCTGTCCAGATGTAGTTCTGCGTAGTTGTGGACATAAACGCTCATTAAACTACTAAGATCCTGCACATTATACATTTAAAAACAAGAATCAATTCAGAAACAGTTGTCTTAAAACTGTCAATGTCAAATTAGCTCAGTTTGATTTGAATGTTACGTGATAAAAATGCTGCATGTCTGCTTTAAACCCTGCATCGATGCAACACTACAGAAAACAAGTGGGGACAAATTTTTGCACTCGCCCACATTTTCAGAGAACACTGAAATTCAAAGGAGCCTGCTGCAGCACTGAGCAGCTAATTTAGCCACTGCAGACAGTCCTTATTTAGCCTGAACAATTTCAAAAGGGCAAATACCTATCCCTTTTCATTTGGCATGCAGCTCACTTTGCAAATATGACAGCAATAGAGGATGAAAGCGTGTCTGTAGATTCAGCAGAAGTGCTTTATTAGGGATGCAGCTCAGCTCTGGACTGTCTGATCCACTCAGAATCTGCACATGAAGCTGACAAAGAAGTACATGCATGCATGCAAAAAAAAAAAAGAGGTAAGCATGCACACGTATATGCACGATAGTGTTTGGTGCATGCCCTGCAGAGACTCAGGCCAGCCCAGTCTGCTCTGTCACCAGGCAAAGCTGGGATGCAGCAGTCTGGGAGGCAGGAAGGGGAGGGGGAGAGCAAACAGAGGAGATAAAGGAGGGCAGAATAGAGGAGGAGGATGTCAAGGCAGAGAGACGCTGTGATGGGTGTGCAGCGTCAGACTGAATGAATGGACGGCAGACTGACAGACCGACACCGAGCTGAACAATGAGAGCAGCAGCGGCACCCAGAGCTGACAGACGGGCAGCCGGAGAGGACGAGCGATTGGACAAAGAGCCGGACCCGGCCTCGTCCAAACAGCTGCCGTTCTCCCCAACGTTGCACCTCAGCTCTAAATTCCACAGGCAGCCCGGAGCCTGAGTCAGCGCTTTGTACACGCCGAGCTGAGCCGCAGCTTTAGAGCCGCAGCTTTAGAGCCGCAGCTTTAGAGCCGCAGCTTTAGAGCCGCAGCTTTAGAGCCGCAGCTTTAGAGCAGCCGAGGGATGCGCTGGATGCAGCAGCACGTGCACGGCGGCAGAAAGCAGCCAGAGGTTTGGAGCCCGTCCTGCCGGTTTTTGCTTTTTTTCAATAAAGGGAGGAAAAGAGGAGACAGCAATAGTAAAACAGCAGAACATCTGGTGCAAATGAAACTCCTCCAAAAGGGAAAAATCAAAAAATACAGGGTTAGATGTTATAGTTTTAAGGGGGGTTGTCTGACACATTTACACAATCCTGCACCAAACTCATAAACTAGGGGCCACCAATATGGATTCTTTCTGGGCTGATACCAAAAATGACTATAGAACGTCCTCGACTTAAGTCAGAGCTCCGTTCCTACTGATCAACACAAGTCGGAACTCCGGCGAAAATGTAAACAAATCCATTCCGTGCATCACGATATCGATCAGTTCTTCCTAAAGTCATGAATACCAACGACTTTCATGCATGTATGAATCCTTTCACTAGAAGATGACAGAATATTGTTACGGACTGATGTTGTTGTTGATGTTTCAATGTTTATTGTTCAGTTCCAGATTTACCTGATGTCAGTGAACGTGCCATGTTTAGTTAGCTCACCTCCATTTCGTGTCTCGTTTTTGTCATTTTGTGTCTCCTTTTTGTCATTATGTGTCCTGATTTTGTCATTTTGTGTCTCATTTTTATCATTTTGTGTGGTTTTTGTCATTTTGCGTCTCGTTTTTGGCGTTTTGCGTCTCATTTTTATCATGTTGTGTCTGGTTGTTGTCATTTTCTGCCTTGTTTTTGTCATTTTGTCGTTTCAAATATGCCTTTAGGATGCCTTCTCTGACGTTACAACACAAAACAAAGTCCATCAAAGTAAGATTATACAAAAAAAAATTGTAAACACACAAATAATAGGCAATCACTGGTGCTGGCAGTTTTGTGCTAACTTCAGCCAAACCTTGAGCATGTTTTTTCTCTGCAAGTCTAACATTTGTGAGGATGGAATTCCACTTCGTCACTGGTTTCATGACAAAACTAACTGACCAAATGCTGTGGTAAAAGTAATAGCCTTTAGTAAACGCTCTACTCCTACCTGCACTGCCGCTGCCGGGGTAAAGCAAACATCCTCTAAGACCAGTAAGATTAGGAATAATTTTAAACAGCAGGAGTGTGTTTGAGTAAAAGACAAAATGGTCAAAACTGTGAAAAAGTGGAGCAGCATTTAAATGCAAAAGTCAAACAAGGCAGTAAGTGATGAATGTAAGTGAAAGAGACAGAACAGCAGAGGCAACAATCCCATTAATAAAACATCAGAAGCTCTGAACTTGGACAACTAACTGCTTGGAAAGAGCATCTAAAATGAGTGCTAACCAGGCCAGAGCTAAAGCTAATGGGAAATTACACTCAAACAAGGTACAGGAAAAACAGAAAACAGACCAAAAGTCGGAACAGATTCCCAATGGAAAGCCAAAGCATAAAACAAACAGAACTTCCCCGCTAACATGCACAGCAAGAACAAGCCTAAAGGAGAGACAGGCAGAGGTGAATTGGATTTCTTGGCGTCTCTCCGTACTACCACAGATGGGATTTAGTGCCAAAGCGCCTGGCTCCTTCGCTGCCTGTCAGAGAAACATCCTGGGACAGAAAAGAATGGGGAGGAAAGAAGGAAACTGGAGGGAGAAGCCAAGAAAGATCATATGTCTGACTTTTCTCCCATGTTATTTATGAACTCGTGAGGCTCCTGGGGTTATGAGAACAGCTAATAGGTTGTAACCTGCAGTTGGAGACGCCGGGGGTCGGACACTCGGCACACCGCCACGAAGATTGATTTATCTGAGCTGGACTTACATAATAATACTAAAGGTAATTTTTTAATTTTTTAAGTTTGTTTGACAGGGACCGTGTATAGAAGAACATTAAATTCAAGGTGGAAAAGCTCTGGACCAGATTATAGTCATGGACGAAATTATTGGCACCCCTGGAATTTTTCCAGAAAATCCACCATTTCTCCCAGAAATGGCTGCAATTACAAATGTTTTTGGTATACACGTGTTTATTTCCTTGATGTGCATTGGAAAAAAGCAGAAGAAAAAAGCCAAAATTCATATAATTTTACACAAAATTTAAAAAAAAAATGGGTTGCACAAAGTTGTCGACACCCTCAACCCAATATTTGGTTGCCACCCTTTGGAAGAAATAACTGAAACCAGTCACTTCCCAGAAGCATCAACAAGCTTCTTACTCCTCTCAGATGGGATGTTGCACCACTCAACATCACATGCATCACATGCTTGAAATAAAATGATTTACCCACAGTTTTAAGAGTGCCCATTTTTTGAGTTTTGTGTAAAATTATGTCAATTTTGGCTTTTTTCTTCTGCTTTTTTATGTTTTTCCAATGCACATCAAGGAAATAAATGCATGTACACCAAAAGCATTGACATAATTTTACACAAAACTCAAAAAATGGGCCGAACAAAATTGTTGGCACCCTTTCAACCTTGAAACTCAAACGTACATGAGCAAACATTTTCAAAATTTGCTTATCCAGTATATGACAGCAGTGATACTGTTGTGTCTAATGATTTTCAGAAATCTGTCTCCTCATTAATCATTTTTTTTTAAATACTCCACAAATAATACAACAGTGAGTCTGTGCAGTTTGAATTGAGACCTAATATGAACTGCATGGAAGCCAAATTGTGTCTCTGGCTGCTTCTCAAAAGATTCCCTAATCCCTTGATTTTACAGCAGTTAGACATGAAGTTTTCTCCAGACTTGGAACACTGCACATTTTACTAAGCTTCTTTCCACATCAGAAGTGGATCACAATGCAGAAAAAAGAATGAATTATTACACTACTGGAGAGAATGTGTGGTACCGAGTAAGTATATAGAACAAAAAAAGCTGTTAAAGACATTAAAGAATGTCTCGTCACTGAGGGACACAATGGACACGAAGATCAAGAAGCTTTAGTTTCAAAGGAAAAGCTCCACTAGATGCATGGATTACATATGATTTTATGACTGACGAACAAGAAAAAATGTCCCAGACCAGACCAGTAAAACCACAGCATAATAACCTAGAAATAACCACAACTCCTAATTTTTCCTTTGTTTCAGTGCAAACAGGTACGTTTTGAAAATATTTACACCTTCTTACAAAACATTATGAAAAACCTGAAATTTGTTAAGAAAAATAAATTCAATTTCATCAACATTCAGCCTCAGTTTATCATTTCCACATTACAACTTCCAGATCACAGAGTGTCTACAAAGGAACACAACATTTAGTCATTTGGAACTGAACCATAGAGGATTTACTGAAGGATCAAAACCACAAAAGTCAGACAAAAAAGACAAAAAAAATAACAAAAACAAGACAATGTATTAGAAAAATGAGACTCAGAATGACAAAAACAAGACACAAAACAGCAGAAGTGAGAGACAAAATGAGACAAATGACACGAAACAAAACAAAAAAAGACAAAAAATTAGGCAAGAAGTTACAAAGCGACAAAAAAATGAACAAATGACACAAGCAAGCCAAAAAAATCACACAAAACGACAAAAACGAAACAAAAAATGACAAAAGCGAAGAACAGAACGACCACATAATAGACGACAGCGAGACAAAAAAACCCACAAAATGACAAAATGATACACAAAACAACGAATAAAGCAAAATACAAAATGACAAAAATAAGAAAAAACACAAGCGAGACAAAAAGGAAACTCAAAATGACAAAAACATGAAACAAACGACAATAGTTAAGACAAAAAAAACAACAAGACAAAAATGAGACACAAGACAACAAAAGAACAATCTAGTATTTTACTTTCTGATCCAAACAACTTGTCATGGTCTAGAAATGATTTTAAATTTATAGTTTTACTAATTTACAATCTGCAGTTAATGTCTTCTCTGGAATTTTTACACTTTGAGGGCCGGATTGGACCCTCTGGAGGATCGCTTTTGGACCACGGGCCGCATGTTGGGCACCCCTGGCTTACATCTCACTCCAGTGTATGACACACATGCCAAAGTTCGGCGAGTATGGGAAGATGAAACTAGCGAGCGAGCGCCTTTGCCAGTTGGCCGTGGGACCGTTTCCAGCTGAAACGGGTGGAGGGTTTGAGCGAGCTTTTCCCCAAATTCACCCTCTGACAACATAAGAACACATCTTATGCGAGAAAACAACGTTCCTCTGTTGTCTGTGGCGTCGATGAGCGTGTCACTGCTGCAGACGTAGCTCTGGATAAAGGAAGGCTTGCTAATTGCTCCTCTGCGCTCAAGAGCCATTACAGCAGGGGTGTCCAACGTGCGGCCGTGGGCCAAAAGCGGCCCTCCAGAGGGTCCAATCCGGCCCTCAAAGTGGAAAAATTCCAGAGAAGACATTAACTGCAGATTGTAAATTAATAAAACTATAAATTTAAAATAATTTCTAGACCATGACAAGTTGTTTTCATCATAAAGTAAAATACCAGATTGTTCACTGTTCTTTTAACGTTTTGTGTCTCATTTTTGTAATATTTTGTCTTGTTTTTGTTGTTTTTTGTCTTTTTTTGTTTGACTTTTGTTGCTTTGTTTCACATTTTTGTCATTTTGTGTTTCCTTCTTGTCTCTCTTGTGTTTTCTGTCTTATTTTTGTCATTTTGTGTTTTGCTTTGTTGTTTTTTGTCTCGTTTTTGGTGTTTTGTGGGATTTTTCTGTCTTGTGTTGTTTGTCCATTTTTTTTGTCATTTTGTGTCTCGTTTTTGTCATTTTTTGTCTTATTTTTGTTTTTTGTCTTCTTTTTTGTCTCACGCTTGTTGCTTGTGTCATGGTTTTGTCGTTTTGCGTTTCCTTTTTGTCTTGCTTGCATAGTTTGTCATTTTTTTTCTCACTTTTGTGGTTTTGTGCCTTGTTTTTATAAGATTTTGTCTTCTGTTGTTTGTCTTTTTTTGCCTGGCTTTTTTCATTTGTATCATGTTTTTGTTGTTTTGTTTCTCATTTTGTTTTGCATTTTTTCTTGGTTATTTATAGGTTATTATGTTATGATTTTCATGGTCTGGCCCACTTGAGATCAGATTGAATGAATGTGACCCCTGAACTAACATGAGTTTGACACTCCTGCATTACAGGGACAGAAGACCAATATTTTTCCTCCAGCATGTACAGAACGAAACACTCAGAAGTAATTAAAGTCATTAGAAGTAGCACTAAAACTGCAAACTCATCTTACACGCTAATGCCGATAACCTAGTACGGGTAGCAATTACTGGAGTAAAAGCACTGGTTAAGGTTTTAGTAATATGTGAACTAAAAATATCCACAACGGCTCTTAACAAGCTGGAAATTATGACACATAGAGTACAGTTCATACATACAGTTCCATTCAATAGATGAGGACTTATTTCCAAAAACTGCAGCAGGGACAGAAACATTAAAGCGAGCCAAAAGCAGCTTGATTTCCATTTGGTCTGTAAACACCGGCTGAAATGATGGACAGACAGCCGGGCGGCGAGGTCAGCCAAAGCTAGCTAACACCACGGCAGGGGAGGAGGGAGGTAGAGACAGAAGAGGAGAATGTAAAGAAACAAGGAGGATGAGGAGAAGTGAAGGTGAAGAAAAGAGACGGGATGGGGGAGGACAGGCCATTTGCAGTCAGAGCCCTCGGGGGCTGCTCGGCGGCCGGCTAATGACCAGCGCTGCCGTTTGTCCTCTGGGAGAAAAAGGAAGTCAACCTTCCCCTGTCGCTTTCTGATGACACATCACAATTAGCAGCAGGCATTTCTCTGCCTACAAAGCTCCCAGACACATTGACTAAGTGTTTTTAAAGGCCATCTGTGCATATCCTGAGGCGGAAAATGCCATGAGCAATCTCACATGTGATATAAAGGTTCAGGTAATCCTCAGCTGGACGGTGCTGTCTCATCTACCTCAGATTAAGTGGAGAATTCATTTAACACACCTCAACAACATTAGAACCTAAAAGTTACGGTAGAAAGACCAGGAATGTACATCAGAGTTCCATTCCTACAGATTGATGATAAATCTATTTCTGCCATAACTCAGAACTCTGGTGAAAATGTAAACAAATCCGTTCTGTGCATCCCGATATTGATCGTTCTTCATAAAAGTCATGAATACCAACAACTTTCATGCATGTATGAATCATTTTACTAGAAGATAATAGAACATGTTGCACTGTTTTTACAGCTTGATTTAATAACATCAATGTTAAATCTAATTTCACTTCCATGGTGTGTTGCCCTTAAGGCAGAATTATCGATGTACTTTCATTCTGAAAAAGCCTTTATTTTGAAGTTGTCTGTTGACAGTTGTCACTTCCTGTCTGCTATTTTGATGTTTAGCTTTACATACGTTTAGCTTTACAGTCTACTTTGTAAACGCCACAGAGTCGTAAGTAATTCACTTCATTTGTGGACTTACTGGTTCAGTTAAAAGGATTTATTTACATCTTTTTATGTTTTTTTTAAATTTTGCTTTTGTTGCAGTTTTCACTCTGTCTGTCTGTTTTCAGTCAAGTTTGCTACGACTCATGATTCATTTTGCAGCATGAGTTTAACTAGCTGGATGGAGACGGCTTTCCTTTTCTTCCAAGCATCAGAAGAATGAAGGGTAAAAAATTAGTGAATGTAGCACAATCCAAGGTGGTGTACAACCAGAGAGTCCATCAGTTATTTGATGGATAATCCAAGCACCTAATGATTTAAAAATGAAAACAATGGAAACTGTCAGGGGAGCCCAAACTTTGTCAGGCGACTGCATTTCTGAACAGCTTGATGGAGATTTTATCCATGTGAATGTGTTCAATCTTCCATCTGTTGTTGTTTCACTTGTTTTTTTTACCTGTATCTCAGACTGTTTTCTCCTATTTTAGTTTCTGTGCTGAGCTCTGCTGACCAGCTGCTGTCTTGTCATTTATTCTGAGAGGGTATTGATCTGATCAGAAGTGTTCACTCCAAAGGTTCCCCATGTTTCAGGAGCTTAAAATGATCTCATCCCTTTCCTCTTCTTCCAGGTTTGTTTGAAATGCTGCAGGGTTAATTCAGACTCCGAGTAAATGAATTGTGGAGGAGGAAAAAGGAGCTAATAAAGTGTAAGTGGTTGCTGGACTTCCCCCTGTGGGACTCTAAACTCTGGTGTGAAGTAGCGGACACCAGGAGAGGGGAGGATCCATGGGCCCCTCTGCTATGTCTGCTTGTTTGTGAGTTCTCTCAGGACAATAGAAAAAGCTGTGTGTGAAAAAATGAGCTTATGAGTGTTCAGGCGAGCAAACAGACATCTGCTGCTGTGTGTGCTGGTGTGAAAAGGGAATCCACCAGCGGAGGAAGCAAACAGCGTGGCCTTGCGCCTTCCCAACAACACCGAGATGTTGGACGTGAGCGAGCCTCAGAGCACACAATGACACAATGCAATACAGCTGTCCCACTTCCTGGTATGACATCATGTACCCGCCAGGTCCACACTATCTCACCGAGTCCTTCTGGTTCCTTCCTGTTCTCGGTGCCCGGCGTCGTCACCGGACGGCCCGAAAGGAAACAGCAGAACAACCAGAGGAGTAAAAAGGATGTCCTGATGGAGGCCAGCTGACTTCAGACCAACATGAAGGTCTTTAACCCTCCTGTTGTCTTCATTTATGGCCACCAAAAAATATTGTTCCCTTGTCTGAAAAAAATCCAAAAATTCTGCAAAAAATTCTTGTAAACATTTTCAAAAAAAGGGTAAAAATCTTCAAAAAAAAATCCTAAAAATATCTAACGTGATTCCATATATATCAGAAAATCTTCTAATATTTTCTTTAAGAACATTCACATAAAAATCAACCAAAATTCTGCAAAATTCAGTGGATTTTGGTAGATTTTTTTGTGAATGTTCTTAAGAAACAATTTTAACATTTCTTTTTCTTCCTCACCAAAAAATGTTCAAAAATCTCCCAAAAATATTGAAAATGTGGAAGTTTTCACTGTGAAAATATTTTTTACTATTATTATTATTATTATTATTATTATTATTATTAATAATGTTTATAAATGGTAGTATTTTGAAGAAGCAGAATGAATAGCTTTTCAATCATTGTGGAAGGAGAATTGGTGATTAGATCAGCTCTGACTTCTTCCCACTCCTTTTTGAGCAATTTATCCATTGTCTTTTGTTGTTGTTTTCTTATTATGTTGAAAAGCTCAAAATAAACTTTCAAAAACAAAAACAAAAGCTCTGAGGGTTAAACTGGTGATACAAAGGCTGAGGTTTAAAGCGTTACTCATGGGGTGGATCGGCTTCCAAACACAATTTAAAACCACGTGACGCAAGAATTCCTTTTTGGAACCATCACAAGTCAGTTTTTTTTCCATTCAGTGGCAGATGTACTGGTGTGTTCAATAAGGGGAATAACGGGGAGGACCTCCAGGCCGTGCACAGTCAGATAACCACAATAATGATGTGTGTGTCTCCAGTGTGAGCAGTGTGTGAGGCATGCTGCCAATGAAAGCCTTGCAGGGTGGAGACACATCAGCTGCAGCCCAACAGCTGGTCACCGGCTAACGTCCAGTCTGAGCTCAGGAAAGGTCAGCCATCCTCCCTCGTGTTTGCCAACTGTGGCCTGGCATGGCCGCCCGTTTTCATCCCCCTGCCTGGTGATTCTCAAAACCAGGGATTAAACACAAGCAGGCAGTGAAGGCACAAATATCACAAACCCACATGAGCCACAGATCGATGTAAAACTACAGGAATTATATTCAGGTTAATTCATCATCACCTCCTGACTAAGAACTGCTTGTTCAGGGGTGTCCAACATGCGGCCCGTGGGCCAAAAGCGGTCCTCCAGAGGGTCCAATCCGGTCCTCAAAGTGTAAAAATTCCAGAGAAGACATTAACTGCAGATTGTAAATTAGTAAAACTATAAATTTTAAATCATTTCTAGACCAGGACAAGTTGTTTGGATCATAAAGTAAAATACTAGATTCTTCATTGTTCTTTTGTCATTTTGTGTCTCATTTTTGTAATATTTTGTCTTGTTTTTGTTGTTTTTATCTGACTTTTGTCATCCTGCTTCATGTTTTTGTTGTGATGTGTTTCCTTTTTGTCTCGCTTGTGTTTTTTGTCTATTTTTTGTCATTTTGTTTTGCTTTATTTGTTGTTTATTGTCTCATTTTTGGCATTTTGTGTTTTTTTTGTCTCTCTTGTGTTGTTCATCCATTTTCTTTCACTTTGTGTCTCGTGTTTGTCCTTTTTGTTTTGTTTTTTGTCTGACTTTTGTCGTTTGTGTCCTGTTTTTGTTGTTTTGTGTTTCCTTTTCCTCTCGTTTGTGTTTTTGTCTTATTTTTGTCATTTTGTGTTTTGCTTTATTCATTGTTTTGTGGATCATTTTTGTCAATTTGTTTCACACTTTTGTCATTCTTTTTTGCCTTGTTTGTGTCGTTTGTCCATTTGTTTGACATTGTAATATTTTTTTCTAATTTTTTGTTTTGCTTTGTGTCATTTGTCTCATTTTTTGCCATTTTGTTTCTCACTTTTGTCATTTTGTGTCTCAATTGTGTAGTATTTTGTCTTGTTTTTGTGTTTTTGCCTTTTTTAAAGTAAAATACTACATTGTTCAGTTCCAGATAGCTGTGACTAAATGTTGTGTGTCTTTGTAGACACTCTGTGATCTGGAAGTTGTAATGTGGAAATGATAAACTGAGGCTGAATGTTGCTGAAGTTGAATTTATTTTTCTTAAGAAATTTCAGGTTGTTCATAGTGTTTTATTAAAAAAAAATAATAATTTCTTTAACGTGAACATATTCAGAATGAATTGCACTAAAAAAAAGGAAAAATGTGGAGTTGTGGTTATTTATAGGTTATTATGCTGTGGTTTTACTGGTTCGGCCCACTGGAGATCAAACTGGACTGAATATGGAACCTGAACTAAGATGAGTTTGACATCTCTGTGCTTGTTCTTTGGAAAAAGCAGCAAAAATATTGAAACTTCTTTAATTTAAGATGATTTAATTTGCTGAAAACACAGATCAGGAGGATGAATGGCAGGTTCAGATTAAATTTCACCTGCCAAGTTTAGGAGAATAACTACAAGTGCGGGCCTGAGCTACTGAAACACAGTAAACTCTGCGGTAAATGCGAGGAGTCGGGATTCAGCGTACTTTCCCGTGTTCATTTCCCCCGTGGCTGCAGGTCATGTAGGGGTCTCCATTTCAGCTGAAATGAGGTCACCAAACAAGAAGAAAAGCAAACCCAATACAAATGTTTGTCTTCTTCTCCAGCTCATGTACATTCTCAGGAAGAAAAGGGAACATCGCTGCACCTTTGTCGCCGCTGTAGCAGAAAGGTTGAGCCTCTGAGCGCCTCACAAAGGCATATCACTGACGAGCTGCAGAGCTCTTAGGTTTCAAGGGGCCCATCTCAAACCATTCTGTCTGCATGCAGGATTAAACTGAGTTTCTGATCCAATCCGCTTCTGCTACAATCACTCCCATGGTTCTATATCACTACTGCAATTAACATTCGGCTAATAAAAGTCTAAATTCCGCAGAAAACGTGCTGCATGTGTAACAGGTGTGCTTTTTCCTTTGACCCTGTGGCTGCGTGTTCTGCCAAGAAAAAAAAACATGGGAGTGGTGAAGTTCCAAAAACTTCTGAGGACAAGACAAGACTTGACCTCAATTCTGCTATATTTTGTTGATGGCGTTGCCACAAAGGTGTGGTCTGCTGACGGGTGGATGTGCATTATCACAGGGCTAAAACCACACCGCAGCTAGTCATTCTATCCTCTCCCAAAAAAAATATTCACTGTTTGCTACCGCTTATGCTTATGCTATTCGGAGAGTACCAAACCAATTTTCATTGTTTTCTGTAACAGTGACAATAAAGATCTATTCTATTCTATGGTCTATTCTTTTATGGTCCTTGCAGCATATTTTTGTAGAAATGCACATTTTTTTTTACTTGTTATTGAATGTATCGATGGAATGTAGTCATTTAATATAGAGATATTTGTAGAGAAACAACAGGATTGTTCAACTGAACATCTCTTTTAAGTCCTTGAAGACGTTAAACCTCTCATCCAAGATGAGAGTTGGAACGTCTTCAAGAACCTCCAGAGACGTCCAGTTGATTTCTACTGAAGCTCCTCTGATCACCATGACCTGGATGACTGAGAATCTCCACAGACAACAGGATTGTTGTGAGGAGGATGAATTGATGGGACTCAGAAACACCCCCACAGTTTAATCAGTTGTTCCTTGGATCATTTCTGATGGATAAGTCCTGAGAAGTCCTCAGTGGTGGATTTGTAGTAGGATCACAATCATGTGATCGTCAGCAGGCAGCTGACATAGTGTTCACTGGTTGTCATGGCTACAGTGACGCCGTGCCATGGATCCAGACTATAAGCTGCATCACTGCCAAAATCTAATCACGAAATGACATAAAACAACCAATATGAGACGCCAAACTTCCACAAAAGGATATAAAACAGCCAACATGTGACGTCAAACGAACTCATAAAGACATAAAATGATCAAAGTACAGCACAAAACAACCACAAAATGAGGAAAAACAACCAAACTGGGACGTAAAAAGAAGTAAAATTACCAAAATGGAACACAAAACTACCACAAAAGGAATCATGTGACCTAAATATGTAGCAGGCGGTGGAAATTGATGGGACTCAGAAACACCCCCACAATTTAATCAGTTGTTCCTTGTATAAATTCCTACAGATAAGTCCTGATATGTCCTCAGTGGTGGATTTGTAGTAGGATCACAATCAGCTGACATAGTGTTCACTTGTTGTCATGGTTACAGTGACGCCGCTCCAGAAATCTTTAACAAATCCGTGGATCCAGGCTATAAGCTAAACAACCAAAATGAGATGCTAAACTATCACGAAAGGATATAAAACAGCCAACATGTGACGTCAAATAAACTCATAAAGACATAAAATGACCAAAGTATGGCACAAAACAACCACAAAATGAGGAAAAATGACCAAACTGGGACTGAATCCATCAGTTAGCCCCAACCATAATAACAGATTAAACTGCTTTTATCGATCATCTTCTTGGTCTTGAACTGTTCTGTGATTACTTCCAATAAGAGATTTAAAAAAGAACAAAGAGCAAGTTTAATTTTACTCATCACCAATATCCATTCTGTAATCATGCTGCTGAACTTACATTTCCTATGAACAAACACTATTTGTTACCAAAAAATAAAAAGAACACCAATAAAAGCTAACACTTCTTTTAGTACGTGATGACAGAGCAGTTAGGAGTTTAATTAAATATTCAAAACACAAAATAAATCAACAATTATTATTATCTTTTTATGCAAAAATAGCACAACAAACCCCCACATTATTCAATTTTGTATTGGATACTAAAAATGGGATTTGGCTGATACTCTCCAGATGTTACACTGGCATGGTTAAATTTACGATGGGCATTTTTCAACATTTTATAGGCAGAGCAATGAATGGAGAAATAACGGGAACAACCGTGCATATGTTGGCCACTCCTCATCTGCATAAAGTTGAAGATGAAGCTAATTTAGGCGAATCAGAAGCGCCCCTGCAGACTTTCCACCTCTGGGAACTCTTGAAAAACTTCTAATTTGACCAATTTTAAGACAGATTTAGATTTTTAATCTTGAACTTTTGTAAACTATTGTCCTTACATAAGAGAAAGCTGCCATATTAGTTTGGTTTGAAATCCCAGAGCAGACGGCCCATGAGAGGAGCATTTATAGGAGGTAGCCTTTACTGGTTTCTAGTTTCAGGGAAGGAGAGCACACCCATAAAGCATCCATTACTGGAAAGTGGCATGAACTGTTGCATCCAGAAACATCCCAGTAGACCATAACTCCTCCTGCCCTCCACCTTTAGGTCCATGTAGCGGAGCACCATGAACATCTGGTTGGATTTCCCCAGCTGTTAATTACAGAGGAAACCTGCCTTTACTGAATTAATGCACACGATGTCTCAACGGCAAAAACTAGTTTAGTTCTACTAAATTAAACTTCGGGCTGCAGAGGACAGGGAAGTTCTTAAAGTCCATCAATGATGTTATGGTTTAAAGAGTCGCTTTGTCACTTCCTATTAAGGCCCGACAGATTTATCGACCGATTAGAGCCCTTTTCTTCCTTTTTGACTGTTTACACTTTGCCTTGTACGTATATGTTATTTTGCACTACTGACACATTTATTCATATTTATTTTAGCTTATTTTTGATCTATATACAATCTGCAGTTAATGTCTTCTCTGGTATTTTTCCACTTTGAGGGCCGGACTGGACCATCTGGAGGACCGCTTTTGGCCCACGGGCTGCGTGTTGGACATCCCTGCTTTAAATAAAAACACAGCAGAACACCTCTTTGGAGAGCATCTGATCTCTCCAAGAACTCTGGCATCAGGGAACCCTGATAAGGAAAATCAATTACCTTTGTTTCAACAAATTCTGCAGGTCAATTAAATATACTGATATTAACTGTAGAAGTGTGGACAATTTAATACTGATCCCTCTGCAGCAAAAAACACGACAACCAGCAGCAACACGCTACACGGTTATGACAGCCTGGACACATGTGCACGTCGCGTGTTGTGTCTGGTCAGGCTCAGGGAAGGAGTTTCTAGTGTCAACACGGGGAAATGTCAGGATGAAGTCACCACTTGGCACCCGAGGACCTCCTCTAAAAGGCCAGGCAGCACACTGTCGCTAGCTCGGATAAAAGCAGCAGGAAAGGGGGTCCAACATGCGGCCCGCGGGCCAAAAGCACTCCTCCAGAGGGTCCAATGTTTGTTGTTTTTTTTCACAGTTTTATCATTTTTTGTCTCATTTGTCCATTTTTTGTCGCTTTGTAACTTTTTTGTCACCTTTTTGCTTTATTTTGTGTCATTTGTCAAATTTTTTTGTCATTTTATTTCCTGCTTTTGTCGCTTTGTGTCTCATTTTTGTAATATTTTGTCTTGTTTTTGTCTTTTTTTTGTCTGACTTTTGTTGCTTGTCTCATATTTCTTGTCCTTTTGTGTCTACTTTTTGGTGATGAGTTTCTTGCTTGTCACTTTTGGTCTCACTTGTGTCATTTGTGTAATTTCTCTGTCTTGTTTTTGTTGTTTGTCCATTTTTTGTCGCTTTGTAACTTTTTTGTCTCATTTTTGCATTGTTTCGTGTCGTTTGTCTCCTTTTTTGTTGTTTTGTGTCTCATTTTTGTAATATTTTGCCTTGTTTTTGGTGTTTTTTGTCTTTTTTGCCTGACTGTTGTCATTTTGATCATGCAATTAAAATACTATGGCATTCATTTCCAGATGACTAAATGTTGTGTTCCTTTGTAGACACTGTGATCTGGAAGTTGTAATGTGGAAATGATAAACTGAGAATGAATGGTATTGAAATTTAATTTACTTTCTTTAAAAAAATTTCAGGTTGTTCATGTTTAGTAAAAAGATAATTCCTTAAATGTGAACATTTTCAGAATGTACTTTTTTGCACTAAAACAAAGGAGCCATTACTCCTAATGGCTCCTTTGTTTGTGGTTATTTCTAGGTTATTCTGCTGTGCTTTTACTGGTCCGGTCCACTGGAGATCAAACTGGACTGAATGTGGAACCTGGACTAAGATGAATTTAAACCCCTGATTAAATACATGAATGGTGAATGAAAACTGTCAGATATGCAGGAAAGCACCTCTTTCTACCAAATCCAGCCAGCACAGCTCCATTTCTACTGCAGAATAGGTTGTCCAGATGGTGGCTGGTGGGGTAGACCAACCTAACAGCCAGATTTTACCACCATTTGACTGATTTAACCACCATTCGCTCTGTTTTCCACACCGCCACTCACTGTCAGACCAAACTGCTGCGCATTTAAACGAACTCAGACCAAAAGATACCACGAACGTGCCAGCTTAGCAGCACTTTCCTCCCGTCATATCTTCCTGTCCTGTTGCCCTGTGCATTATTTATTTGTCTAGAACCACGTTTCTGCCTTTGAGGGCAACAAACTGCCTCCTGCTCTGCCGCTGCGATTCTTTCAGGGCTTTAAAAAGACGAGCCAGGCATGCTCCGGCAGCGAGCTGGGCCTCAGCGCCAGATAAAAAAG
>CM049579.1:888633-1063633 GCA_027123335.1 Amphiprion clarkii | reverse complement strand
CAAACAGACCAGAGAAGAAAGGAGAGGAAATAAAACCAACAGAGTCCACTCACCCCAGTCTAGAAACTCCAGGATGTTCTTCTCCCTCCTGAGGGGTGAGTTGTTGCACTCATCATAGAGACACACCAGGATGTCCAGCAGGGTCTCCACACTCAGACACTGGCCGTTAGACTGGACCGGCCCGTCCAGGATCAGCTTCTCCAGCTTCTTCAAACGCACCTCTCCAGACATGCTTACTCCGCACAAGTAATAATGATGATGGATATAAAAAAAACGAGAAAAACACCTCCTCGGCCTCGGTAGTTAGCTCAGAGGGGCCTAAGGAGACACTAGAAGTTCTCTCACCTTGAAAATAATCAAACTTTATGCCGGGAGGGGGCTAATTTAGCGTTAAAATCCACCTATTCATGACCTCCCTCTGCAGATCCAGCATGTAGGAGGCGGGCAGGACGGGCAGCACTTCCCCATTTTTCAACACCGATCCCCCGGGGCTCTAAGAGAAGTCCGGACCCTGGTTCTGCCCCGGGCCGGTCAGTTCTGGATGCAACGTTAGCTAGCACTTTCCTCCCTCGTCTCCTTGTTTGAAGCTTAATAATACTTCAGCAGGCCTCCCTGAGTGGTTGCTGTGGCGGATATTTCTCCATTCTTGCAGCAAAAAAAGAAGGCAGATCTGCAATGCTACAAAGCCCCAGCGCCCCTCCTCGGCTTAGTTAGCAGCCTGCTAGGTTAGCTCAGCTAGCCGCGGAGCTAACGCTACTTTTCTCCGCTGCTGAATCCCATCGTCGCGGCTTATTTTCCTGATTTTTCCCTCCCCGGCAGGAGTTGACATGCAATATACGTGCTTAAAAATACCCCCCGCGTGTTTTCACAACTCACTGCGGGCAGATATGTTCTTTAAATCCCATTCTTCGGTCCCGGAGAAGCGGAATGTCTGTTTTTATAGTTTCTTCGCAAAACAGTTCAAAGTGAGCTAGCCGTCCCAGAAAAAATGCGCGTCCTTTTTTCCTCCGTCTTCCTGAAGGTTACGCGGCGAGGAGCTGGTTTCACGTCAAAGAGGACGAGCCGTGTTCTACTCCTGCTTATTCCAAATACGGGACACAGCCTAAATTCCCCCTCTGTCCTCTCCTTTGCACCGCCTGCCTGCCTCCCCCGCCGGTCGCTCGCTTCTTGCCGTCTTTGCTCGGAGACAGAGACGTTAAACAGCGGAGACCGACCGGTAGACACCAGCAGCCGTAACGCCGCGCTGCATCATGGGAGCTGCGCTGTACAATACAAACGAACGCTTAGCTTCACCATTATAAAACCTGCTGATTAACCCTTATATAGTCATGGAAAAATAACTAGACGAGCCTTGTTTTAGTCAATTTCTTGTTCATTTTCATGCCTGGTACCACTAAAGGTACATTACCTGAAGAATACAATGAACACAACACAAAACGCAGCTGATTCTGTACACAGTTGCAAGTCCTATTGTCCACATTTCTTTATCATTTTGTTGAGACTTCTATTCTCTTTGTAGGATTTTGAGCCACTTTTATGTATTTGGTGTCTGTTTGTTGTTATTTTGTGTTTCTTTTTACAGGAGTTTTTTGTCTTTGATGCTACATCTTCACTGTAAAAGACATATGTGCACATGTGTATGTTTACCGGCGTTTATATATATATATATATATATATATATATATATATATATATATATATATATATATATATATATATATATATATATATATATATATATATATATATATATGTATATATAGTTGTTTACATATATATATTGGAATTGTCTTTATTCAGAAAAAATTTTGGTTTGTTTGTTTTTGTATTTATCAGTCCAGTGGCGAGCTTTTTGCATCGGAACTTCAGTCATAATGTGCACCAACTAGTGTATGTTCTGAGTGACAATAAAGTGGCTATTCTATTCTATTCTATTCTATTCTATTCTATTCTATTCTATTCTATTCTATTCTATTCTATTCTTTGTTGTAATTTTGTGTCTTTCTGAAGTCATGTTGTCATTTGTTTGTTCATTTCTGTCATTTTCTGACTTCTGTAGTTGTTTTGTGTCTCTGTTGTCATTTTGAGTCTGTCTTTCACATTTTTTGTCCATTATTGTCATTTTAACTTTTTATAGTCACCTTGTCTCTGTTTACTTGTTTAACTTATTGTCTTGTTGTCATTTTGTGTCTTTTGTCTTGTCTTTTTCTGTCTCTGTTGTCAATTAATGCCTTTTTATCGTCATTTTCTTCTTCTATATAGTGAGTTTGTGTGTCTTTGTCATGAATTTTTGTTTCTGTCGGAGTTTTGAGCATTTTATTAGAGAACCCATAATACTTTATGTCCTATCTGACCTGCTTCAGCTTCATTGTATTCCAGGGTCTATAAGAGGACATTTCATGTCATCAGCAGCACATGCAAAGGTCTAGAGTGGTTTCCTGCTGGCATTCAAGCTGTAGCACAACTCAGAAGTTGTCAGCTCTCACATAATGAATGAAACTAAAGAATTATGTGAAGCCACAAAGGCAGCCATCGTGAGTGAGAGACAGATAGTAAGAAAACTGAAGATCTCCAAGACAGCCGTTCATTACACCAAGAAAAAACAGCCCAACATGGTTCTACCAAACTGCTAGCTGGTCAGGAAACGTCTTTCTACCCACCAGATGACCATCACTCATCCATTCCTGTCAGGAATCATCCTCAGACCTCCAGGAACCTTAAAAATTAGTGGACGCTGTGGAGAAATGGGACTTGTTGGGCAAGGACAGTTGGAAAGCGACTTGTTGAAGCTGGTCTGAAGTCACATAGGGACTACAGAACCAGAACATTGGAACCATGCCTTGGCTGCTCAATCACCAGATCTAAATCCATTCTGGCAGAACAATGCTATAGATATTGATGGAAGAACTGAAGAGATTTTGGTTATTATCAAGAAAAACATGGAAAATGTCTGATATCAGCTCTGAAATTAAACTCTGATGAAATATTTTTGTTGTTATCATAATACTAGTCCAAAGAAATATACCTGTAGTGGTACCAGGCATTAAAATGAACAAGAAATTGAAGAAATCAAAGGTGGTCTGATCATTTTTTCCATTACTGTAAAATACTCTTATTCAATCACTAAAGAATGCTATTGTCTATTTTTTTTTATCGTTGCTATTTTCCCAACTTCCAGCACCAATCCTCCATGGTTCCTATACTTCATTCCTCTCCTCCAGGGGTCCATCTCCCTCTGATGAAACATCTCCGGCTGCTGCTGCAGGCAAAACCCCAGATCATCATCATGGCGCCGGGAGGAGGAGGGTGGAGGGAGGGGGGCTGTCAATATTGTGAATGGAAACTGCGGGCTGTCTGTCTGTCTGTCTATCTGTCTGTCTGTCTGTCTGCTGGTGCGCATAGGACACATGTTCCTCCTCCACACTGGAATAAACAGCTGGCCCTTTAACTGCTGCAGGAGTTCATGGAGGTGTTCTGGAAGCTACGCAGTGCTGAGGAGTGCGTCAGTCCAGGAGCTGGAGAGTCTGAAAGATTAAATAAGATCAGAGAAGATCTACTTTATTCATCCTGGAGGAAAATATTCTGCCAGAGCACAATAAACAATAAACAGAGGTCAGTGGGATAACTACACAGAGGTTAGTAGTAAAATAGAAATAAGAAAGAATAAAAAGTACAAAATGCAAAGAGTCAAAAAGTGTTTGACACGTGAAGTGTCTTGAAAAATTAAGAATAAAAATAAATAAATAAAGAAAAGAAACTAGCTAAACTAACATAAGAGAATACAAGTACAAAATGTAAACTCCATAGGTATAGTGTGTATATATATATATATATATATATATATATATATATATATATATATATATATATATATATATATATATATATATATATATATATATGAACACATGGATTTTGGTTGATTTTTTTCTGAATGTTCATAAAGAAGACATAAGAAATTTTACTGATATATATGGAATCACTTTAAATATTTTTAGGATTTTTTGGAAGATTTTTACTCATTTTTTGAAAATATTTACAATAATTTTATTGCCAAGTTTGGGAAATTTTTTTAAAATAAAACTTTTAAGGGAAACTTTTAAGGAATTATTGGAATTTTCTTCATGAAGCTTTTGCAAATTTTCAGAAATTTGGGGACTTTTTTTGCTGAATTGTTGGATTTTTTTCAGACAAGGAAACAATATTTTTTGGTGCCCGTAAATGAAGACAACAGGAGGGTTAATATTTTAAGGTCTTGGCCTCACTATGTGAAGTGGCCTGAGATGACTTATGGTATGATATAGTGTTATATAAATAAATCTGAATGAATTATTAAATATCAGTGGGTCTATATAGACCTGTGCTTTCCTGCTGATGTCATTAATTCAAGTCTGGAAGCTGCTTTCCTGGTTAACTTTATAAATATATTCAGCAAAAATATAATATATAGATGCATCCCTTTTCTAAACATGAATGAGAGAAGAAATTTTGAACATTTTTTGTTGCAAATTAAGATTTTAACCGTCCTGTTGTCCTCATTTACGGGCAGCAAAAAATATTGTTGCTTCGTCTGAAAAAAATCCAACGAGGGTAAAATGTACAACTATAGCACGATTGAAGAAACTCAGAAAAACAGGGACTTAAAAACATAATTAGAAATTAATTTAAATAAATCTGCAATGGGAAAACATCAGAAGGAGGATGAGATAAAGAATCAGAACAGCAAAATGAGACAGTAACTTAATATTACAATCATTACAACACACCGAAAATGCTGTTAACACAGAAGGCGCCTTTAAAGTCTATCTGCTTGTGCTGTAGCGCCATCTAGTGTCCACTCTGCCTCCATGCATCTGTCTGCAGGCTCTTTCCTGGTTGATTTAAAATGATTTTTATGCATATCAGTCATGCACGAGTTGCAGAATATTTTAGTTTCAATGAATTTTAAACAACAGAAATGATCCAGTCTGACTTTATTGGTTCAGAATCAACCAGAAAGTCTCCTCTGAGTGGATTTAATTAAAGGTTAGTGAACATATTTGTAACTAATCGAGTATGATCCTGTCTATTTGGTTAAGTCTCCGCTGGGATTAAAGCTGCTGATTGAGCATCATTAGTTGTGTGAAATGCAATCAGACTGGAGGTGGAGGTAAGAACTGCTTTGTCCTTTGCCCAGGTCTGGCGCTTCTTTATTCTTCCTCTCCCTCCTCCTAGACTGATCGATGATTATTGGCAGCCGGATCGATGGATGTGATCCAGACACGGAGCTTCTTGAACGTCTGGAGCAGCAAAGTTTGAAAAGAAAAGAAAAGAAGCAGCTCATTTGGTCCATTAAGGTGCAAACTAGAGCTGCTGATTCCTCCAAATATTTGGTGTGGAGATAAAGCAGGTCAGGAAGTGGAGGATGATGGTGACCACCAGCACAAGTTCAATATTGACTTTGTTTCCATGGAGACCATTCTAATGAGATGCTATAAGCCCAGATATTTATCCCATAGAAGCCTCCTACAAACAGCCAGCAGAGGGGACTTGATGCTTCACAAACGGAGGGGATGACCCATAAACTGGACTGCTTTTGAATGCTAATGAGCTGCATGTTAATTAACACCTGCCTTGTTGATTGTGGAGCTCTCTGGCCTTTGATTGAGAAGAAACGGCACCTATAGGAGCATCAGCGGCAGCTTTGAACCAGGCACCTCGTCTTTGATTGGCAAAGGGAAGGAAGAAAGACTGAGAAATGTCACACAAAGGCCATCTTAATTTCCCAAATGAGGGGCTGTAATGTGGGGCTGGAGCAGAGGCTGGTATTATGGGCTGTAGAGAGCAGCACTCAGACCGGCCTTTGGCTGGACTGGACAATGGATGAGCTCTGAATTTACATGTCTGACCTCAATCTGATGGGCCTGTTGGACCTCTACCTGTGGAGGAGAAGACTAAACTGATCATACATCAGGAAGTTTGCACTTATCCAGGTTGAAAAAACACAAATGATTGTGTTCAAACGTGTGCAGCTGTGGTCATCGTTGTTCAGCAGCGTGCACCACTGTCCGGTGTCACTGTGGTTTGAAGGTCTCCTGTTGTCTTCATTTACAGTCACAAAAAATATTGTTTCCTTGTCTGAAAAAAATCCAAAAATTATGCAAAAAAAATCCCCAAATTTCTGAAAATTTGCAAAACCTTCAGGAAGAAAATTCCAATAATTCCTTAAAAGTTTTATTTAAAAAAAAAAAAAAAATCCCCCAAATTTGGCAAGAAAATTCTTGTAAATATTTTCAAAAAATGAGTAAAAATCTTCCAAAAAATCCTAAAAATATCTAAAGTGATTCCATATATATCAGTAAAACTTCTGATATTTTCTTTAAGAACATTCACATAAAAATCAACCAAAATCCAATGAAATTCACTGCATTTTGGTTGATTTTTTTGTGAATGTTCTTAAGAAACATTTTTAGCATTTCTTTTTTTCCACCAAAAAATGTAGAAAAATTTCCCCAAAATGTTGAAAATGTGGACATCAGAAGTTTCACTGTGAAAATATTTTTTCCCACATTTTAAAACGGGTCAATTTGACCCGCAGGACGACACGAGGGTTAAACCATCTAGTCTGAAAATGAGGCTTTTAGGGCAGCGATGGCTGGTTTGTAGTGTTTCCTCAGTTGATCAACACTTAATTAATGACCACTGTCCTCATCAATTAAACTAATAAAATCAATGAATAAAGTGTCTCATGATTAAAGCTGAAGACTCTAATAAGTAAAACTAACATTTTTGATGAAAACACACATGCACAACGGTTTATTGGATGGTTTTATGAATGTTTTTATATCGAAGGTCTTACTTTTTTTTGTTTGATTTTGTTATGTGATTTATTTTATCATGCACTTTAAGTACTGCACTTTCGATTCAAATCACAAAGACATTCTGATCCTGATTTTTCAGCTATATTGTAAAAGAATCCTCCATACTTCAGGATACTCTGATGTTAAATTGTGTAAAAACAACACATCTTGACATGTGTTTGCAATAAAATTACAATAATTTGGGTTAAAACACAAAAAGCAAAATGCATTCCAGATACTTTATGATTAGTTAGTTGAGCTGCACACACTTAGACATCATTTACTTTTGCACACATGCAGCTAGATATAAATGTAAATTCTTAATCTTTCTCCAACATGCTTTCTGTTGCATTGCATCCACCTTCCTCATGTCTAGAATGTCTCAGTGAGTCTCTATTTATTGTCAATATGTGCAGTTTGTATTGAACTTTTAAGCAATTTAAACATGCAATTTAGACATATCTACAGATGTACATGGCAGCTAAACACTCATTTCCTTTCTGTAAAATGTTGCATGCAAGGGATCTGATAGCAAACCAGAATTCAGTTCCTTGTCTGTGAACACATAGAGCTGATTTGGTTTCTTATTTGACGTTATTTCCCTCATTCGTCCCCTGATCGTCCCACACATGGACGCCTCTAATTAATAACTAGTGTTGTTGCTGCAGCCTCTGTAGCTGCAGTGCTCGGGTCTGGCAGTCATCTGTCATTTGCTCTTCCTGTGAGCCCCTTCAGTCTGTCTGACATCTCTGAGCAAACACAGCCCAATACACAAGCCGAGGCCGGGCCCTCTAGAGCAGCCCTCTTCTAATGTTTGTGTGACAAAAAAGGCAAGGCAAATCCTCGCAATGGAATCAGATAATCACCAACCTGTGAAGAGCCTGCCCCAATCCACATCCACGCCGGCCCCCCGGCCCCCGGATTAACTGTCTGTTTGGCTAATAATTTTAATCTGCTGGAGTGGGCCAAGAATGGGTGACAGAGCGCCGAATAAACATCAGATCCTCTGCTCCCCTCCTCCCAGCACTGTGGCACACATTAGAACCAAACTGCTGCTTTTCAGTCCCAAACTTCCACCAGAAGTGCTTTTTACAGCAGAAATAAGCCCACAGTGTGACGGACTGCTGCCAGACCGGCCCGGCCTGACATCGTCCGGTGGAATGCTCACCCTGCAGAGGGAGGGAGTAGACAAGGAGAGGCCTCTTCAGGTTCACAGGGTCAAGAGATGTCTGTCTGGGACACATGTGCAGCAGGAAAGAGGTCTAATTCAGGACAAATTGAAATGTCAAGATAAAGAAACGAAGCACTAGAAATGTGTTCAGCTCCATCAAATAAACACATAAATCACATCAATCACTGGTTTCTGATTTAACTGAAAGTCTCACAAAAATGATTTCAGTTGGTAATGCTACTTATTTACATTAAATGTGCTAAATTTCTGCCAAAAAATCAAATAATCCTTCAAACTGTCTTCTTTTTAAGGGTAGGAAAACTCCTAAAAAAGATTCAAAGGAGTTTCCATCATCCAAACATAACATGCATGAAGTAAATATGATTATACAGGTACTGTTTCATGTTTCCCATATCAAGATAAACCAACCCTGCAGTTTTTATCATTATTATGCATCCAGTTGTTTCCTTGTTTTGTAAAAATTCAGAAAAAAGTCACCAGCCCAGTTCTTACTCTGTATGACCAATAACCCAAACCTCTAATTTACAGAAAATATTGAGAGGAAAATCAGAAAATTTAAAGAGACTGAAGCATTCAATTTTGCCCTTAGAATAATCACCTGTACTTTGATCTTGATTCTGGCATCAGTTACATCCCAGAACACATCAAACATAGTTTTAGTGTAACTATGGAGAAATTATAATACAGATGACACTTGAGTCTAACTGCTGCTGTTTGAAGTATGGCCACTTAGATATCCTGCTCAGGACGGGGCTGTAGGTCTATTGTCGCACCTTTGTTCTGATAAGGGTCCCTGCCCCCATCGACAAAGTGCGAACGACTGGGAGGGTCGCAGCAATATAAGAGGCCGGAGGAGAGTCGGGGGGGACTCTGTGTATGTTGGGTGACCTGTGCTACCGTCCTGCTGTTTGCCACGCTGAAGCTTCTCCTCATGGATTTCCTCCGCGCTTATCTCCTGGGCACCGTTCTCTTCGGAGTGGCCAAAGCTTTTACGCATGAGGATATGAAGGACGCACTGTTGCAGAAACTGGGGTTGGAGGAAGTTCCAAAGATCCAGAAGAGGGATTTGGAGAATCTGGTTATTCCGGTGCACATCAAGAATAAGTACTTGTCCATGCTGAAGATGCACCACAGCAGAAGGCGCAGATCCTTGCCCAGTTTGGCGGGCATCCTGAGAGGAATCCCTGGCAATGCAGGTAAAAATCCATCCCATGTTTAACAAAATATAACATGCAAACTACATAAAATAGCTTGAAAACAGTTTTGACACAGGTAATAGCTGAACCTAGCAGTCAATCCCGTGCGTAATTTTGACGGTCGGTGCGTAAAGACACTTTTACGCACCAAAGTAGATTCACCAAATCGCTATTTTACACTATTTTAAAACAAAAACGGACTAAAATTGTTGAAATGTTTTGTGTTTAGATATTTCTGGAGAGTATGTGTACTCTGATGCCACCCGGCATCGCATGGTGTTCGACATGGAGGCGAGGATTCCGGATAACAGCGAGGTGACCATGGCGGAGCTGAAGCTCTACCAGCGCGCTTCCTACACCAAACGCTTCACCATGGAGAGGAGGCACCACCGGCCCGTGAACAACGCCAGGGTGAGCATCTACTGGGTGGAGGTGCTGCCCAACGGATTCAACCGGACGTCGCTGATAGACTCCCGGTAAGAGATCATTTCAGTCACATTACCGTGAACGCAGTGGGTCACCTTAATTATAACTCATCTGTGTTGGTCTCCAGGAAAGATCTGGTTTTAATTAATCGTCCTCATCATGTTCACAGGTTGATCCCCATTCACGAAACGGGCTGGAAGAGCTTTGATGTCACCCAGGCGGTGCACTATTGGTCCAAGACGCAGCAGAAGACACCTATGCACCTGGAGGTGTGGATCGAGGGCGAGAGACCCGGCAGCTACGCGGCAGAGATGGCCAAGAGTGTCCGCTTTACCACCCAGGAGCAGACGGACAACACCTTGGGGAAGCCCGAGCTCATCCTCTACACACTCAACCTCGAAGAGTACGGGTAAGGGCGCGAACTTTTGATATACAGGATATTGTATCAGCGTGACAATTAGCCTTCTTCTTGCTTTTTACCTGAGAGTGGCACAGGGGCGTTAGTTTGCTCATAAATTAGCAGCAAATTAGTGGCAGGCACTAGAAAACAACCTGGTTATGTGCTCTATTTGGGTGTTTTACCAACTAAAAAGACAACTAAATGCTTATAAAGTACAATGTAATGCAAACAGAGGTGCAGCTAAGTGATTCAGGGCCCCTTAGATCTTCATAAGGTCACCCCATCCCTCAGTGCCATCCCTTTGTTTCTTTGTCCAAACTGCTTTCTGGCAGCCAAACTTGCACCTTTGAGCTCCTGTAAAATGTTTATTTTTCTGACTATACAATCTTTAGTCACTGAATTCTCCTCATCATTTTTTCCTCAGCTCTCGTGGCGACTGCGACGTCCACCAGAACAAAGACACCTGCTGCAGAGAACAGTACTTCATCAACTTTCGCTCGCTCACCTGGACTCAGTACTGGATCATCGAGCCGGCAGGTTACCAGGCCTTCAGGTGCACCGGAGGATGCAAGCAGCCAAAACGCAACTACGGCTACGGAGAGCGGCGCTGCACGGTGTCCGAAAGTGCACCGCTGCCCATCATGTACCTGGTGAAGAAGGGAGACTACACCGAGATCGAGGTGGCCGAGTTCCCCAACATGATAGTGGAGAGGTGTGCGTGCACATTGGACAACGTCTCCATAGTATGAAGTCAAGGGAAGCAGCTGTAGTTGTCCTGTAATCACAGAGTTATAGGAAGGTTATGGTGTTTTTTCATTTGGGTGTTGATATATTTAAGGGTTTTGAACAACACGTCTAGTACTTTATATTTAAATCTACCGGGAGACGTTCTGCTGCCACTAAACTCCACCTCCCTCCACAAGCACTTCTATATAGTTTGTAAATTCTGATATTTTTTTAATTTGGATTTGTGTGAGCCGTGCTGCTGCCGTCATTCAGATTCTGAGTTTTACTGCTGTACATAAAATGAATGAGTTTATGTTTGGAAAATAAACTGTTTAGTTTGACGTAAAGCTGCTGCCCCTCCCTGCTGCTTCTGTCTGCCTCCATTCACATTCATGACCACATTCACATGCATCCATACAGCTGCCCGTGTCTTTCACCTTGTGTTTGCACTTATAGGAAATTGCAAAGCCGAGTAAATAATTTGCCTAATGACTGACGACGCTTGTTACGCTGTGGAGGGCCAAACCTGCTGTCATGCTTTATTTGCAGTGGGAAGGAGCTACACGGCGCCTACAGAGAAACATGAAGCGGATTCACATTAAGCCGAGCTCTCCATGCGTTTACATCAGGCTTAGGCTGGTAATCAGAGCCCATACCTAACGCCCTGTTTGCTGTCTGAGTGGGGGGTCTCGTCGGTCGCTAATATGCTGCAGATGAAGGTAAACGTACCAAAGACCAGCAGCTGTCTGTCTGGGAGGAACGTGAATTCCCATCATGCAGCGGTGAAAAGAGGAAATGCAGGTGGTGCTGCAAAGAGATAGAAATACAGGAGTGAAGGAATGATTCAGATGCTCAACTTTAGTAATAAAACGCTGTAAAGATGCTCCACTACAAGCAGAAGTTCAGCAAAAGTTTGTAAGTTTGGTTTAGAAAATGCAGTTCAACTACTGAAAGGATGGATAGATAGATAGATAGATAGATAGATAGATAGATAGATAGATAGATAGATAGATAGATAGATAGATAGATAGATAGATAGATAAAAACACGATACTTTTTTTGCACTGCAAAAAAAAAACTGAGTCTTCTACTGTTACAAGTTACATCATTACTACATCATTAATTATAATGAGTGTTTTACAAATCAGGCTTCAACTAATGACTATTTTCATCATGGATTAATCTGATTACTTTCTGAAGTGGTTCATTGTTCGGTTTGTTGCACCAAATGTGCAGATTTTTGGTTAATTAACCAGATGATTCGGCTCTATTTCTATAAACACTTTAAGCTGTGAGCAAATGCAATATTTCAGTAACTCTGCATGTCTGTTCTATCACTATGTGTCGTATTAGATCTAGTTATTTAAGATATGTTTCGATTGGGGATGTTTTCGGCCCAATATTGGAATAAAAACGTAATATCGGTCAATATCGTTATCGTTTTTTTTGCCTATCATGAAAATAGATAAAACGATGCCTGGATTTCACCAGCATTTACCGACTCATAGAGGGAGGGAGAGTGTCAACTGTTGTTTGAGACAATTAAAGAAAAATAAATGTCATTTTTTCGAGCTAACAAGGCTAACGCTACTTGATGCATTAATCATTTCAACTGAGCTTTTACAGGATTTTAACGTTATTACTAATTTAGATCATGTAAGATAAACTATTATGAGATTTTTTTCATGTTGTGTACTTTTATACGAAATTTACTCCCAATGTCTACCTGACATTACTTCTGCCAAGTTAGTAGGTGAAACTAGCAAGCATTAGCTACGTAGCAGGCTAGTGGCTAATGTTAGTTAGCACTTTAAACTGATTTCAAGCCAAAGAATTCTACTTCAAATTAGCTTAGCAAAGCTGTAACTGTATCACCTAGTTGTATCCTTACACGTCCAGCTGTTTTGGATGTTATTCTCAACAAGTTGAACTTCATTAGGGTCCGAGCACCGAATGGTGCGAAGACCCTATTGGAATGCAAGGAATTATTTATTGTTATTTTACGGACTTTTGAATTGCATTTTTGGCGGCCTTATCATACCCCAAAATGCGTCAAACTTGGCATGCTCATCAGGACTGGCGAAAAATTTGATATTTTATGGGAGTTGCGCATGTGTGTGGCAAAATGGCTCCATAGCGCCCCCTACAATGTTGCAAAAAATGGTCATTAGGTCAACTGGCAGAGTGTTTCATCTACAGCTACAAAATTTTGTAGGCATATTCAGCACATCAGGAAACCCAAAAAAGTCAATCATGACCACGCCCTAAACCCAACAGGAAGTCGGCCATCTTGAATTAGCTGTAAATTTTTTAAAATTAATAACTCATTTGGGATGAGTCCGAGATACCTCAAATTTGGCAAATATATGCAACAGTCCTCCCTGATGAAAAGTTATCAAAATGCTCCGCAAAAGTCAAAGGGCGTGGCCATGGCGACTCCCAAAAATACTGATCCTTCGCCATGAAACAGGAAGTGGGGTCTAAACCTCTTGTACATGCTCCAATCTGCCTGAAATTTTACATGTATGATCAGTGTACTGCCCTGACGACATCCATGTATTTGTATACATTGACAGGCATAGCGCCACCTTGTGGTAGCAGGAAATAGACATTTTTTTACACTTTGATGTACTATTCTTAGCACGTTGATCAGATTCACCTCAAATGTGGTGACATAAGACTGAACATGTTGATGATGATTCCCAGAGAAAATGGTGACTTGTCGTCAAGGGGCGTGTCTGTGGCAGCACGGCGAATTTCGATTTCTCGCCATGAAAATTGAATTTATTATATCTCAGCTGGAAAGGGTCCAATCTGGACCAAACTTCATGTGACGGACACCCGTCCGGTTCTGAACACATCCACACTCATAAATTTAGAAATACTCATAGCGCCACCTATTGGCAACAGGAAGAAATTGTCATTACATTTGCACATGCCATTGCTGGAAACTTTGTCAAATCATTCTGAAAATTGGTCAGCTCAGTGATTCCCCCTTGACGATGCCACAGTGTGAAGATTTTGACGATTCATAAAACGTTGTTGCCGTGGCAACGTATCGTTATCGTAATAAACAAAGTACTTTTTGACAGGTTAGGAACGCTCATATGCTCACTAAAATTTCCACACACATCAGGACTCCTGAAATATTTCATATTTTAGATAAATTGTCCATGACTGTTGCAAAATGGCTCGATAGCGCCACCTGGAAAATTTCAAACATTTACTAAGGGCCGTATGTGTCACCTACAGTTCTGAAACTTGGTAGGCATATGTAACTCGTCAAGACGCACAAAAATGTAATTGACACCCATGCCCAAAACCCAACAGGAAGTCAGCCATTTTGAATTATATGTCATATGTTTTGATGAATTTGGGTCATTTTTGTACATTTTCAAAAGCTATAAAGTCAAACAGGGTAACAGCGAGAGAGCTGAAATTCGGCCAGGATGTATTCCAGGCATGGGTGATCAAAAGTTATCAAAATGCTCCACAAAGGTCTGAGGGCGTGGCCATGGCGGCCTCCTGAATTTTGATGCTTCGCCATGAAACACCAACTGCTGTGTAACTGCCCTAAACATGCTCCAATCTGCCTCAAACTTTACATGTATGACCAGAGTCCTGCCCTGATGACATTCACATGCTGAAATACAGCCACAATCATAGCGCCACCTGTTGGATGGACAGGAAATGCTGTATAACTAGCCTGTACATGGTCCGATCTGCCTGAAATTTTATATGTGGGATCAGAGTCCGACCCCGATCACATCCAGTGGCCAATATACACGCTCGGTCGCAGTGCCACCTGGTGGACATGTGTGGATTTGCCGACCAGCAAGGATGCGAGGACCCGTCCAATGCTGCTTGCAGCTTTAATTGTATAACTTTGCTCTTCAAAGCGGTGTCAATGTTTTAAAGCTTTATACCCATGGGAGATGACTTTTAATATTTGTTTTTCATCCCACCAAACAGAGGTGGGATATTTGTATCCATTGCACTTATCAGCCAGGAATAGAGCTAAAGATGAAATAACCCAGGATTGACTCCTCTCTCAGTAAAAAGTGTTTTTCTGTACAAACTGTCTGTTAATGTTAAATGAATGCATTTAACTTGCATATGAACTGTTCCATCAGTCGCTTTGGTTTGACATCAAACAAACAGTTTATTGGCATTTCAAAATGAATGCATCCCCTTCCATTTGACAAACAAAGGAAGTTTTTCTCTCAGCAAAATATACGCTTTGTTTTTAAGATCCCTATCAGGAGCAGAAAAGTGTTCATGATAACTTACAATACATAATTACTCATAATTCAATTCACAATGTGGCAACATGTAACAAGAACGTACAGATGACATCCTTTCATTATTTAGCAAACACTGGCGGTGAAGGATAAAAGGCATAACATACAAAAGAGTACTATACAAACAAAGAGTGACAAGTATTCTGGTGAGATGAGCCTAGAGCCAGAAGTAGTGTGCATGATAACTGTCTTCCATTCAGTTAAGTGTTGGGTTGAATCTGAAAAGGCTGTTGTAGGAGTATGTTTTGTTCAACTTATTAAAACTCATCTTGGTCAAACACACATACAGCTCTTAGGCTTTTCTGCCTATTCCTTGCATTGTTTTAATTCCTGATTCCATTTGAATATAAAGATAACAGCATGATCTCTAGGTTTAAACTAATCTACACTGATGTCCAGGCAGTAGTCTGTGTATTTTAGCCATGCATTCAATATGATTCTATGGATTAAAATGTTGCTCTTTCAGTTGCTCCATTTTGGTCTTGTCTGGAATCCCATTGGATAGGTTGTCCAGTGAAATTTAGTAAAAGCATTTATGGTTCCCAGAGGATGATTCCAAAAAACTGTGGTGATTCTTTGTGCCAACAGTAGTTTGGAAAATTGGCCTCTGAATGAAATAAGCTTGGCTAAACCTAAGCTTCCATGTAGCTCCATTATCCAAGCAAAATGTGAATTTCTCAAATACTTATATGTTAAGAACTTTGAGTGTTTTGACAAAAATATGGCAAATTATGAGGACAAAAATATTTAAATGTGAATACAAACTGGCACTGTATTGAACCATCAAAAACAGATGTATAAAATGTGTGATCTGTCATTTCTGGCGCACGCTAACAACCATGAGAAATGTCAGGGTAAGCTTGTTATCATGCTGATGTTAGTACGTACAGTAGTGAAAAAAAGCTTACATACACTTGTGAAGACTGTGCATATTGTGGCAATCTTGAATTTTCAGTGACTGCTATGGCTCTTAATTTTCTATGCTGGAATGAACGAAACATGTGTCTTTGTCTCAAAAAACATTCATGCATGTTGGTTCTTGTGGATGATTATCTCCACATTCTTCAAGAAAACCTCAAATCATCAGCCAGAAGGATCTTGGATGGAGTTAAGTGTTCCAACAAGACACTGACCAAAAACATGGTAAAGGAATGGTGAAATCAGGCAAGAATTAAGGTTTTAGACTGGTTTTAACTCCTGACTTTAACCCCATTGAGAACCTGTGGACTGTGCTGAAGAAACAAGTCTGTGTGAGTCAACAAATGTAGTCGAACTGCACCGATTCTGTCAAGATGGGTGGTCAAGGACCCAGCCAGAAACTTGGAGATGGCTACTGAAAGCATCTAGTTGAGGTGAAAATGACCAAGGGATGTTTAACCAAATATTCCCATTGCTGTTTGCACATTCTTTTTGAAGCAGTGGATGTTGTCATATTTCCAAAGTACCTGTCATAAATCTATGAAAAAACAACATGCATGATTGTTTTTTGTGACAGAGTATGTTTTAATGATTCCATGACAATAAATTCAGAGTTACGGGAGTCACTGGAAACTCAGGACCACCATGACACACATGTTCTTTGCAAGTCTTTGTAAATCTTTGTTCACAAATGTAGTTTGTATTCATGGTGCAATGCAATGCATAGCCCTGAGAGCTATGAGTGTTGCTGAAGAAGAACTGGTATCTGTCTGTACATATATAGCGAGACTTAATGAAGAGTGTCTGCAGTGGGTGGCCAGGTGACTTCCACCAAAGCTAGGCACAGAGTCGTGAAAACTCAGCAGTGCAGGCCGGTGGGGTGGTGATAAACGGCAGCGTTGAAGTTACTGAGATGGCAATCATGCAGATGAAGTAGATAAAAAAAGAGGAGAATGGAGCTGCTGTTTGTACAGATTGGTGGTCAGAAGCAGTGTGAATATGTTTTGAAATCCAGGAAAAGGGGTAAAAAAAAAATCTTCTTCTGCATTTTTATCATCAACTTTGAATAGAACGTCTGATGAGTATTCAGTAATGTATTCTACATCTATTTAATAGATGTATTTTTGTATATTTTAATATAATGTATTTTCTTTTCACTGTGTAAGAATGACTGAGCTGAGCCAGAAAACAGTCCTTGAAGGAGGGCTGAAAAACAAAAGCAAGAAATTCTCTTGAAATGGAATTGCAGATGGAATGACGTGCTTAGCCTGCTGGAACTGGTTATGTGGAGGGAAATAAACGAATGGATGGATGAATGTGTCAGCATTGAAGAACAGTCTGTGTGCACCTATTGCTATTCTGCTGTGGGTGGAAATACGTCCCGGTTTCTTTGTATGTCTTTACCCCAGTCAGTCAAAATCATATTAGGCATGCAGCAATGGTGTCCCTGCAAAATCAGCTCCGAGGTAATTTGTTTTGGTGGAACATTTGTGCATATAGAAGTGAGCACCTTCATTAAAATGGCTAATTCACTGAAAGAACCAAGCGGACATGCCTGCCATTTTCAGCATGGTGACTAGCACTGTGAGTGTTGCTTTTTCCAAAGTAAATGGGAAAACAGTAACACTTGAATAGCAAAAGGGGAAAAGAATATTACATGAAATGCTGCTGGAAATGGCAGGCACCTACCTGCAACAGCACATTTGGTGAGTCAGACTAAAAATGTGTTGAGAACATGTCCAATGTTCAGGATTCTTTTTTTTTTTTGCTGTCTAAAATGGGGAGGAAGTAGCTCAAGGGACATTCAGATTTGTTAATGAAGAGTTATTGGAGTCTTAATTCATTCTGTTTTGTTAATGAAATGAGTAAGAAACCACATTTTCAGAGATTTGAGAACCGATGGGACTGATTATAGAGTTGAATCTATGAAATCAAATCTTTCAATACTCAGCCTTGTTTTATCATCCTGTTTAATAAAGCTTTAAGTCTGTTGTTTTTAGACTTTCATAGTAAATGACTCCTTAAGTGTTTCACCTTTTTCTCCTGCTGTTTATTTTTCTTTTTTTGCATTTAGCCACACTTTAATCTGTAATTAAAACTTTCTACTGTGTCTCTCTGCTTCCTGAATCTCCCACCTGCCTGCAGTCTGATTGCAGCAATGAGAATCAGCTGCCGTAATCGGCTCACACCAGTCACCTGTTTGCAATTCCACCTCCCAGCATATAAGCCAGCTCTGTCATTCACTCCCTGCTCCACCATGGGCTTGCACATCCTGTGTCAACTCACGACCACCAGAGCTTCTTGGACACGACGCTGCCCTTGTACCCCTGTTTGGGTTTCCTACCTACCCCTTCAGCTGAGTTTCTTCTCGTTGTAAGTATCCAGTTTTGATGGATTAGTTTAGGTTATTCATTGATGGTTTTCTTAAATTTCCCCTCTGTTGTTAGTTTAGAGTCTTTGTTGAATTTTGTAGTCTTGTCTGTTTTCCTATAGGCCATCAGGTGAACCCCAAAAAAGTGGCTAGAAAATGAATTCTGCTCCACGGAAGGGGGACTACTTGTTCAATGCATTTTTTGATAGATAATACCCTTCTGAACACTGGGTTAAAAGTTCACCCAAACTATCCTGACACCATTTTTATCTGGAGCCATAAATGTGTATAGAAGTAAATAGCCAAAAAACGAAAATCTTGTACTGCCTTTTTTGGATTTAAAATGTCCTATATTAAATTTAGCAACACGAAATCTGTCTGAGATGTCATAAACACATGTACTTAACATCAGAAAGAAGTGTTTATTTTTTGGGGTTTTTGTTTTTTTGCACTCCAATGTGAATTCAGATCATAAAATGTAGCTAATTTGTTCTTCAAGTAGTTCAACAGCAGCACATTAAAAACATGAGCTACATTTAGCTAAAAGATTATGTTTTATATGCTAAAACAACTCACAATCGACTCAGGTAAAAAAGAAGTAATGCATATATTTGCCCAAATGCCTGAATATATTACCATGCACCACAAAAGTGGACTAGGGCAAAAATTGACTAGATGGAAGAAGACTCATTGAGGGCAACATATTTTTTGCAACATATAAAACATTTATTGAGATTAAATATTGCCATATAATGTAAATCACAATAACAAAAAATGTCCTTTGTCAAATAATAATAGAATATGTGTTATATTATGGGTCTTTTTTGACAAGGGAGGAAGCAAGGGAGGGTATGGCTCATACTTACAGTAAATTAAAAAACAGTTAAAAAAAAATAAAAATAATAATAATAATAATAATAATAATAATAAGAAGAAGAAAGGTAATGAGAAGAAAGGTGGAAGGGAGTACTTATGAAGAAGACAACTGCTTTAATCACTTAAAAGAAAGACTAACGTTATCTATAAGCACATTATTTTCATCCCTAATCTAAACATATTTGTCATATTTAGAATGTGTGAAACATACCTGCAGTCAATGTTTCTGCTTGAATGAGAGAATCCCTCTTTTGTAGTGTAGCTACATGGATGTATTTTGTAGCTCTTTTGCAGATAATGCAGATGGCTGGAAGGACAGGTCCAGCAGAAGCGAAGGCCAAACCTGAACGGGAACGTAGTTTTTTCCGGGGAGTTTCAGACTGTTCTGCAACTTCGGTTGTTGTAGCCTCCGGAAGGGCTGAAGTGCTCGGTGTTTCAGATGTATTGCCAATCTGTGCAGATTGTTTCTCAGCCCTGACCAATTTCTGCTTATCTGTGAAACGACGGTAGCATGTTGTATGGAAACCAGCATCGATGGGAATATTGTCAAACTCTATATCCTGGCAATGTTTGTAAATTTCGGCTAGGTCTCTGTTTATGCCATGAAGATAAAGCCATTGCTTTAAACAGGCTCTGTATGTGTCCCATCGCTGACAGGTAAAGTCCAACACGTCCTCGTTCTTTACGTTTAAAAGATGCATGCTGTAATTGGCTTACACCAGTCACCTGTTTGCAATTCCACCTGGCAGCATATAAGCCAGCTCTGTCATTCAGTCCCTGCTCCACCATGGGCTCGCACATCCTGCGTCAAGTCACGACCACCAGAGCTTCTTGGACACGACGCTGCCCTTGTACCCCTGTTTGGGTTTCCTACCTACCCCTTCAGCTGAGTTTCTTCTCGTAAGTATCCAGTTTTGATGGATTAGTTTAGGTTATTCATTAATGGTTTTCTTAAATTTCCCCTTTGTTGTTAGTTTGGAGTGTTTGTTGAATTTTGTAGCTTCATACATATGCACTAGTGTGTGGCTTTCAGCTTTCTATAGTTTAACACATTTTTTGGACGTTTTCCTCCCCCAGACCATCTGCTACAAAGTGTTATTGGGTAACAAATGTACCTGATGAAGACCAGAAATGTTCAAGCAGAAAACTTCAGCTTCCATGAAGGGTGAAGACCCAACAACCTTCAAAGCCAATTTGAAAATGGGTAAGAAATGAATGTACACACTGTTTAGTCTAGACCATCATTTGTGCTGATGTCTGTGCTTTTAGATTCTATTAAGATGGGAAAAATAAATAGTGATAAAAGTGTAGTCTGGGTAAAATACACCACCTGCTTAAGCATGACTGGCTGGATTTTTAACTGACCTGCTGATAAATGTTTCAAAGGTGACCATGGACCTTTCTGGAGGATGTTGCACAAGGAGTTTTGTCATTGTTGCCACATTCTGGTTTTGACTTGACTCCATTTGACTGCATCGATTGCCTTTTCTATTTATAGATTATTGTGAGAAATTGCAAGAATTGTTTTTTTTGTTTTGTTTAATGTTTTGTACAAGTTTGTTGTCAATAAAAACCTTTATATATTGAAAAATTGTTTGGATTGTGAACTATTGTTGCAGGAAGAACATCTGTCACTGCAAGTTGATGCTCTGTTTTTTGTTACAGGAAGGAAGGCTGTGCTGCAAGTTGATGCTGTGTTTTTGTTACAGGAAGGAAGGCTGTGCTGCAACTTGATGCTGTGTTTTTGTTACAGGCAGGAAGGCTGTGCTGCAACTTGATGCTGTGTTTTTGTTACAGGAAGCAAGGCTGTGCTGTAAGTTGATGCTGTGTTTTTGTTACAGGAAGCAAGGCTGTGCTGTAAGTTGATGCTATGTTTTTGTTGCAGGAAGGCTGTGCTGCAAGTTAATGCTGTGTTTTTGTTACAGGAAGGAAGGCTGTGCTGCAACTTGATGCTGTGTTTTTGTTACAGGAAGCAAGGCTGTGCTGTAAGTTGATGCTATGTTTTTGTTGCAGGAAGGCTGTGCTGCAAGTTAATGCTGTGTTTTTGTTACAGGAAGGAAGGCTGTGCTGCAACTTGATGCTGTGTTTTTGTTACAGGAAGAATGTCAGTGGCTGCAGCTTGTTGCAGGAAGAATGTCAGTGGCTGCAACTTGATTATTTCCTCTGGTTACAGGAAGAAGTCAGTGGCTGCAACTTGATTTTTTTCTTGTGGTTACAGGAAGAAGTTGGTGGCTGCAACTTGATTATTTCCTCTGGTTACAGGAAGAAGTTGGTGGCTGCAACTTGATTATTTCCTATTGTTACAGGCAAGTCAAGTCTGCTTGTTTTTGTTTTCTTGTATTAGGTTCTTTTTCTTTGTTTCTGTTAGCTTCTTTGTTTTCTCTTTTCTTTTCTGTGTTTATTCTTTTCTGTTTTAATTTTTTCTTATTTTATTTTTTTTTTATTTTTTTTTTTTCATTTTTTGCATTGGTTTTTCCATTTGGTTTTTCGAGTGCACGGAAGGGAGTCGGGAGTCGGGAGTCGGGAGTCGGGAGTCGGGAGTCGGGAGTCGGGAGTCGGGAGTCGGGAGTCGGGAGTCGGGAGTCGGGAGTCGGGAGTCGGGAGTCGGGAGTCGGGAGTCGGGAGTCGGGAGTCGGGAGTCGGGAGTCGGGAGTCGGGAGTCGGGAGTCGGGAGTCGGGAGTCGGGAGTCGGGAGTCGGGAGTCGGGAGTCGGGAGTCGGGAGTCGGGAGTCGGGAGTCGGGAGTCGGGAGTCGGGAGTCGGGAGTCCCAACCTGAACCCAACTTCAGCTACTATGATATTGCTCATGATTGTCAAAAACATACCACTTATTATAAAGAACAATTACTGACTAAGATCCAAACAAAACTAATAAAAACATTCAAGAGCACAAAATTCCACCAAACACCTGCATACTGTTTGTATAAATATGTTGTATGTACACACAATTCCATCCCTGTAACTGATAAAAAAAAGCAGCTTAATCTCAACCATAAACCAGTACAATCCCTTCACATTACATTATCATTTTTCCTCATAAATAAAAGTGTAACTTTCAAACTGACAATTTAATGCTCAAAAGATGAACTGTCAACAACACCACTGCAACACACACAATGGGATTTTCCTATACTTCTACATGTTTTGCAGTAAAGCTGTACTTCATATTAAAACTTTCCACAGTCAAACTATTTCAAATCATTTGCTAATTTCATTTTTTTTTTTTTTTTAGAAGAGCCAGGGGGTGATGGAGGGTTCCCGAAATAGCTGCCCATCTATGTATAGTTTGCCCACAACCAGTGCAGTCCGTTTACCTTTGTCTGTGTTCTTTCATGATGGGGTATAGTACTTTGCGCCTCTCATTGATTTCCCTGGGAAACTGGTCATTCATCCCGAACGACGTGCCTTTCAGCTCCCGTCCTTTGCTTCTTACGAGCACTTTCTGCTGGAAGTGCTCGAACTTTGCAATAATAGGACGGTGTCGGTTTCCTCCTCGGGGTCCGAGCCGGTGGACGCGGTGGAAAGTGATGTTTTTAACAGTTTCCGCAGGGATTTTAAGCGCCGACACCATGAAGTTTTTAACAAGAGTCTCTGGGTTATCCGGTGTGGACTCAGGGATACCAGAGAAGATCAGGTTGTCCCGCATGCTCCTCGACTGGATGTCCAGGACGGTCTCCCTCAGGGTTGTGTTTTCTTTTTTAAGCGTATCCACCTCTGAAGTGACCGCTGTCAGCGTGGACCGGAGTTCGGTGTTGTCCCTCTGCAGATCCTCTATCTGCTGGTGGGTGAACTCCAGGCTTGCTTTCAGGTGTTTTATTTCCTGGTGAAGCAAACTAAGGATATCGAGCTTCTTATTAATGGATTCTAGAACACTTACCTGGATATCTGTCACCTCCAGGTCTTGTGTGTCAGTCGAAGAGTACCTTCTTCCTCTTGCTCGGGTTGGCGTCTTCCATCACGCACCGGACGAAGTAGTCGTCAATGAAGTTCTCAAGGTCCTCCACTGTGAGCACTACCGTTTCCGATCTTGCGCAGGCTATTTAGCTAGGTTGTTGGTTTATTTATTTATTTTTAATACAAATACGTCGAGATAACGGCGGTTTGTTTACTTCTCATCTAGCAGCTGGGAGCCGCCATGTTGAATTTCGTCACTCTCGCTGAATCTCGCGATCTCACAGCATCACGTTCCCTGTGTTGTTGTCATTTTTAGTTGGCAGGCATTAAAGTCACTCAATCTTTCCAATTATCTTGCTAATTTCAAACACTGAACTGATTTTATTATTTCCTACAAACAACTAATCTGTACTACAATTAATACCAGTGTTTAACTGACAAAGAAGGTCTCTTCCCATCACACTCAAAAGTGTTACTTCAACAATCACATACTATACTCCACAGCTGATCCTGCTTTTCAAACATAAACTTGATGAAAAATTAATTTACTTATGGGGCGCCTGAAACTCCTACAACAATTACTTTACAACTACAAATGAAAACATTATCAGTGAAACATACAACAAAAAGTATACCCCCTTTATCAATTCATAGCTTCAATTTAATTACATAATGACACACACATTTTGCAAAAATACTTTATCGAAATATTGATAGACACAACTGGTAATATATTTTGACTTATTTCACCTATTGATCATCTTGTTCTATTTATCCTGCTCTCAGGATACTCTGTAAAACTTAAAAATAAATTTAATATTTATATAATTTCCTTAAGCTACACAAATTAAACATTTAACACTATTATTTACTACCAACGCATTAATTTACTTAATATAGTTAACTTTTAAGATTATAGTTAATTTTAATCCAGCACACATGAAATTTTAGTTTCTCTGTATGGACCACAGCAATACCAAACCATTACATTCTCAACTCAAAGCGTAGAAAAAATCCACTTTATATTACACAAATAATTTTACATTGACCCCTTTCCTTTTTACTACTGATCATATTAGATTTCCAATAGGAGACTATTAAACTCTAGTGTTTACAGAGTTCAAAACATTCCATTCTACTGACAAGCTCCTTACTACTCTGCAGTCTGTGGCCCAGTCTCTCATTCTCCTATAATTCCCACATTGTCTGCATTTCAACTGTGTTCAGGGAGCAGCCTTCTGATAAAAACAACACCGGGGCTGATCTGTGAAATGAAACAATTATTTAACCTTAGCACATCATTCAGTGGAGAAACAACCATCCTTCTACATTTCCATCAACACATGCATTGAGTCTATCCACACACTACTATGCCATGACTGATTTGACACTCTATACCTGTAAGAAATCTCACGACACACACTCTAGAACTAAGGCAAACACCACTGTGATCTGTTAACCATGTCTGCACATCTAGCTCATCAGGTCACTGGACATTCTCAGTGGGAGGTAGATCAAAAGATTCCTCAACCACAGACCGCTCTGTGCCAAAACATACAGTGCAACAATGACTTCATTCTTCATTCTGGAACCACAACATTAGACAATGTAGCTGTAACTCACAACCAATCAAGACATTTCATCACACTAATGAAAGGATCTGGTGCACTAAACACTATATCTCGGGCCTCCACTGAACTCCAAGGCTGACACACAGCTGTGTTAACAATCATGCATTTACACAAAGCTAGATTAGTTTCAAAAAGCTCTGACTCCTCCATCTTATCACTTTGAAGAAAAACACATGAAGAACATGCAGACTGTTAAACTTTTTTCATCAACTCATCATTACTCTGTCCCTTTTCTACACCACCATTTCCTGAAACTTAGCCTGATCCTCAGTCCGGTTCTGTGTTAAGTCAAGATTCAACCTCTTTATCCTTTATCTTAGTCAATTCTTCCTGAAGAACAGCAATGATCTTAAGTTTCTTACCTGTGTTCTTAGCTCTGACTAATGACTTAATTGCTGCTACACTGACCAGCATAAATGCATCAGATTTAATTTTAGCTGTTAATGCATCACAGTTAGATTCAGATTCTTCTTTAGGCAAATTATTCATTGATTTCACATTTTAACAACAAGTCTCACCTGATTTGGACTGATGACAACCCATGATTATTTTCTTTCACTCAAAAATAGGCATTCATAGAGTGTAGTATGACTGTGCAACAATGTAGACAGATATGGACAATAGCAACAAAGAGATATTTGCAAAAAAAAATCATGTGTAAATGTTAATTAATTAGTGGTTGGTAGCTGCCTCCATATCTCAACTTCTGTCTGTTATGTCCACTAAGTGTTATCCTTTTTTTTAATAGTCACTTGTCAACAGAGTGGTTGTGTTTTGGTCACACTTTCTGGTCACTGTCCCTTAAAGTCCCATCTGACAGGTCAGTGGTTGACAATTTGTCACCATTTGAACTGCTCTAAAGATTTTTCTGCATGATTGGCTAACTTCAACCCTTTTCTAAGCATCACATTAGAAAATAAATGTCTTTCTTTTGTTTCCTGCTGCAGCCACATTTGGTCTAATATCTTTCTATATCACATAACGGATGTCTGTGACCACTGTGCAAAAGTTCCATTTCACTTTGGAAGAGCATTTGCCTGTTCTCATTCCCTCAACCAAAGACATGTTTTTCATTCTCATATAGTCTCATTACAATTTGATCAGGGGGCAGGATGTACCAAATGATTGTTTCTGATGTTTTCTGAAAAAAAATCATGTTACCTGGCAGTAACAGTTATTATTGTGCAGGCTTTGAACAGTCTGACTCCCAGATAGTTAATTGCTGTTTATTGTGAAGCCACTGGAAACCTCGAAACTTTTATTCAGTACAAGCAAACAGCTAAATGTGTAGAAAATGTGGCCACAGGCAAGCAAACAATTTAACTTGTACAAAAAGTAGCCGATCAATTGTTACAAGCTTTCAATTAGACTGAAACTATCTCAACTTTTCCACAGTTTTTTCTGTAACGAGCACCAAATTATGATATAAGTAATATTTGAGGGGAGGGGAAAACATTAGAAATAAGTAGACTTTTGTGTTGTAGAATGATGTTTCTCCTGTCCAGTTCAGTTCATCGTATCATGACCCCTCAGCAATCTTTGTATAAACTGTAAATCAATACTAGCTTCAAAGTACAGCACGAGTTACTCCACCAAATCCTAAAATGGTCCTTTCAGAGATGCCTACATACCAAAACAAACCAAAACAAATAAAAATAAATTAGCTTTAAATAATTCCCCATTAGAGGAAAGTTGTCTTTCTATTTGTGTACTGCAATTTTATTCAAACCACACATGAAACCTGGTTCAGTTCAACATTCATATAAACTTTTCTTTTGGAACTTTTTAATTACATGAATCTGCTGAATCAGTCTAATGGTACTTTTATTTTCAGTACTCCTTCAAGGACTGTTGTGCGGCTCAGTCATTCTGACAAGTAAAATACAAACTGTTGTGTGGCTGCATTAAATAGATGTAGACACTAACTTGATGATTAAATGGCAGAAGAATGTTTGACTTCTTGGTTTAAGAAGCACAGTTATTCTGCTTCTGCTGCCACTCAACCTAACTGCATACAAATCCTCCTCTTTTTCTCCTTTGACCTACATTCAATTTAAATTCAAAATCCTCCTGTATACATTCAAGGCTATCCACAACCTCGCTCCCTATCGTCTGATCTCCATCACATCGCCTCCTCCACCCGCTCTCTCAGATCCTCTTAGTCCATCCACCTCACAGTGCCCTCCATCCGCCTCAGCACCATCATGGGCAGCAGGGTTTTCTGCCGCTCTGCTCCCAAACTCTGGAACTCACTCCCACCGGACATCTGTAATATCGACTCTCTGCTTCTCTTCACATCCAGACCCAAAACTCACCTGTTAAAGACTATTTATTCTCTGTAATTGCCTCTTTCTTGTATGTATAGTTTTTATCTGTTGTGTTTGTTTTTCTTATAAAGCATCCTTGGGTGTCAAGAAAAGTGCTTACAAATAAAATTTATTATTATTATTATTATTATTATTATTATTATTATTATTATTATTATTGTTATTATTATATTCTTGTGACTTTGCAGCTCCTCCTATGGGATCTCCAGGTGTTCCTCAGCATGATAAGATATGCGGTCCCTCCAGCGAGTTCTGGGTCTATCTAGCGGTTGTCTCTCAGTTGGACGTGTCTAGAAAACCTCCAATAAAAGGCGCCCAGGAGGAATCACAGTCAGATGTTTGAATCACCTCGGCCGACTCCTTTCTACACAAAGAAAAGGCAACTTTACTGCAATATGCCCAAGCTCCTGTCCTTATGCCATCCTGACTTTGATGGCAAAGATTTCCGAGAGGAGCTGCTGGCATTGCTTCCGCTGGAGGACAACACCACAATTCTCCACAAACGCGGTGAAAATGATGCCGTTGGACGAGGCGTCCATTCAGAGCGAGCTGGCTGAAATCCAGGCTGCTCTCCATGGTGCTGAAAACCTCAGCACATTCTGGGTGTCTTGTCCCGAGGACTATGGCACATTGAAGACGCTGGCTATGTATGTTCTCACCATGTTGGGTTCAACCTACACCTGCGAGGCTGCGTTCTCCAAGATGAACTCGATAAAAACACTGAGAGGAACCGACTGTCAAACCAGTCTTTGGAGGACTGTTTGCTCATAAGTCTGACAGCGGCCAAGCCTGATGTGGAAAAGTTGGTGTCAGAGGGGAAATGTAACTTCAGCCATTAAGCAGTGTGAGTAGCACATTTCAGCCTTGTGATTTGAAATCGCTGTAGCCCACTTAACGTTTTATTTGATGTGCCAACATTATTTGTGACCTGTTTTGTTCTGCTACCAGGTTAGTATTTATTTACCAAGCTATTTTAACTTATGCCAGTTGGTTTTTCCTCCTTTCTTTGTCCTGAGAAGTCTAGTAGTATGAAGCATGTTGTTGAGACTTTGAAATAAAAACCAAATGTTAAGTAAGGGCATGAGGAAAAGTTATGTTAACAAAAAAAAGAACTGTGTGAAACAATAAATGTTAAACAGTGCAGCCTAAATAGAGTCATAAATGGTGGGGATTACTGATAGTTAAGAGTCTCAGTTATTGTTGTTTTCAGTTGCTTTAATAGTGTGGATCACATGATATTTTCTCTTTGATCCTCACAATTTTGGAATCCAGTCGCGGGCCGGATTGGACGGTTCGGCGGGCCGGATTCGGCCCGCGGGCCGCCAGTTGATGATCACTGCATTAAAATATATGTGAAACATTATGGAATCTTTAAAGTAACTTTGTTGTTAGTAAGTTGCTGCCACTTACAGCAGTATTGACAGGCTTTTTTGAGAAAATGCAGTCATAGTCTGTTCATTACACCCGTGTTTAATTTGAATAAAGGATAAAAGAAGCAGTGTAATGCTTTGTATTTCTTGTTCCCATTTTACGCTCTGAACATAATGAACCATGATCTCAAAGCTGAGTGTGTGTGCCGAACAGTGATCTTTGTGTACTGCTACACCCTTACCTCTTCCTGTGTAATTCAGTAGCATTTGCCATTTATTGTCCTCTTGCACTGCTGTGACTGACACTTTGTTTTTTGCTTCATAGGACCAGACCTGCTGGGATCTGTACAGATGTCTTGATGAGGGTGGGAGTGGTTTCAGCAAAGGAGAGCTGGATCAGTCTACAAACACATATTTGTAACCAGTGTGGGAAAGCTTTCAGGCAGTCAGGTTATTTGAAACGTCATATGCTCCATCCACACTGAAGAAATTAGTTTTTTACTGTGATATTTCCTCATGTTTGAGAAAGTAGTTATTATCTTAACTGTGAAATAAAAGCCCTCCTTAAACATTATTTAATCTAGTCTCTTTTTCAAAAGAGGCCTGAGAACAACAGACATTCCAATAAATACCCTTAGTTAGTAAACTGAAACTAAATCAATCGTATTTTTAACTACTGTAACCAAACCTCCACTGCCATATTAGAACAGGATATGCTTTTATTTCTAAAACATTGCCAACGGTTTTGACAAATCATTCTGTGGTTTCATTTGAGAAAGTTGTTGCCCCAGCATTGTCCTACAGGGGGCAGATGTTTTAAAACTACATTTGTCTTTCATGTGTCACCATTTGCTTGCATATTTCATAAACATCACAATCACTAATTTCCAACTCTATACTGATGATACCTTCCTGGTTTTCTTAGCTGGCAGGAGATGAATTTTTGCATCCGTACCCTGATTTTCATTATCGAGGCTCGCTTTTTCCCCTAACATTCTCCCACAACGGGAGTATTTGACCTTTAAAGTCACGGTTTCTTCTACTGACCGGCACCTTTGTGATTAATCCTTGCAGCTCTACTGCATGATCTACTGTTTGCTTTACCCCGTTAGTCATTCTGTAATAACAGTGCAGTTTCTGCTGCTGCTGGTTTTCAACAAATTCCAGGAGAAGAACATACATTTCTCCCATTCACGTCTCCCTGTGATTTACTATTGATTTAGCTGATTTAGCTTTAAAGCACAGCATGCTCCCCTTCTGTCTTCCGTTAGGCTCTGCTAAGCCTCCTGCTGCTGAAGCTTCTTACCGGAGCATTGGTTTGGAAAAATAAGCAAAAAAAAGTCCAAGGATTCACCTATGTGGGCCCCTCAAAATTTTTCATTATCACTCCCTGTTTTACCTCTACTATTTTTTTCGTCATGTTTTTTAACGGTTTATTCAGTGTTATTAGGGTCCGAGCACCAAAGGTGCGAAGACCCTATTGAAACCCTGTGGTTTATTAGGGTCCGAGCACCAAAGGTGCGAAGACCCTATTGAAACCCTGTGGTTTATTATTATAAACCTATTGAAACCCTAAGAATTATTAGGGTCCGAGCACCACGAAGTGGTGCGAGGAACCTATTGAAACCCTAAGAATTATTAGGGTCCGAGCACCACGAAGTGGTGCGAGGAACCTATTGAAACCCTAAGAATTATTAGGGTCCGAGCACCGAATGGTGCGAAGACCCTTTTGGAATGCAAGGAATTATTTGTTATTCTTTGGCGAACTTTTGAATTGCACTTTTGGCGGCTTTATCATACCCCAAAATGCATGAGACGGGGCACACACATCAGGACTGGTGAAAAATTTGATATTTTATGGGAGTTGAGCATGTGTGTGGCAAAGTGGCTCCATAGCGCCCCCTACAAAGTTGCAAAAAGTTGTCATTAGGCCAACTGGCACAGTGTTTAATCTACAGCTACAAAATTTTGTGTGCTTATGCAGCGCATCAGGACACATGAAAAAGTCAATCATGGCCACGCCCTAAAGCCAACAGGAAGTCGGCCATCTTGAATTAACTGTGGTATTTTTTGAGATTAATAACTTAGTGGGGGTAAGTCCGAGAGACCCCAAATTTGGCAAATATATGCAACACTGCTTCCTGATGAAAAGTTATCAAAATGCTCTGCAAAAGTCAAAGGGCGTGGCCATGGCGACTCCCAAAAATACTGATCCTTCGCCATGAAACAGGAAGTGGGGTCTAACTCTGCTGTACATGCTCCAATCTGCCTGAAATTTTACATGTGTGATCAGTGTCCAGCCCTAACGACATCCATGTGGTTGTGTACATTGACAGTCATAGCGCCACCGTCTGGTATTAAGAAATAGACATTTTTTACATTTTGATGTACTATTCTTAGCACGTTGATCAGATTCACCTCAAATTTGGTGACATAAGCCTGAACACATTGATGATGATTCCCAGAGAAAATGGTGACTGGTCGTCAAGGGGCGTGTCTGTGGCGGCGCGGCGAATTTTGATTTCTCGCCATGAAAATTTAATTATTAATATCTCAGCTGGAAATGATCCAATCCGGACCAAACTTGATGTGATGGACACCAGTCCGGGTCTGAACACATCCACATTTATAAATTTAGAAATACTCATAGCGCCACCTATTGGCAACAGGAAGAAATTGTCATTACATTTGCACGTGCCATTGCCAGAAACTTTGTCATATCATTCTGAAAATTGGTCAGGTGAGTGGTCACACCTTGATGATGCCACAGTGTGACGATTTTGACAATTCATAAAACGGTGTTGCCGTGGCAACGCATTGTTTCCGTAATAAACAAAGTACTTTTTGACAGGTTAGGAACGCTCATATGCTCACCAAAATTGCCACACACATCATGACTGATGAAATATTTGATATTTTAGACAAATTGTCCATGACTGTTGCAAAATGGCTCCATAGCGCCACCTGGAAAATTTCAAACATTTACTACGGCCAGTACGTGTCACCTACAATCATGAAATTTGACACACATATGTAACTCATGAAGACGCACAAAAATTTAATTGACACCCATGGCCAAAACCCATCGGGAAGTCGGCCATTTTGAATTATATGTCATATGTTTTGAAGATTTTCGGTCATTTTTAGACATTTTCAAAAGCTATAAACTCAAACAGGGTAACAGCGAGAGAGCTGAAATTTGGCCAGGATGTATTCCAGGCATGGGTGATCAAAAGTTATCAAAATGCTCCACAAAAGTCTGAGGGCGTGGCCATGGCGGCCTCCTGAACTTTGATGCTTCGCCATGAAACATCAACTGCTGTGTAACTGCCCTAAACATGCTCCAGTCTGCCTCAAACTTTACATGTATGATCAGAGTCCAGTCCTAATCACATCCATAGGCCGACATACACTCTCGGTCGCAGCACCACCTGTTGGATGGAAAGACATGCTCTATAACTAGCCTGTACATGGTCCGATCTGCCTGAAATTTTATATGTGGGATCAGAGTCCGACCCTGATCACATCCAGTGGCCAATATACACGCTCGGTTGCAGTGCCACCTGGTGGATGGACAGGAAAGGCTCTATAAGTAGCCTGAACATGCTCCAATCTGCCTGAAATTTTACACGTGTGATCGGAGCCCAGCCCTCATCACATTTAGAGGCCAACATGCACTTTCGGTCGCAGCGCCACCTGGTGGACATGCGTGGATTTGCCGACCAGCAAGGATGCGAGGACCCGTCCAATGCTGCTTGCAGCTTTAATTTCTGTTTGTTTTGACTTCAGTTGAAGTAGTTTTCTTATTTTACGTTTCCATCTGAAAGCCTTGTTTACATCTGAGAATGCATCCAATGAGGCATCACAGTAAAATGAGGCCTGATGTGGTAATTCCACCACAGGAGATATGAGATGTTACCTAGAATTAGTTAAACAGCCCACAGATATCGGAATTGGAAATTGAGAGTGGGACGATATCAGCATATCGGCTATCGGCAAAAAAGCCGGTATCGGACATCCCTACTTTTGATAACGACCACAAATGTCACCAGGTGTCGTCAAATTCAGTAGAATCAACCCTTTGCTGGCTTTAAATGTAGTAAAAGTAGCAAACTTTTGTGAGGAATCTTAAATTGGGCAGTTATTGGTTCTTCTGAGACCAATTTTTGGTAAACATTTGGTTTGGTAAATCATAACAAACACATGAGCATGGTGGCGGCAGCATCATTCTGCGGAGACAATTTCCTGCAACAGACCTTGGAAGGCAAAATGACTGAAAACCAGTGAAATCCTGGATTAAAACAATTTGCAAACCTTTTATGACATTTGTCGTCTAGCAGGACCAAAAGCAGCTGAGAAACGATTGAAACTTTGGTAGAGATCAGTCTGAAAATAGATGAGTTTCTGTCTAAATTCTGTTGAACTAAAACAACTTCTAACTTGTCAGAGGTTTTTCAGGTTGTTTTCAAATTGCATCATGTGCATCAACTCTTTTCTTCAGAAAGTCACATTTTCTTGCAAAACTGAAGAATTTTCTTTAAAATGCTGCCGTTTCTATCAATTTTTTCTGATGCAATACTTGAAAAACGTTCATAAAATGATATGACCAAAAAAAGTCACTTTAAATCAACTGAATAAAGGCAATAAAACATTTAAAAACTCATACAGGCATTGCAACAAATCACAACTCCACCATATATCAACTTCGTTAACTTTAATAGAGACAAATGAAAAAAAAAAATACAATCCCAATTTTCTTAACACAAATATTAAAAACCGTCAGATAGAAAAGACAACAAATCTGAAAATGTCTCAAAGCTTTTGCGCTGTTGGTTTAATAATAAAAGACCTGATATACAACCTGCAACACAAAGCGATAAAAATATAGTGTCTGTTGTATTATAGATTATACTGTAAACCCAAAGCTTGCATTCAGCTAGATTTATGTATCCAGAACAATAAAAAAGGAGGGCACAGACTCTCCAGACATTAAATAGAATCGACAGTTCATCACACAGCAGTACGCGGGCAAACCGATACTTCCTTAATCACAACACATTTATTACTCAATTAATTCATGGAAACTCGTGCATGGTTGAATTAGTGGCAAGTATTTACATGTTTATTGGGCATGTAAGAAATAAAAACACGGACACACCAGCGGAGTCGTAGTGGAAACGTTTGTTTTCCGGAGACGTTATGGGCCGTTTGAATGGGGAGCTGCCGTTACTGTCGGGCCACACAGTCACCAACACCAACTCTACAGAGCTTCTAAAGGAACGACGGCGTCAGAGCTGGAAAGCCAGAGTTTGAGAAGGTCTGAATGAGCGGTTGGTGGAAGTGTCGCGATGCCGTGTAGCCCTTTAGGTTTGCTGGTGAAGAGAAGCTACCCCGCCTTTGTGCTGAACTCGTCAAACTGAAAAAGTGGTGTCAAATCTAAAAAAAAACAACCAAATTCATCAAACTGACACTGGGTGTACTGATCAGTGCTCGGCGTTTCTCAGAAGTCTACTGCACTAAAGGAACCGTTGATAGACAATCTAGAAAACATACTTCCTCCTGAGAATCAAGCGTCATCAGTGCCCCAAACTCAACATAAATTAAACATACATGGATTAAAAAGGCATAATGCAGCACTAAAAATGGCTTATTTCTATCCTTAAAATGGCTTGGCCAAAATACTTTCTCAAAGCAATGTACAGTGGAGTAGCTAGAGGACTAGAAATGACATAAAGACAAGACAGTCGAGAGGAATACTAGTGGAGCTTGTAGCCGGGCTGAAGTCCGTACGGTTTGCAGTAGCAAACTGGGCCGTCGCCCTTTCAAAGGTCTGTTACACACCTTTGAACTGAATCAAAAGTCATAAACCAGGAAGAATGTAAAAAAGCCAACGAGTCGTTTATTGTAGGTCTATGGAGTTTAGGTTACAGGATCAATAGTGGCAACAAAAGACAGAAACTTGCCGGAATTAAACTGCTGGACTCTACGGACAGTCTAACATGATCAGCTATCATCCGGCCCACAAGCCAGAGTTCCTTTCAATCATCAGGGTTTCTTAAACTTCTCATACAAACTACGCACAAAAAAAAATTATATTTACAATTTGTAATAAAAAAAAGCCAAAAAAAATAAATCACAGCACAGATAAAATGCACAACCCTGAAAAGAAAACCTTAACATCTGCCTGACTGCTTCCTGATATCACAAATAGATCTTTTCTCCTTTAAAAGCATGTCATTTAAAAGTGGATGAGGTGGAAAGAGAGAATGAAATATACAACAAAAAGAAAGGAAATAAACAGATGATTGAATGGAGCTGAACCCACACTGTACAGGTGAATAGAGATTATATAAAGCTTCCTTTACTCCTCTGACGGAATGTCGATCCACGTTGCTTTAGTCTGGGTTGGTGGGTTTCAGGTTATTAAAAGTGGGTTCTAAGAAAATAAAAATAAAAAAAACTCATAACAGCGGGGACAGCGGGGATGTTCCGTGGCTAGCGGTGGATCTCAGAGTCGCCACCAGTCCATTAGAACAAGAGTGTTAGTAATATCCAGGCTGGTACTGCTGGCTCCACAGCTTCTGGTTCCAGAACTGTACAGAACAGACAAGCAAGACTTTACACCGAGAACATGTTCCATAATTTACAAGACTTTAGATCATTCACCATCAGGGGAGTTCAGGGAAACACTACAAGGTCAACTAAAAGTCACTAAAAGTAGGATTTTTTTTTGTATTAAACATTTTGTGAAATTTTGTTCAAAAATGCTAGAAAGAGTTCCACATTTAGAGTCAAAGGTTTTTAGCTTTCAGTCAGAAGAAAATCCATTGTTACCATGTTTATAAAATGTTCTATAAATCAGACAAACCTTCAGAATCTAGAATGAAACGTCTGCTGAAGGGGAGACTTCTGGCTGTCAGGGCTCCACACCAAAACGCTTTATCTGCAACTCTATTCTGAGAGTGTCAACTGTGCTTGATAGAATTTCACGATTCGTTCGATTCGGTGAATTTTCCCAAAGGAACCTGAAGTTACATGCGATACGTTCGAGGACTGTTGGAAAGTTCCGTGTCCGATGAATTTTTCAATTTTTACAGTTTCTGGCTCGGTTGACCGGAGGGTTTGTGGCGATTTTTTAAAACTGCCGGTGGGTTCAGAGGGTTACAGCATCCTCATGTTTAATGTTCTCTGTGTTTTCTTACATGCATGATGATCATTAGCTGTCTTGGTGTCGCTTCAACAGGCAGCTTCTACTTTAACCTCAGTGGTGGGAAGTACTACTTTATAACTTTGGTGTACAGCGGTATTTATGCTTTAAAATGCAGTCTTCTTGTGAAATATGGAGAGCAACTACACACATGAAGAAAACATCACTCCGTTTCATCTGGGATAAATCTACCATTAGAACGCCCTAGTTTAACGCTTCAAAAATGATTTTTGGTCACACCTGCCTGAGCACTGCAGCTACCAATCAGTGGCCACCAATCAGTGGCCACCAATCAGTGGCCACCAATCAGTGGCCACCAATCAGTGGCCACCAATCAGTGGCCACCAATCAGTGGCCACCAATCAGTGGCCACCAATCAGCGGCCACCAATCAGTGGCCACCAATCAGCGGCCACCAATCAGCAGCTGCTGTAATGTGGGGCGTTTAGGGAACATTTGTAAATTGTGCGTCTGTCCATAAGTGATGTGTTCTGCCTGTGATCAGTTAGGAGGTGAAAAAGTTATTCTTGAGTCCTGAATGTTAACAGGAAATATTTGAGAAAACAATCCCTTAAAATATGGATCATAACTGAAATATGGCAAAACAAACACTCAAATGTGTATTTTGGATGTTTTCTCTCCACTGGTCTGAAGGGAGACATGTTAGTATTAAGAACCTGAATATTTACTGCAGAGTTTAATCCAGAAATTCAAGTTAAATCAGATTTTATTGAACCTAATGAGTCTTCAGAAGTACTCACCCCTTGTTGCCAGCTCTGGTTGAAGGCCTGGGCCTTGTCCATGCCGTTCCTGTTGCCAAAGTTGCCGCTGTTCCTGTTGTTACCAAAGTTTCCGTTCTTGTTTCCAAAATTGCCACGGCCTCCACCTCTCTGCTGAAACTGTAGATACAGAAGATCAGACGACCTTTAGCAGCCCTCAGTCATGTTCACGTGTTCTCCACCAGGTTTTAAATCTGTTGTCAGAGCTACAGCCTGAAGGCATCAAGTATGAGAACTAAACCCACCTGGCCGGGGTGGCCCCTGTTTCCGCCACGGTTCATGCTGGGTCCGCCTCCTCTGCTCATGTTCCCTCTGTTCATTGGACCTCCTCTGTTCATGGGTGCTCCTCTGGGTCCCATGTAGCCCCTCATTGGTCTGCCCCTGGGGGAGCCGCCCAGGCTGGGGATGGGGCCGCCCCGGTTGAAGTTTCCACGCTGGGGGAATCCTCCTCTGAAGGCTGGAGGGGGCAGGAATCCACGAGGAGGGCGGTTGAAGCCGCCGCGAGGTCCAGGAGCTGCAGACAGATCAGAGAAGAGGTTAGAATAAAAGGCTCTTAGCAGCATAATGAGCTGTATGTGCTACTAGTAGAACCATCAGACCTCCTCTGAAGTTGCCTCTGTTCTGGAAGCCTCCACGTCCACCTCCTCTCTGTCCAGGTCCACCACCGCGGCCAAACTGGTTCTTTCCTCCCCGGCCGCCGCCTCGCAGGCCTCCGCCTCTCTTGGGCGTCGTGCTGCCCTGGTTGGGCTTCTTCTCAGCAGGAAGAGCCGTCTTGCTCTCCTCTTTGTACTGTTCCAGCAGCTTGGCCGCCTCCTCCTTCTGCATCTGAGCGTAGATGACCTCGTTGAAGCTCTCGCCCTCCTCAGGCAGAGAGTAGAAGCCTGTGACAGGAGGAAAACAAAACAGAATCAGCAATCAAAGTAGACTACGGATCGACTGATATGGTTTTTCAGGGCCGATGGCAGCTGTTGGGAATCCAGAAAGGCAGAGAATGTAATGTTTTAACAGCATATGATAGTAGAGAAGCTGTCATTCATAACTAGACCTCTTTTTTAATAACTGAGGATGTAAAATAGAAATAGGAGTGATTAAATTAGAGCGTTCATGTGTGATAAATTGCTGTTTTATCACTTTTATTGGCCACCAAATCTCAGCGATGATAACCAGTTAGGCTGATAATCCGTCTATCCCTACTAGAGACAACTGCATCTAACAGCTAACCCAAGGATTAGTGTGAAGCCCAGCTTGTTCTTTACCCTTCATCTTGAGCACAGCGTGTTCAGGCACTTCCTTGCCGTCGGTCTCAACCTTCTTCTGGACTCTCTGCTTGTAGTCGTCGTCGGAGGGACAGACCACCACGGCTTTACGCTGGAAGCCTGCAAACAAACACATCTTCCTCTTCTGGCCTGGAGCAGACAGGTTGGTCTGTAGACAGGAGGAAGAAACTCAATCAAACCCTGAGTTTTAATATTTGATTGTGCAGACGATGGTCAGCTTCATCATACATGATCCAGGATGTAGTTCCTCTTTTTGCGGGCAGCGATCTCAATGAACTTTCCCAGGAAAAGCGGTGCTCGCTGGGAGATGGCGGTCAGCTTTGTGATGTCCTTTGACTGGCGTTTCAGGCTGTTGATCTGCATTAAGAGAGAATGAATGAAATTATTATGGAACAGAAATTAATACTTTCCTGAGATACCAGAGAGGTGGGATCAGGACTCACCATCATCTTGTCCACGATAGTGTCGCTGCCCAGGATGTAGTACTTCCCAGGGTTCTCCTGGACGTGGTTCTTCACCCACGTGGTCTTTCCAGAGCCCGGCAGACCAACCATCACTATGATCTACAGAACAGGACAGAACTCAGATTACTGTGTTCAAAAAGACCGACATTTAGCTCTCCATTATATTCCATCCTGTCTTTACCTCACAGTCAGCCCTGGTCTGGGGCCCCTTCAGGCCTCTGACTCGGTCGCTGACAGGAATCTGCTGCAGGAAGGTGTATCCCTGAGGCTGAGGGAAGTATGGAGTGTCCATCTGACCGAAGTTGAACTCCACGGCACAGTTGTGGCAGATGATGTGGGGGAAAAGGGCCTGGCCGTTCAGGGAGTCCTTGCTGATCTGGAAAGCGACGGCCGGCTCGCCGCCATTCTTGGCGAAGGACATCTCCACTTCATCGCCCTCAAAGTCCTGAGCAAAGAACACAAGATGGAGAGTTAGTCTTTGTGGAATAAAAAAACAGGGTGAATGAAATGAAACTAATTTTAATAAAAATAAAAGGTGTCAATTTGCTGCCATGTGTGAAAGTAAAAGTTAACCTATGAATGATTAAAAAGCTGCCTGTGAGTTTGAAACATGTTTTAGACTAAAAAAAAAAAAATTAGATTTTCAGTTTTCTGATGGCTCCTAAACTACTTATCTGTGAGAAAAAAAAACTCACATTTCATCAAAATCATTCAGTTCTCCACGTCTCCTTTCAAAACTCCCCAAGAATAAACTGCTCAAGGTACAGTTTTAAATAAAAATTAAGAAATAAAGAAATTTGTGTACTTCAGCACAAATGAGAGGCCATGATGACCTTTGTAACAGACATGGGACAACTTTCAAGAATTTTCTGACTGAACTGCTGAACTGTTTTTGCAGAAACTCAGCTTTTTGTGTTTTTAAAAAAAGTGATTTGTAGCATTAAAACTTAGTCATTCTGCACTAAAGTCCTCTTGACTTCTAGTTATGGTTGTGCTGTTTCTATAGAGGAACTGTAACGTTTACATTTCATTTGGTTTCTTCCCTTTCTGATGTACATTAAGTGAAGGAGCTTCAGAGAATAATTCGATTATCCTCCTCCATCTACATCCCACAGTTCATCTGACTGTTGGAAAACACTCCTTCTAGTAGGATATGATCAGAATTATGTCTCACAATCAGGCAGCAGATGACATCATTCTCCTCAAAGGTTTCTCCAAAGTCCTCCGTCACACAGTTGGTGGTCTTCTTGCCTTTCCCAGAGTAAGCATAGGAATGCTCCTCCTCCCCTAAACGATAAAAGGACGGCACATTAGCTGACAGGAACATTTGTGACGGCTAACATAAGCATAATATTGTACTAAATAAGACTACATTTCACTCAGATAAGCGACTCTTCTGCTTTGGCATAAGACCAGACACGATGAAGCCATTTTATAAGAACATGTCATGCTGCTTATTAACCACTAGAGGGACCTCTTCAGACAGACTATCAGAGGATCACAGCAGATTCAGATGTTTGAGGCAGGTGCTGTCAAATTCATCTTAGTCCAGGTTCCACATTCAGTCCAGTCTGATCTCCAGTGGACCGGACCAGTAAAACCACAGCAGAATAACCTAGAAATAACCACAACTCCTGATGGTTCCTTTGCTTTAGTGCAAAAATGTTCACATTTAAGGAATTATATTTTTTTTTATATAAAACATCACGAACAAACTGAAACTTCACAAGAAAAATAAATTTCATCAACATTCAGCCTCAGTTTATCATTTCCACATTACAACTTCCAGATCACAGAGTGTCTACAAAGGAACACAACATTTAGTCATCTGGAACTGAACCAGAGAGGATTTTAGTTTATGATCAAAACAGCAAAAGTCTGACAAAAAAACAAGACAAAATATTACAAAAATGAGACACAAAATGACCAAAAAAAAAGACAAACAGCAGGAAAAAAAGAAAAAAATTAGACAAAAAATTATAAAGTGACAAAAAATGGACAAATGACAAAAACAAGACAAAAAAATTACATCAAATGAAAACAAAAATGACAAAGGGAGAAACAAAACAACAAAAAGTAGACAAACAACACAAGTGAGACAAAAAACCCAAATGATACACAAAACAATTAAAACACAAAATGAGAAAAGAAAGACAAAAAAGAAACACAAAACAACAAAAACATGAGAAATGACAAAAGTCAGACAAAAAACTACAAAGACAAGACAAAATATTACAAAAAATGAGACACAAAGTGACAAAAGAACAATGAACAATCTAGTATTTTACTTTATGATGTAAACAACTTGTCATGGTCTAGAAATGATTTTAAATTTATAGTTTTACTAATTTACAATCTGCAGTTAATGTCTTCTCTGGAATTTTTACACTGAGGGCCGGATTGGACCCTCTGGAGGACCGCTTTTGGTCCACAGGCCGCATGTTGGACACCTCTGGTGTAAGGTGTCTAATCTCCATGTAATAAATGCCCAGTAAAACTGGGTGTCTATGTTTTTTACAATACTTAATGAATAAAATGCAGTAAATGTTTAACGACAGTATTCAACATTTAATAATCAGTATGAAATTGTGAGGAATGACAGAGGCAGTGACAGCCAATAAGATTTAAGTCCTTATGAGCTAAAAAGGTCACAACTGTTTTCTGTACACAACATGTGACGTAACCGATGACAAACCGCTCTGGCAGGCAGCGCATTAAAGAAACGCTGCCAGGAGTAAAGGGAAAGTTACTGCTGACGTGACTTCATTCCAGAGATACTGAATGGCGACAGTATAATATCTACAGAGCTACAGCGAGTAGAACAGCACTGACCGAGGAGCAGGGTGCCAGCAGCCAGGGACCAGCCGACCTGCACATCATGAATCTCCATGTTCTTGGAAATGTGCTTCACTGGAATCTTCTCTGTAATCTGCACAAAAAGCAAAACACACGAACTAAACATCAGAACTCACTAGTCTAAATTAAACCTTAACCCTCCTGTTGTCCTCATTTACGGGCACCAAAAAAATATTGTTTCCTTGTCTGAAAAAAAAGCAAAAATTCAGCAAAAAAATTCCCCAAATTTCTGAAAATTTGCAAAACCGTCAGGAAGAAAATTCAAATAATTCCTTCAAAGTTTTACTTTAAGAAAATCCCCAAATTTGGCAAGAAAATTCTTGTAAATATTTTCAAAAAAATAGTAAAAATCTTCCAAAAAAAATCCTAAAAATATCTAAAGTGATTCCATATATATCAGTAAAACTTCTGATATTTTCTTTATGAACATTCACATAAAAATCAACCAAAATCCAGTGAAATTCATTCTAATTTTGGATGATTTTTTTGTTAACATTTTTTCCCACCCAAAATGTTCAGAGATTTCCCAAAAATGTTGAAAATGTGGACATTAGAAGTTTCACTATGAAAATATATTTTTCCCCCCACATTTTCAAACTTTAAAACGAGTCAATTTTGACCCACAGAACGACACGAGGGTTAAATAATAAAATCAAATGTACATATAAAGCAAGGCAACATTAGAAATGCCAACATATGCAAAGGAAGCCAGATATATACAATATGGGAGGTAAATGAAATAAATATGGTCAGGAAATTGCGCATAAGCAGCACAAAGTGAAACCGTCTACCTGAATGCACAGTGTCACTTTTTGCTGCTTACATGCAAATTCCTGACCATATATATTCTATTTTATTGGTTTTTATTTAATTTCATTTACCTCCCATATTGTATATATCTGGCCTCCTTTGCATATGTTGTCATTTATAATATTATCTTGCTTTATATGTACATTTGATTTTATCATTCAATGTCGACATGTTATTTATTATTCTTTGTTATTAATGCACCGTCCAGCGGAAGCTATTTATATTTTTGTCATGTCTCCATGTATGATGACAATAAAGCCATTCTATTCTATTCTAAATATTACTTGTGTTACGTTAAACACATGAATACGCGAGCACAGTTCTTATACCTTCATCTCGAAGCAGGCTTTGCCTTTGTTCACGCCGTAGGTGGCTTTGCCTCCGGACCAAAGGTAAGCGAAACTCTCCATTGTGAGAGACGAGGCGCTGTAACGGTCCCGTGACACTTTAAAGTGCAGGTCACAGTTGTCTGGAGCACAAAAAAAGTCACTCGTAAGAACCTGTCAGAGAACATATATCAAATAAATGTGGTTCCAGTTATGGTCACGGATGTGAAAAAACTTACAGGTATCCAGACAGACTTTTGTGTCATCAAACTCTTCATCTTCCTCCTCCAATGGGGGCACAGGAGACTTAAATGAGGCCCTGAAAAGAGATGCCAACAAGTCAGTTAAAGGACTTACATGATGCTGCAGCTGGATGGAACAAATAGATGCCTTGGGTACCAGTTGCTGAAAAATACAGGGGGAAAGAAGTGGAAAGACAGACTAGGGGGAAACAAAATAGAAACAGTGAACTGGGCAAGCGAGCCTCCAAACCTTTTGGATAGTCAGTTGTATTGTGGGCCTCAGCAGGACAACACTTACCTTGCAGCATCCAGCGAATTCTAAAACGTGAAACATACAGATAGAAAGCACCGGCCACTAGCTGTAGCATGCAAGGCTCTCCGTTAGCCAGAGTGATAAACTGAAAGCAGACCTCTCCCCTTTCAGATGAGTGTGTTTGTGGGGTCAGTTGCTGCAATATGGGTGAAGTTATATTTAACTCCCCATGTGTTTGGAATTCTAGATGAAAAGGTCACGACTAACTTGCATGTCTGTCCACCTTTACAGTACAAGCTGTCACTGAGAGCCACAGAAACTTACCAACTCTGTAGCTGGAGAATATGAACCCTAAATCTCAAATGATTAATTCAAGAAGCTATTCCAGTTATTGGTAATATTTAAATGATGCTTAAGCACTGTTTCACCTGAGGCAATGTTGCAGTAGAGTAATTATTTAGCTGGTGATCCCATTCAGCCTGAACATCTCCCCAAATCCAAAGACATCTGTTGTCATATTTGCTCCAAAACAGCCCTGAATGTTGCACAAATAGCTGCTGCTGGGAGATTTCTAGCGGTTCTGGGCCACACACTGCCGGAGCTGGAGCATATGGTCAAAGTAGCCGCCAGCAGGTCACACTGGCTGGCAGTCTATTAGGGGCCATCGGTTCTACATAGAGTAGATTACAGCTCAACAAGTTAATTAGAGGGGAAAAAATCACTAATGGGACAAGTTAAAAACTGCATTTTTAATTGAGAATAAATGGGTTCTTAACCCTCGTGTCGTCCTCCGGGTCAAAAGTAACCCGTTTTAAAGTTTGAAAATGTGGGGAAAAAAATACATTTTCAGTGAAACTTCTGATGTCCACATTTTCAACATTTTCGGGAAATCTTTGAACATTTTTTGGTGGAAAAAAAGAAATGTTAAAAATGTTTCTTAAGAACATTCACAAAAAGTCAACCAAAATCCAGCAATTTTCGCTAGATTTTGGTTGATTTTTTTTTTGTGAATGTTCTTAAGGAAAATATGAGAAGTTTTACTGATATATATGGAATCACTTTAGATATTTTTAGGATTTTTTGGGGAAGATTTTTACTCATTTTTTGAAAAGATTTACAAGAATTTTCTTGCCACATTTGGGGGATATTTTTAAAAGAAAAGTTTTAATGGAAACTTTGAAGGAATTATTGGAATTTTCTTCCTGAAGGTTTTGCAAATTTTCAGAAATTTGGGGATTTTTTTTTGCATAATTTTTGGATTTTTTTCAGACAAGAAAGCAATATTTTCCGGTGCTCATAAATGAAGACAACAGGAGGGTTAAAAAAATAGATATGAGAGGGAAAACCCACCAGCAGTCCCAGACTTCTAGCAAAAAATCTAAAGAAAAAGGAATCCAGTTTGTGCCCGTCGATCCTTACAGCGTGTCAACAGCGCAATGAGAACGAAACACTGACCAGGAAGTAGGTACATGTACACACACACACACACTCAAACATCCGTGCACGCCATGCATGATGTCACCTACGCAGAGGTAGAATAAGAGCCTTGCAAATGCACACGTCCGCACTCTCACGCCATGACAGTACACATGATACACGAGACAGAAATAGCATTTTGACATCATACAACCAGTGAAATAAAAAACAAAACGAAAAAAAAAAAGACTATTGCGAGGCAAAACGATGGACGGTCAATAGCGAGCTCCTCTGTGGACGTAGGGATTTATTTTTTATTTTTTTGTTGCTATGTCCTTGTGCGCTACCCTGCAGCAGTGGACCCCTCCTTCCACGCCTCTCAGCTATTCCTCCCCCCACCCACCCTCCATTCAACAGTGCACATCTGCTACTTCCCTTTGGGTTCTTGTTTTTTTTTTTTTTTTTTTAAATTTGAGCAGCCTCGATTCACCTTGAGGACACAACGGGCTATTCCAAAACAATAAGTGGCATGAGGAACAGATGTGAAAATTCATAGAGACTTGATAGATGCACTTCTGCTACAGAATGCAGTCCATTAAAGACACAATGTGAGTGGGTACTGTAAGAAGGATAAATGGTAAGGCTCTTTAAGTACGCAGGGATGACCCTCAAAGCACGTGTGTGAAAGTAATGTTAATTATAAAGTAGTATAATACTTGAAAATGAGGGTTTTTCCACTTGCTAGTTATGTGCATTGGCACTTAAAGCCAATACAGTTCAACAAAGCTATGGATGGCGTTTCAGGGATGCTGAAGGCCATTTTTGCTCTGTCCCATCCTTACCAGCTGTATTTGTTCTCTTCAATAAATTCAAAGTAGCCCCTTCCATGTTCCTCCCGGCGTCTCTTAACACCCTTCTTATTCTTCTGATCAGCATTCGTGTCTTTGTCCGCATCCCCTTTGAAAATAGAACAAAGATATAGAATGAGGTGCTCCTTTTTGTGAGAGAGAGAGGTCGGACTGGCTGTGGGGTTCTGGCCCACAAAGCCCGTTCATTAGTCACATTGTGTCGACCATAATCATCATTAAAATTAAGGCTACTAAGAGGCAACACCTCATGATTAATAAATAGTTAATATAAAACAATACAATCATAAAAAACAGCTCTTAAAAGACCAGGTAGTAGTAATTACAATAGCAGCTGGCCCAAATGAACATCGTGAAGAGTGTCTGCTGGGGCTGGAAAGAACAAGTCTCTGCAAAGTAAAGGGTCATTAACCCTGCAATAAAGGGCCTCAAATATAATGTGAGGTTCTGATACACGTCTACTATATTAAAGGAGGGCAAGTCTACTGTCGTCATGCAGGGAAACAGGAGATCTACTCAGACCTGGATTAACCCCCCTCCCCAGTATGTTGGTACACTTACCTATGTGACTACCGCATCGTGTAAATCCATGTTTTCTATGTTAATCCAACAAAACTTGCTATTCAAACCACGGACATGCTAACCACGTGCTAGCTAGACAAGCCGGTCTCTTCCGCACAACTTTCAGTTAGCTGGATCAGACGTTCCCGGTCCAAGTCACTCCAAACACCCACTGATGGCCAAACCATTTGCTAAAACCAAAGATTTTATCATTTATTTGTGTGTTAACGAGACAGCAATGGAGGCTGCAACAAGGACGCTGAAGTTAGCTCTCCATCAGCAGCTCTGGATTAAGGGAAAGTTAAAGGAAAAGTCACTTAACCCGAAAATGCAACCAAGGGCATCTCACTGTTAATGCATCTGGACCACACCAGACTAGATCTAAAAAACCACCATGTTTAAATGATATAATCTGGATTGGACTGTCTGTAAGGGTGCATAAAGTCTTTAAAGATCATATTCTGGTTCTTAAATATCATATTTTATTTGTGAAAATGCAGAAAAGCAAGATTCCACAGATATTTATAGATGAGGCCTAGTTTTAAAACTCTAATCATGGACTAGTCACATCTGGACTAGATTATCTCAAGAGAGGTTGAAGACTCTTCAAGCCTAATTTCAAATTTGTGAATCCTCTATTCAATGCAAAAAAAAGGGAACACTTTTTCTCACTGTTTCACGTTTGCTCTTCTGCATCTGAACTACAGTGGAACAAGCTCTAAAACCACTTCAGTTAAATGGGTCAAATCTGCTCTGCACTGTCTAAAAGAGGCAAAAGATTCTCCCAAACTTAATCTGTGAAAATGCAATAACATGGGTACTAGATGGACTTAGATGAACTGAGCCTGGAGTAGGTCGCCTCAGAGACTACAACATTCTTTAAATGTAACAGTTAGTCAATGAAATCTTTATTTCTCCAGCAAATGTGCAAAACAAGGAGATCTCACCTGCCTTTTCTAGCTTCAGGACCACATTGGATCAGATCCAGATCTTAAACCAGTACACTTAGATGGGTAAAATCTGGAATAGATTGTGCTTGACTGGATGTAAATTCAACCATTTTCATCAGCAAAACCGTTTGTCTGTTGGTAAAAGTGTCAAGGAGGATTGCACTGCTTCTTTTATCTGGAACTGGTCTAATGTAGTACAAGCTACTATTACTCCAGTCATAAAATAAAGGTTTTATTCATTTAAAAGTAGATGTGGCCTACTTTAGACCAGTCCAGATCTAAAACCACTTCAGTTAAATGGGTCAAATCTGGACTGCACTGTCTAAAAGAGGCAAAAGAATCTCAAAAACTTAATCTGTTAGACCAGGTTCAGACCTAAAACAGATATGCTTACATGAACTGAACTTGGAGTTGGTTGCCTCAGAGACTAAAGCATCCTAAAAACATAACATGTCATGAATAAAACCTTTATTTTTCCAGCAAATGTGCAAAACAAGCAGATTTCACCTGCCATTTTTAGCTTCAGGACCACATTGGATCAGATCCAGACCTTAAAGTACTATACTTAGATGGGTAAAATCTGGACTAGACTTGAGCTTGACAGGATGTAAATTCAACCAGTCACGGGTTTCACCAGCAAAACCGGTTTTTTGTTGGTAAAAGTGCCAATAAGAAGGATCGCACTGCTTCTTTTATCTGGAACTGGTCTAATGTAGTACAATCTCCTATTGCTCCAGTCATAAAATAAAGGTTTCGTTCATTTAAAAGTACGTTTCAGACAGGATTTAAATGTCTAAAAGTGTCACACAACTGAAATGAGAAGAACACGTAAAGCATCGTGTGGTTTTGTAGATTAGATTTCCCTTAACTTCACCCTTAACTGCAGAAACGGAAACTGACTCCAGCGTCGTCACTGCGGTGGCCATTTCAAATATTTCGCTGTCTCCTTGTGCCATTTTAAGTGGGTTGTCACAGCAAATGGTTTTTCCTTCACGCATCCCCACCCAAATATCTCATTCGTGGCCAAATGCCAATGTGGGAATCTCTGAAGGAGCTAAGTGGCTGATGGGCTAGTTAGCACTGCACCCGAGACACAAAGAAAATGAAGCTAGCTGGCAAGCTAACGCGCTAACCAAACGAAAGGAAAAGTCGGCCTAGGCTGATTTAATAGCTCATACCTCACCTCGTTCACGTTAATAACTGTAGCTACCGGTGTTCAGTTCTGATATAATGAAGTTAAAACGATAGTTTGCGGACTTAACGTTACCGAATGGCTAGCTAGCCGGTGTGGTGACCGCTGCGGCCGAGTTAGCTGCCGTGCTAGCGGTGGCTAACGCTGGCTAGCCTGGCGGTGAGGTCACGCTATCTAGCTCAACATGGACGCCGCTGTGTGGCTCCTATCTGCCCGGTCCCAGCCGCTCCCTCCCGCGGCTGCTTTACCGTTACAGCAAAAAAAACGACACCCAGCCACAGGCCATCCACCCAGCCACATTTTCATGAGCAACTCGGCCGACTCACCCTCAGCAGCCTGGTCTCCGGGCTCACCGTCCTCCGCCTCTATTTTCTCCATGTCGTCTACATCTCCCTTGAGCATGGGATCCATCTCGTCGTCCTCGTCCCCTTCCTCTTCCCCCTCACCCATCTCCTCGTCCTCGGCAACGCCATTTCCGTCGTCCCCGTTCTCCGGCTCCCCCTCGTCCTCGTTGGCCTCCATGCTTTCTTCAATGGGGCCTTCCTCTTCCTCGCCCATGCCCTCTTGGTCGGCGGCTTGTTCGAAGCCGTCGTCGGCCGCGGTGTCCGGGTCTCCGCTCAGGGCCTCCTCGTCCAGCGCGGCCTGCAGGCGGTCCATCAGGTCGGCCTTCAGCCCCTTGTCCGACAGATTGCGCTTCTTCAGCTCGTCCTTCAGCTCGTTCACTTTCAGCTTTTTCACGTTGATGGAGCTCATTGTGAAGCTTTGACGGCAAAATGTGACAAAAATGCGACGGTAAATAAATAAATTGAACGCCCTTTGTGAACGGATGTAGCTCAGAACTGCGCCAAATGGCCCCCGCTGTCCGACACTGTTTCACCGGCAGAGCGCTGGAGGGTGGGTGGGGGAGGAGCGGCACCCGCTACCGTAACGACCAGGAGAGAAGCGCAGCCTGCAGCCCGCCGACCATCTGGCGCTGCCATCCACCCCCACAGAAGGCATTGTTGTGGAAAAAGTGGAGCAAAACACAACCTTCACAATGAACACAATGGACGTTACTTAACTTATCTTTACTTAGATTTCACAGAAATTTAAAATTGTCCCACGTCGTGCTTCTTGGAGGACAGGGGGAATAATAGGATGTACCGTAATGTAGGGATGAACTATTTGAGGGAAATGTTTAATTAGAAATTTTTAAAGCTTCTTTTAATCATTAATTTGTAGTGGATTTAAAACGTTAGATGAATCATTACCACACTATCAAATTGATACATAAATGAAATTATTATTATTTATTTATTAATAACAATATTATCCTGTGCACATCTCAAACATCCAATAGTATATAATTTTGTACATTATCATGTGAATTATTTTCACATTAGTGAACACAGTAGACATTTCTATTAATTTTTTTATTACTTATCCTTTGGAATTGCTAGACTTACTGTTTACTGACTTGCAGCACTTGCTTAAAAAATCTTTATATCCTTTAAAAAATTCTTCTTGTCAGTGTTTACTGTTATGCAGTCTCACAAGTTGATGGAAGTGGAATACTAAATAAATTACTGATATTTATATGTTTTAAAATACCGGCTAAAGACAGACTTCTCTTTGAGATGCCTTTGTGTTACACAGGTCAATATCAAATGCTTAAGAAACTTTAGTTTTTTTCATTTTTTGTGCATTTAAATTTTTTTTAATGTGCAACATGTCAATATATTATTCACTAATTAATTTTAAGGTGCAATATTTAATTTAATGTTCAATATTTCATCATCATATGCAATAATTCAATTTGATTTGTAGTAATTCTTTATTCTGTGGAATACTTCAACTCTATTTGCAGTATTTGTTTATCATGTGCAGCATTTTAGTTTTATTAACAATATTTCTTTATCATGTGAAATGTTTTAATTAACTTTGCAATAATGCTTTATTGTGTGTAATATTTTAACCCTCCTGTTGTCCTCATTTACGGGCACCAAAAAATATTGTTTCCTTGTCTGAAAAAAATCCAAAAATTCTGCAAAGAAATCCCTCAAATTTCTGAAAATTTGCAAAGCCTTCAGGAAGAAAATTCCAATAATTCCTTAAAAGTTTCCCTGAAAAGTTTTATTTAAAAAAAAAAAAAATCCTCCAAATTTTGCAAGGAAATTCTTGTAAATATTTTCAAAAAATGAGTTAAAATCTTCAAAAAAATCCTAAGAATATCTAAAGTGATTCCATATATATCAAATTTTGAATATTTTCTTTAAGAACGTTTACATAAAAATCAATCAAAATCCAGCAAAATTCGCTGGATTTTGGTTGTTTTTTTTGTGAATGTTCTTAAGAAACATTTTTAACATTTCTTTTTTTGCATCAAAAAATTTCCCAAAAATGTTGAAAATGTGGACATCAGAAGTTTCACTGTGGATTTTTTTCCACATTTTCAAACGGGTCAGTTTGACCTGCAGGACGACACGAGGGTTAATTCAGTGTGTAATATTTCATTATCACGTGTTACTTTGCTGTTCAAGCATCATTGCCACTATTACTTTTTCTACTGTAGTGTTATTTTAGCTTACTTATTGTCATTTTCACTAATATATTACTCCTTATCTTTTTGCTTTTCTATTAGACACTGCAGTTCACCTTATGTATTTTTATTTTATGAGCAATATAAGGTAACAGAATTTGTCTTTTTAAAAAAAACCTTCTTCTATCAGTTCCTATTTGAATACTATCAAAAAGCATATTGATAGTGAATATTATTATGATGTTTTCTGGTTTTATTACAGGGATTTGTCTCCTCACCAGCAGCCTTAAGGAACTGTTCTGTTGCAGTGACATCTGAGGAACAGTAGGAACATGGATTGTTGATGAATCATGTTGAGAATTTCTCCCTCATCCCTCTCCTTGCTGCTCCTTACTGCCTCCCTGAGGAGGTCCTGATAACAACCCGAGCGGTTTTATGAAGTGTTGCTCCTCAGTGCTCCTCCAGTCTTCTCTCCTCCGCTCACATCTACAGCCTCCAGCTTCTCACTTTGTTCTAGTCTTCATCTAAACCTACTATGAGTGAAGTGTTTTTGCTTTTCATCCCGGGAGCTTTGGTGAAATTACTGAAAGATGCCTCCTGCCTTTGTTCGGATATCTTTTTAAATATTTACAAGTTGTCATGTCATCTCTGACTGGAAGAGGAGAGAGATTTGCCGTCTCCTCGCTTTGGGTGAGTCACATTTATTCATCATTATGGCGAGTTTTGGTTGAAAAGATCAACCAGAGTTGCGTGGAAGAGTGATCTTGTTGCACAGCTTGAAGGAAAGAAATCAGCTGGGTGTGGTTGTGGACTGATATCTGCCAAAGCCCACATGCATCCTCCTCATGATCATTTATTCCTCAGAGCCCAGAAGTGCAGCATCACTGTGAGAAAGTCCGTTTTCCTGCAAAAGAGAAGCCAACCAAGGAGCGTCCCACTCCGGAGGGCTCCAGGAGCGACCCGAGGATGTGCCAAAGAGCGCACGACGTCCCGTCCTACAAGTCGCTGCCCGGAGCCGTGGGAGACCGCATCAGGACGTCCTTCGGCGCCGGGACTTTGTGCAGGAGCTCCCAGTCGGTGAATCCGGGCTTCGGGAGGTCTGATGGGAAAGCTGCGTGCTGTGAGAAGTGCTCTGCGACCCTGGTCGCTCTGAAGAAACAGGCGCTGAGTCTGGCTGTTCACCATCACTTCTCCTGCAAGGTCAGTCCAGAGAGGATGGAGACAGTCAGAAATGGGGCTAAATGCACCAAAAATTACTTATCGTGATGTGCTTTTTGCGCAAAATACACCAAGTATAATTGAAAAAACCCCAATCTAATTTGAGGAATCCTCAGCAGGTGGTGGTATAGTGTCAGAGCTGTGCGTGTAAAACGTCAACAATGAAAAATATCCTCAGTTTTTTCCTCATATGATCACTAAATATGACCATATATAATCAGAAATGTAAAATATAAAAAAAAGGAAACCATTTCAGTAATTGTTTAAGCAGAAATGCTTATTTTTGGTTCCAGAAATGTGTTAACTTCCTGGTTTTGCTTGTTTTCCATGACTGGAAATCAGCAAAATTTGTAATATTAGTGACGATAAAAGAGGAAGTGTGATGATTTAAACTTGGGCTGTGCAAAAATCATTCAAAAATATTTACTGTTTTCTGACATTTAACTGGCTAAACATTCAATAAATCCAAAGAAAACACTAAGAAATCATTATATGCACCTGTGATATAAACCCACACATGCACACGTTGTAAACAATTTGAGTACATTAGATATAAAGCAATGTGAAATATGCAAAAAAAAACAACCCAAAACAATCAGTTTAAAATAGTTTTTAAAGCAAAAATGCTCATCTTTGGTTCCAGAAATGTGGTAATTTGCTGGTTGTACTTGTCTTCTGTAACTGAGAGTCTGAAAAATGTGAGTATTTTAACTTGGACTGTGCTAAAGTTTATGTAAAATTGTATCATTTTCTTACATTTAACAGGCTAAATATCCAATAAAATGTCAGAAATCCACCAGTCGTATAAAGACGCTTGCAGGCTTTGTTAACAATACAGACACTTCTGAAGGCTTTTGTGACGAGTGCTCTACGTTCCAGCCTATTACCAAGTGTTTTAATGCTCATGTGGCCACATCACTGCCTCCTTTTAGTGGGATCCACATCCATACGTTCATCACCGCCAGCATCCATCACTCCCATTGACAAAGTGAACCAAGTGACATTCCTGCGCGAGTGGTTTTAAATGGGCATGAATATTTCATGTCGACATCCCCGTGTCATCTCTAACGGTCCTCTCTACTGGGGGACGGCTATTTATTTCTGTCCTCCTTAAGTGGGATGTGACACGGTGTTTTTAGGGAGGAGACCACAGCGGGAGCAGGACGGAGATGGTATCGTGGTCAGTAGAAATCTGATAAACCGGATCGCTCCTTGCAGGTTTATCCACCCAAAGCAAGCGTGATTTCTCTCAAAGCTCAGTGATATCGTGTTTTTAAGATGCTGGTCTGGCTTTTTCTTCATGAATTGGAATCAACCTGAAACTGAAGTTGATAGAATTTGTTTAGTTTGACTTTTTGGTATAGAACAGGGGTGTCCAACATGCGGCCCGTGGGCCAAAAGCGGTCCTCCAGAGGGTCCAATCCGGCCCTCAAAGTGGAAAAATTCCAGAGAAGACATTAACTGCAGATTGTAAATTAGTAAAACTATCAATTTAAAATCATTTCTAGACCATGACAAGTTGTTTGGATCAGAAAGTAAAATACTAGATTGTTCATTGTTCTTTTGTCATTTTGTGTCTCATTTTTGTGATATTTTATCTGTTTTTGTTGCTTATTGTCTGACTTCTGTTGTTTGTCTCATGTTTTTGCCATTTTGTTTCTCGTTTTTGTCATTTTGAGTTTCCTTTTTGTCTTGCATGTGTTTTTTGTCTAATTTTTGTCATTTTGTGTTTTGCTGTATTCATTATGTGTATCATTTGTGTCGTTTTGTCTTGTTTTTGTCTAGCTTGTGTCGTTTGTCCATTTTTTTGTCGCTTTGTAACTTTTTTGTTGAATTTTTTCTTTTGTATCCTGTCATTTCTCTCATTTTTTTGGTCATTTTTTGTCTTGTTTTTGTCGTTTTGGGTCTCATCTTTGTAGTATTTGATCTTTTTTTGTCTGACTTTTGTCTTTTGATCATAAACTAAAATCCTCTCTGGTTCAGTTCCAGGTGACTAAATGTTGTGTTCCTTTGTAGACACTCTGTGATCTGGAAGTTGTAATGTGGAAATGATAAACTGAGCCTGAATGTTGATGAAATTTCAGGTTGTTCTTAATGTTTTGTATAAAGATAATTCCTTCAATGTGAACATTTTGCACTAAAACAAAGGGGGGAAAATGGAATTGTGGTTATTTCTAGGTTATTCTGCTGTGGTTTTACTGATCTGGTCCACTGGAGATCAGACTGGACTGGATGTGGAACCTGGACTAAGATGAGTTTGACTCCTGTGGTGTAGAACATCAGGGATATTTATGAGTCTTTAATATTATTCTATGAAAGAAGTGCATTGAGTAGCTGCTGCTTCAGCGTCTTTGGAGTCTGACTGTGTTTTATAGCTGAGAGCCGGGATAAAGCTCCTCCAGGGGAACATGGGTCAGGACAGTTTTCTGGAAGCCGACAGGATGGATTGGAAAAGGCAGGGAGGGAGGAGATGCTGGATGTCGGTACATGACTCTGGAGCGTTGCTGTCAGGATAAAAAGCAAGATGACAGTTTGATGTCTGATTCCATTTAGTTGTATTTGACAGTCGAGGTCCAGACTGGGAACTCAGATGTCAAAAATCTCTTTTTAACTCGTGTGATTTTAACAATTTAAAACCTGTTGTCTGAGTTTGCTAAATTGAATCAGATTTTGACAAATGACAGGATTCTACTCAGCCATCAGTGACAGAACATCGGTCTCCTGTTTATGTTTTACAGCACGATACTGATAAAAAATGAACATTTAATAATTTTTCCATGCTTCTGTGTTGTTCTTCAATAATTTGCATTGAGATTTATGACACCTTCCATCCATTTTACACGTGCAGTGAATGCATTTCTTCTTTCCCTGCACTTTTAAAGATCACAGGGCTGGCATTAATCAATAAAACTGACTCCATGATTACTCCGCTAAGTGCTAAGATTGTTCACTGAGCATTATGGGATGGATCGGTGGGAGGAACAGCAGGCATTCATGTAATTCTAAAGCCACAGATGAAACAAAGCAGATTAGCTTCATTATTATGTCTTCAGTGAAAACTTGCGCTGGATCCGTGATGTTATCGTGAAATTTGTCATTTAAACCAGGGGTGTCCAACATGTGGCCCGTGGGCCAAAAGCGGCCCTCCAGAGGGTTCAATCCGGTCCTCAAAGTGGAAAAATTCCAGAGAAGACATTAACTGCAGATTGTAAATTAGTAAAACTATAAATTTAAAATCATTTCTAGACCATGACAAGTTGTTTTGATCAGAAAGTAAAATACTAGATTGTTCATTGTTCTTTTGTTGTTTTGTGTCTCATTTTTGTAATATTTTGTATCGTTTTTGTTGTTTTTTTGTCTTTTTTTGTCGTTTTGTTTCTCACTTTTGTTGTTTTGTGCTTCCTTTTTATCTAGTTTGTTTTTTTAGTCTCATTTTTGTCATTTTGTGTTTTGCTTTATTCGTTGTTTTGTGAATCATTTCTGTTGTTTTGTTTTTTGTCTTGCTTGCATTGTTTCATTATTTTCTTTGTCGCTTTGTTCATTTCCTCATTTTTTGTCATTTTGTGTCTCATTTTTGTAATATTTTGTCATGTTTTTGTTGTTTTTTTGGTATTTTTTGCCTGACATTTGTCGTTTGTCTCATGTTTTTGTCATTTTGTGTTTCCTTTTTTCTTGCTTGTGTTTTTGGTCTCATCTTTGTCATTTTGTGTTTTGCTTTATTTGTTGTTTTGTGTATCGTTTGTGTTGGGATTTTTTTTTGTCTCGCTTGTGTTTTTTGTCTTATTTGGTAGTTTTGTTTCTTGCTTTTGTTATTTTTTTGTCTTAAAGATAAAAAAAAAAGATAAAAGTTCTTTATTTCTCCCCATGCCAGGGGAAATTTACATTGTTACAGCAGCTTATGTAACAGTAGGTGTAGTTATAAGAATAAAATAATAGAACAATAGTAATAATATTTACAATATATACAAGGGTGAGAGATGGGGATAAAGTGGCTTAAACAGAAAAAATAAAAATTAAAATAAAGATTAAAAGTGCAAAGATGAGCAGTGCAATAATGTCTGTGCAAATTTTATGGTTGGGGGTGGTAATGATATAGTCCAGTTTATGTTAACATCAGCCAGTGATGCTGATGTTGTAAAGTCTTATAGCAGATGGAATGAAGGACCTGTGATAGCGCTCCTTCTTGCAGGGTGGATGTCTCAGTCTGCTGCTGAAGGAGCTGCTTAAAGACTCCACAGTGTCATGCAGTGGGTGAGAGGGATTGTCCATGATGGATGTGAGCTTTGCCAACATCCTCCTCTCACCCACCTCCTCTATGGAGTCCAGGGAACAGTCTTGTCATTTATGTAATTCTTTGTCTCGTTTTTGTCCATTTTTTTGTCGCTTTGTAACTTTTTGTCAAATTTTTTTGTCTCTTTTTGAGTTGTAATGTGGAAATGATGAACTTGGGGATAATATGTTGAAATTGATCTTAATTTTCTGCAGAAATTTCAAGTTGTTCATAATGTTTTGTAAAAAAAACATTTTTTTTTTAACTTGAACATTTTCAGAATGTACTTTTTTGCACTAAAACAAAGGAACCATTAGGAGTTGTGGTTATTTCTAGGTTATTATGCTGTGATTTTACTGGTCCGGTCCACTGGAGATCAGACTGGACTGAATGTGGAACCTGAACTAGGATGAGTTTGACTCTCCTGCTCTACAGGAATAGAAAAAGTCATTTTTTCAACATCTAACAGTTGATGTCTTCTACCATTTTCTCATATTCTGCAGGACTCAAGTGATCTGTCAGCATTCCTTCATGACAACCTTCGTGTCCATAGTCGGTCCATTGCAGAGTCCAGGGAAAGAGACCGTGAGCAGGGCGAGTGTGGATCCTGCGGTACGAACCTGAACCAGCTCAAACAGGAAGCCGTCCACCTGGCTCTGAACAGGGGTCAGTCTTTAGCTAAGCCTCCTTTTGAAGCTGCTGCCTCACTGTGGGGACAAACTGAGACAAACTATGGAGACAGGGCTTCCAGGGAGGCTCTGCACCAACCGCACAGTCAAACCTGTAGTCCTCACAGTCCCAGAAGCCCCAGGACGCCTCAGAGGACCCCCCAGACCCTCAGACGAAGGGGTCCCAAGCCCCTAAACCCCAACATGGATCGATGGGTGGAGGAGCAACAGCAGCTGGTGTCCAGAGCTGATGGTGTCACCACATACCATCAGGTAAAAGCCTTCTCTCAGCATTAAATCACACATAGAGCATCCCCCGGTGTGCACCCCCCTTTTAATGAGCCTTATGGGCAGCGTATGTCTTTATGGGCGCACATGTCAGTGAGCCGATGATCTATGGAGCCTAATCAGAGCCTGTTTCGATTCCTTGGCTGGGCGTGCTGTTTAAAAGTACTTTTGCTAATGGAATGGATTTGGGTCATGATTTAGCCTGTCATAAAAGGCAGACAGTCAAAAAGCACTTGTGATCAATGGGGGGGGGGGCATGTTCAACACTGTGGCTGGTGAAACGTGCATTACAGCGATGGAAGCCACTCCAGTTAGAGTCCACATCACTGCATTTAAAAAAGGGTGCAGCTGAACCTGAACAAAGGGACTCGGAATGGTTTCAGGTTTTTTAACGCTCATATCATCCTGCGGGTCAGAATTCACCAGTTTTAAAGTTAGAAAAGGTGGGAAAAAAAATATTTTCACAGTGAAACTTCTGATGTCCACATTTTCAATATTTTTTGAACATTTTTTGGTGGAAAAAAAGAAATGTTAAAAAAAGTTCCTTTAAGATCATTCAGAAAAAAATCAACTAAAACCCAGCAAAAATCACTGGAGTTTGGTTGATTTTTTTCTGAATGTTCTTAAAGAAAATTTTAGTTTTTACTATATATATGGAATCACTTTAGATATTTTTAGGATTTTTTTGGAAGATTTTTTTATAAATTTTTTGAAAATATTTACAATTTTTATTTTTTTTTATTTTTATTTCTTGCTAAATTTGGGGATTTTTTTTTTTAAATTACATTTTTAGGGAAACTTTTAAAGAATTTTCTTCCTGAATATTTTGCAATTTTTTTTTAGAAATTTGGGGAATTTTTTTTGCTGAATTTTTGGATTTTTTTTCAGACGAAGGAACAGTATTTGTTGCTGCCCATAAATGAGGACAACAGGAGGGTTAAGATGTGTGCATGGGGCCAAACGCAAAAACAGTATAGGTGGTCTAGTATACACTGCAAAAATAAAACTGTTGTTTATACGGTAAAAGTCCAGCAGCTGTGGTCGCCAGAACGCCACCGTTAAATTACGCATTGTTTTTTCTTTTTTATGGTAAAGAAAAGTATTGATACTGTTGATTTTACGGTTTAAAAATTTGCTTACTGTGAAAAAAGTTCTAACCTTTTAAAAAAAGTTTGTTTTACTTGAAAATTTATGAAAATATTATATAAATAAAAGTTGTGTGACCCGTAATAAATATTACAACATTTTTCCATTATCAGCACAACAGTTAGTGGATATAACATTAAATATGTGTGTTTTTAGTGATGACATATTGTATATGCAAAGATTCTGGTTATAGCTGTCATAAAAATTAAATATGTCTGTTATTAACTCAAAAGTGCATCAATTTTACCAGGACAAACTGTACTTTTACATGAAATAAATGCAGGAATATTACTTGTTATAAATATTACGTTTCTGGTCACGTTTCCGTAACCAGTTCATACATTTAACGGTGAAAACTCGAGAAATTAATGCAAAAATGGCCGTATTGAATGTTATAACATATTAAATAACTGTGCAAGAGTAGTAAAATTTTTAAAATAAAAAGTTTTCTTCTGATTAACTTATTTATTCAGTGTTAAATAAACTGGATCTAACTGTTTTAGAGTTTACAGATTTTTACCGTCATGCTTTGACAGTTTTTCACCGTAAAATTTACAAGCATTTTTTTACAGTGTAGGTGTGTTAGCTTCTGCTCTAACAGAAGTGTTAAACTTTAGTATGTCCACCTAAAACCTAAAGAAGTAACCCAGAGTTAATTTGAAGGACAAGCAGCCAGATTTGTCCCACTTTGTGTTGAATTTGGGGCAAGTTTACATTCAGATAAATCCATTATGTCCAATACTGCTGTATTTGCCAAACACATTAAAGTTTGTCTTCTTCTTAAAAGCTTTTCCACTGCCCAGTAATGTGAGCATCATCATCTAGACTGAAATAGCATCTTAATCTTACATATTGAATACCAGGATGACATTAAAAAGTAATGGCAATGCTTCCATGTTTCCTACATCATTATTTCATTGGTTTTTTCCTGAGATGTGCTGCTTTACCCTCACTTTTCTATTATTATATCATGTATGTAGATGTTGTACTTAGGTAAAAGTATTCTATTACAAGCAAAAGTAATGCATTTATATTTAAATGTAAGTAAAAGTTAAAAAAAGCTAAAATATTAGCATCAAAATATATTTAAAGTCCCAAAAATAAAAGCTCTCTTTGTTCAGAATTGTTTATTTCAGTATAATGTTTATTTTAAAGGTGATTAAACTACTTAGTAGCTCATGAATTTCCCCTTAAGGATCAATAATATTTGATTTTAATGTATAATGTCACACCATGATTCATTCATTGATTATATTTTGGAAAATTACCAGTAACTTTAACTTTCAGATAAATATAATGGTGTAAAAAAGTATTTTATTTGCCTGTGAACTGTAGTAGTAAAGAAGAATAAAGTAGTAGAGAGTAGATGTAGTTCAGTAAAGTTAAAATAACTAACAGTTGTACTTGATCACGGGGCTTGTGTAAATGTATTCAGTAGTTTTGCACCACTTGCAGCCATCTTCCATTTATTTAACAACCTTTTAACGGGATTCTGATTTTAAACATGCATTTAAATGTAACTCGTGGAGCTGGAAATGAGATGTTTGCTTTTTTCTGAAATCAAGCGCACATTGTCTAAAAAATTACTAATAATTTTGGTGTCTTTTCTACCACTATGAAGTAGAATAATAACTGTGTGTCCATGGTGTCCACAGCTGTCCACAAGAGAGAATAATCAGGGCTTAAGTGAGCCGGGTGGGGCTTAATGAATGCTCATCTGGACTGAAAGAGTCTTGAGAGATTCTTGCCCTTATTGTAGCTATTACTGATAATCGATTTGCCTCATTTAATGTAACAGCAACAACCCAGCATCTTATTCAAATGAAACCATCCTGTGTGGCTCAAGACTGTATAAGAAATGAGCCAGGAGGGTCCAGTTTGAGAGCAGATCAATACGGGTTTAATGTGGCCGAGGTGACATAAAGACAAGTGGGAGAGAAAGAGTGAGGAGAAGGAGAAGCGAAGGAGGAATTAGTGTGCAGCTGGGAAGCAGGAAGAAAGGATGGAGGGTGGGGAAAGAGAGGAAAATGAGAATAAAAGAGCATATGAGAGCAAACAGAGAGAAAATAGAGGTTATTACAGAAGATATGAGTCACAAAGAAGAGAACATAAGAGGCAGGGAAGTATGTAAACATCATCCTGATTACCTTCTACTGCACATCTCCTCTGGCACTAATTGGCACTTTATGGTTGGATGCTATTAAAGAAAACCAACTTGACGTTGTTGTTTCGCCTTAAGAACGGGGCTGAGACGCCGACGAGACCTGGAGCCTGAGAGCCGAACACAAAGATGTGGGCTCTGAGGCCTGCAGCGAGCCTCGGTGACTTCATGCTGAGCTGCAAAAGACTCACACTGAACAGCTCACACACACACACACACACACACACAGAGACACAGACACACACACAGACACAGACACAGACACAGACACACACACACACAGACACACACACACACACACACACACAGACACAGACACACACACACACACACACACACACACACAGACACACACACACACACACACACACAGACACAGACACACACACACACACATACACACACACACACACACACACACACACACACACACACACACACACACACACACACACACACACACACACACACACACACACACACACACACACAGACACACACACACACAGACACACACACACACACACACACACACACACACACACACACACACACACACAGACACACACACACACACACACACACACACACACACACACACACACAGAGACACAGACACACACACACACACACACACACACACACACACACACACACACACAGACACAGACACAGACACAGACACAGACACAGACACACACACAGCACACACAGACACAGACACACACACAGACACAGACACAGACACAGACACAGACACAGACACACACACACACACACACACACACACACACAGACACACACACAGACACAGACACAGACACACACACACACACACACACACACACACACACACACACACACAGACACAGACACACACACACACACACACACACACACACACAGACACAGCCACAGACACAGACACAGACACACACACAGACACAGACACACACAGCCACAGACACACAGACACAGACACAGACACACAGACACAGACACAGACACAGACACACAGACACAGACACAGACACAGACACACACACACACACACACACACACACACAGTTATGAATGAGCGCCAAACACACACTTTGGAGCTGCGTAAGCGTTGGGCTATCTTTACATCAGGGTGCTTGACTGATGATGTGTGTCCATGTGCATCGACAGCAGTGTGTTCGCTGCTCCTCTTCAGCTCTTGAGTCATACTCTAAACTCAGACAGCAGTCATTACATCCTTCACAAGCCATTCCTCACACTCCAAACGCAGCTCGCTACATCCGTGATGTGACTAATGGTGTATGCTTAACCCAGTGTCCTCTCGGTGTGGATGTCCTACTTACACACACACAGCCCATGTTCCTCCCCACAGCAATTCCCGTGATAATAGCCCCTTATGGAGTGGGTGCTGGAGCACAATTACAGATTTGGATTTTTATAATGAGCTTTCCCTCCCCGGCAGGCTGCAGATGATGCCGCTCTGAGCTGTGGTGATGCCGGGACTGTGCAGACTAACTCAAAGATCCCTCACATCTCCAGAGTGGTCAACATTGCCAACACTGCCGCTATGTCCTTTCTGGCCAGGTACGTATGGACTCCTACAGACGTGTGACGAATGAAAGGAAAAACCTGAACCCTTGATGCATGGGATTAGGTGTTGGGGGTATTTTACTGGCAAAGTTTGGCTCCAAATGTCCCCTTAGAGGAGGGGTCACTGCAAATCAATGCAAAGCAGTACTGAATGACAAAACATTTTTATCCTAGAATGACAGCGCCTCCATCCATGAAACATGAGGGGTCACTGAAATGATGTGAATCAAGTACTAGCTGTTGACAGTCACCACATCTCAATTCAGATGAACATCCACTGGACCAATGTATGGACCAATATGTTAGACAGACCTTCATCAAAACACCAAATGAGGGAATATCTTTTGGAAAAATGTTGTTCTTTTCCGTCCAGTAGAGTTCCAGAGACTTGGAGAATCAATGCCATCAAGGCCTGAAGCTGTTCTGGTGGCACATGGTGGTCCACCACCTTACTAAGACATTTCATGGTTTTTCCTTGCATTTATCACCCGTCTATGTATGACGAAGGTTAACTGTAATTGTATAAAAATGGTCTTTTCTGGCTACACCAAAGGTTTCAGGAACATGACATCCCATCTCCCTCCTCCCTGTAGGGCAGCCGAGAAGCTCAACCTGACGCTGAGGAAGAAGGGCCAGGCTTCTGATCCAGCTCCCTCTCACTTCTCCACCTGCTTCAGGGAGATCATCCAGAAAAACCCTCCACCCGTCCCCTCCTGCCTGCTTCAAGCTGCCACCAGAACCAAAGACTCACCCAGCGTTGGCAAGGTGGACGTCAAATTCTCTCACATAGAGATGCTGGTTTTTCCATTTCACAGTGGAACACAAACATGTTTAAAATTACAGCAATTACTGGCCAGTTTCTAAGCCCTGACATACAACATACAGTCTCTACTGTACACTTCACATTATATACAGACCCTCCACATACTGACATGAATTCAAATGGAAACTATATGAAACGTTCCACCAATAATAGCTGTTTTTCATTTCACGTACAGTACCTGAGCAAACTGGTTCAGTATACAACCCCTGTGCAATATTACTTAAATATCACATTATTGAAAATGGCATCACCTGTCAATAATTACATTATTTCTAAATGGAAAAGTCAGTGCAAATACATAGAAAAGTCTATATCGAAAATCCAGGCCCTAAAGCAGGAACTCGATGTAACAAAAGTGAATCCTGTGAGACAAATCTGAGTCTGTCTGTGATTTCCAATTAGCCTAATTGTGTGAACATGGTTAGAAAATGACCACAACTTACATAAAGATCCAACAAAAAACAAGTCAAAACATAGTTGCAGCAGTACACTGGAAAAAATGATCGTCTCAAAACAAGGAAAAAAAAACTTATTTCAAGGAACTTTTACCTTGATATAAGTGAAAAAATCTGCCAATAGAACAAGTGAAAAATGTCTTGGTAAGATTTCTAGAAATAAGATATGATATTTAGAATACTGAGATCTTAAAATTAGCTGGGAAAACTTATTTTAAGCTCTATTCTACCAGGATTGTCAAGCTTAGGTGTCTTAAAATAAGCCAGACATGCTAAAAAAAAAAAAAAAAAGTAGTTTTTCACTCAAAATAGATTTTTGCTTTCATGTAACCTCCTAATTTGGGATGTATTAAACTTATTTTGAGTTTTTTTGTAAAATTCAACTCAAGTGAAGATAGTTTCAAGATTGTTTGACTTAACAAGATATTTAAGATGCTTTGTCTTAAAACAAGTCCCTCCATCTGCTGAAATGTCTCTTGTTCAGTGAATTTATCTTCAATCATGTGGGATGAGACATTTAGACTAAAAATAAGACAGACTTGGTAAGATGTGGAGTTTTTGCAGTGTTATCAGGGGTTATAGAAAGAGTCAGAGTAGTACTAATCAGAGCTGCAGTGGTCATCCTCCTAAAACGATGCCACAGATAGTGGAACGACTTTCACGATCTCTCTCTGAAAAGCAGACGGGTAAATCCTTCAGACGAGGGACACGGCTGATCAATGAAAATCGGAGTTGTGTTATGGCTCAGACAGTGTGAAGGACGTTTTATAATGACACCTTCTATGGACGCCATGCCATCCAAGAATAACACCCTTGGTTGCTCCTCAGCACAAAGCCGTAAAATGAAACTTTGCTGAAGGACAAAAAAGCGGCCTGATGAGTATTCAGAGCTCATTCTTTGGTCAGATGGAGTCCAGTGTGTCTGGTGTGAACTGGACCAGGATGACCACAGCGAACACATGGTCCTGACAGTGAAGCACCAAGATGGGAGTGTGATGATCTGGGGCTGGATGAGTGCAAAAGGAGTTAACATAGATAGCACCATGAATGCTTGAGAACAAACCAAAAATGCTGGCTGATGAGCTAACTCTTGGCAGAGGAGGAAGATTCCGGCATGATAACGATCCACAGCGGACTGCCAAAAAATTCCACAAGACTTCCTGAACAAGAAAAAAGTGGAAACTGTGACCTGAGAAGAATCCAATAGAACACCGTTGGGGTGTATTAAAAAGAAAGGTAGAGCAAAAGAAGCCCTCCAGCAAAGAGTAGCTAAAAAAAATGGATAAAAAAAGGAAAACATTTCTCTAGGAATTGAGTATGCTGAGGAGTCTATCATCCAAAATAAAGCTAGACGTATGCAGTACTGATTAAGATAGATTCTCAGTGATGAAAGGTGTGTAGAATTAAGGCCTGTAGTTTTAACCCTCGTGTCGTCCTGCACGTCAAAATTGAGCCGTTTTAAAGTTTGAAAATGTGGGAAAAAATATATATTTTCACAGTGAAACTTCTGATGTCCACATTTTCAACATTTTTGGGAAATCTTTGAACATTTTTTAGTGAAAAAAAGGAAATGTTAAAAATGTTTCTTAAGAACATTCACATAAAAATCAACCAAAATCCAGCGAATTTTGCTGGATTTTGGTTGATTTTTATGTGAATGTTCTTAAAGAAAATATTAGAAGTTTTACTGATATATATGGAATCACTTTAGATATTTTTAGGATTTTTTGGGAAGATTTTTACAAATTTTTTTGAAAAATATTTACAAGAATTTTCTTGTCAAATTTAGGGGATTTTTAAAAAAATAAAACTTTTAAGGGAAACTTTTAAGATATTATTGGAATTTTCTTCGTGAGGGTTTTGCAAATTATCAGGAATTTGGGGAATTTTTTTGCTGAATTTTTGGATTTTTTTCAGACAAGGAAACTATATTTTTTGGTGCCCATAAATGAAGACAACAGGAGGGTTAAAATAATAAATCTAAACTGTGTAGAAACACAGAATATGTCAGGATGGGATCTTTGACAGGACATACTACCATCCTTTCCCACAAACACCACCTTGGAAGTGTTTTTACCACCCATGTTGCTCAGTAAAGAGATCACAGTCAATTTGGAGGAGATCTTATATCACTCCTCCTCCACGATACACTGTAATGTGGTGCTAATGTCTCCATCTTGGGCCTCCTCGCCCTCCTCCTCGCCTCCTTTGGGAGGGAATGTAGGGGGATCAATATGGCTGCCTGCCCTCCCCTCATCTCGTCTCCTAGATGGACTCTTGGGTTTGGTCTAGAGTTACAGATGAAGGCTCGGATAGACCCGACCTCCAGCCACACCTGCCTCAGCTCTGAGCCGTGTGCTTCTGCGTGCAAAAATATACACGCGTGTGAGAGCGGAGGAGGATTTCCTCTGCTTGCAAATGAATAATTTAACCCTGGAAAATAGAGTTTGACACATGTTCAATAGGGTTCGGGAGCAACTTCTTGCATAAAGGTATTAAAATTATGAGGAGAGGAGGGTTAAAATCCTTCACAGACTCCGGGAAGTTATCGTGTGGCAGATGGAATATGGCTTTCAGGTTTTCAGATTCAATCAATACGGGATGATGTCATCGTGGTGTACTGCAGCGCTGCACAATTTCAAGAAAACCACAGTCGATTGGGTGTCATGGTGAAGCTCAGAATCCTGCAGACCTAAATTCTGGATGGAAATGATTTCATAATTGGCTTATAAACCTTATTATTGTGTTTTGTGAGGTGCAGGTTGGGTTGTCTTTCTTCAGACTAAGACCTGTGAGCCGTGTTAAACGGTGGTCAAAGTCAGGATCTAACTTAATTTAAGACCTTAAAGCCTCTAAATCTCAGACTTCCTGAAGAGAACTAATGGAATTAATGCCACGACATGCGGAAATGCAGCAGGAGGTGTGCATCGTCATGCAGCTGTAAGTGGACAATGGAAACATGTGGTCTACTGCAGCCTGAAGAAATTAGGTTTTTGGTTCAGTTCAACCGTTTTCTTTTTGCAGGAGTTTTAAGTTCTTTTGTTCAGACATAAAGACATAAGGTGAAAATAAAGATTTTATTTTCCCCTTACGTCTGACCAAAAGAACTAAATAAACAAAACCTTTATTTTCACCTTATGTCTGAACAAAAGAACTTAAAACTCCTGCATTAGTGAGAAGACATGATGAACATTTTTGAGCTATTTTTCTTTCTGACCGTCGGCTCATTAAAGTTTAACAAATCAGTTATGAAGCAAAAAGACAGATCACCAAAATGTTGAAGTGATGGTAATTGTTTGAAACGGCATCATTAGCTCACCATCCTAAAACTCAACCTTAATCCTTGATGATGCTTACCACTTTGTTCTGCCGAGGTTCTCTCAATGTTTGTCACCATCTACCATGAATAAAACAGTTCCTCAGCCTCCCTCTGCAGAGCAGCAGCAGCTCAGAGCTCAGGTCGGACTATCTCTACACTCTTTAGCTTGTTATATTTGATGCCAGACTCCAGAGCTAAAGCCCCTGTTCTGGTAAACACAAAGTCTGAAGCCGCTACTCTTGAAAAATTAACATATAAATAGAAGTAACACCACAAACTTTTCTCAGTTGACACGGTGTTCACAGATTCCAGGATGCGAGGGGTAAAACTTTCTGAATTTGATATGAGGATATTTTTATACCTTGCCGTTCTGAAACTCATTGTTTTTTCATAAGTTTCCTTTTGCTGCTGGGATTTATTTTCAAAAGTTAAAGCTACATTTTTGCTTCTGGCATTCTGAGATGAAGGGGTCACGAATCAGTTACATACGTGATGCTCAGGAAGAGTGCAGCACCTGTAGTCATACATGCATTTAATAAGTCATGGAGTCTCAGAGGGGTTCAAAGTGTTTGGCCTTTCCCGAAATGTATATGTACACAGTATGTACACTCGACTAAATGAAAAAGTTCTGCTCAATCTTCCTTCAACAACTCCTGTAAAAGGCATTTAGTGAACTCCCTCCACCTGTAGCTGTCCACTGGAGGACTTTACATTAGACTGGTGCAGTGGTATGCTAGCACTATGCTAGGAACAGGAGTGCATGTTTTCTAACTGGGACAGAGCTGACCAGTTTTTCTTTAGATAATGCATGAATGCTATACAACAGAAGTGAGGACACCCTTGTGCAAAGTCACTTAAATGTCAGCTGATTCAATGGCAACATACTTGTTGAATTTTGGCAGTAAGCTTTGGATCATTATCATGCTGGAATATCCCTTTTTTACTAATCTTCTACAGACTTTGAGTCATCTTATCAGCCAGTACTCTAGTACAACCACAGTATTCACAGTGCCATCTATAAATCTCATCTCCCCAACCCATTTTGCACTCAAGTGACCCAACATCACAACACTCCCACCTTGATGCTTCACTGTCAGGACTATGCATTCACTGTGGTCATCCTGGCCATGCTAACGCCAAACAAGCTGGACCATCTGAACTAAACACATCTGTCTTGCTCTCATCTGACCAAAGAATTTGCTCTCAACGTCCATTAGGCTCTTTTGTCCTTTAGCAAAGTTTCATCTTACAGTCTAACAAAATACATGTTTAATTAAAGCTGCTCAACAACCAGCCACCAGCTCTGTAAACTTGTATTTGCCACACTGGTGCTTTGAGCTAAATGCTAACATCAGCATGCAACCAGGCTCTCAATGACAATGCTAACATGCTGACACTTTGGTTGGTATTTTCAAATGTGACCAACTACAGCTGAGGCTGACGGGAGTTTTGTTTTGGTCATAAATCAAACATCACAGATTAAGGTTTAAAGTTTGTCCTCTGAGGACATTAATATAAATGTGACTAGTTTCTAATATACTGTAAGTAAATGTCAACATGGTTCTCTTTTCCATTTCCTTTGGTGTACAGGTCAAAGTCGTGCTGAGGGTGAACCCAATGCTGTCGCAGGGCCAAAGCCAACCACCTGTTCTCTGGATCGACCCGTCCAAGAAGAGAGTCACCATCATGGAACCAGTCACCAGAAGCCAACCGTTCACCACCATGACGCTGGGCAGGGACAGCAAGGGTCTCCTGAAGACCTTCAACTTCGACGCTGCCTATTCCCAAGAGTCAAGCCAGGTTTGGTTCCTTCTGAACATAATTCAACCCTCTGAACCACGAAACCTGCCAGCTGGTATGAGAGACATACTGCCTTAAAAATATCGCCAGTATTAGACCATTTATCACAGCTGCAAACAGTAGTCTATAATCATGATATTTAATCTAAGTCACTTCTTTCTACATGTCTCGTTTAAAAGTTTGCCAAATGTAAACTCTTTGCAGGAGATTCTGTAAAAAACTAAAAAATCTGTGCTCCTCTGTGCAACATTAGTGACTCAGCTGCAAACAACAGTCGTCACAAAAATTAATGCACTATTCAGCTGCAGGTAGGGGAGAAATATGGAAACAAATGAGAGATTTACAGGAAAATAAATCAGATTTTTGGAGGAGAAATAGAGGAGGAAGTTGTTGAAAGATACATTCAGCATAGTGAATTATCTTTCTAGAGTGAAAAAATGTTAGTTTGTTGAGTTGTAAAAAGCTACGTAGTAAAATATCTATAGTATAGTTATATAGTTATAGTAAGCTGCCTTAACATCATGAGATAGATAGATGAGCATTAACAGGCATTCACAAAAGTACAAATCAATCAAATAATGAAGCTAGCTAACTAGCTAACAAAATGTAGACTATGTGCTGGCTTTAAGAAAATGAAGCTAAGTAGTTACGAGCAAGCTAGTTATAATGAAGCTAACTAGTTACCCACAAGCAAGTTATAATGAGGCTAACTAGTTACTAGCAGGCTAGTTACAATGAAGCTAAGTAGTTATGAGCAAGCTAGTTATAATGAAGCTAACTAGTTACCCACAAGCAAGTTATAATGAGGCTAACTAGTTACTAGCAGGCTAGTTACAATGAAGCTAAGTAGTTACGAGCAAGCTAGTTATAATGAAGCTAACTAGTTACCCACAAGCAAGTTATAATGAGGCTAACTAGTTACTAGCAGGCTAGTTACAATGAAGCTAAGTAGTTATGAGCAAGCTAGTTATAATGAAGCTAACTAGTTACTAGCAAGCTAGTTATAATGAAGCTAACTAGTTAATAGCAAGCCAGTTATAATGAAGCTAACTAGTTACTCACAAACTAGTTATAATGAAGTTAACTAGTTAGTAGCAGGCTAGTTACAATGAAGCTAAGTAGTTACGAGCAAGCTAGTTATAATGAAGCTAACTAGTTACTAGCAGGCTAGTTACAATGAAGCTAACTAGTTAGTAGCAAATTAGTTATAATGAAGCTAACTACTTACTCGCAAACTAGTTATAATGAAGTTAACTAGGTACTAACTAGCTAGTTATAATGAAGCTAACTAGTTAGTAGCTACCTAGTTATAACAAACTTAACTAGCTAGCTAGTTGTAACATAGCTAACTAGTTAGCAGATAGCTAGTTATAACAAAGTTAACTAGTTACTGGCTAGCTAATTATTAGTTATCTAATATGAAAAGCATTTTTCTATTCAATGAGAAAGTCATATGAGCCTCAAAGTGTTTTTTAAACTTGAAACCTATTTTATTGGATTCCTCGACCCCAAAAATGTACAGTTTGACACCAAATTCGTTAATATACCGATAACAGAAGCAAAGATATGGGCTCTAGAGTATTTTCGGTGCAATGACGGGCATTTTTGAAAAAAATTCCAATACAAAATGTAATCTCACTTGTGTCTTAGGATAAATTTATTTGTATGACCGTAAGGTACTTCCATACCAAAGGAGACCTTAAGTCAAAGGCCTTCTTTTTGGGCTTAACCTCCTTACTAAGTGTGCATTTTTCCAGTATTGGTAATGATTGTGGAAACCTGGAAAAACTACAAGTACATGTTGATTCAGTTTTTTCTGAACTTTTTAAAAATAAATAATCAAAGAAATAGATTTTTTTTTCTTTATGGCATTATAAATGTGCTATACTGCACAAAAGATATCTTTGAGCTTTTGACTTGCTGTTTTTACGGAGGTGCAGGACTTTATATTGTAGTGAGATGTGACAGAGCAGAATAATGGGGTTTGGAGGGCTGATATGATTTCACGTTTCTATTTGTGCCCTTGATACCAATCTGTCTCAATGAACGTGTTTTACACCGACAGATATGTGACGGTGTGGCATTAGTCTGGTGCTTCGTGTGTTTTCTCATGTATTAAGTGCATATTTTGCCCGTCTGTACGCTTCCAAACCATGATCGGTTCACTCTCTCTCTGTCTGATGACCTGAAAACTGATAGGGCCTGGACGGCCGCCGCAATTACACAGTCCATCAATTAGATTCAACTTTTGTCCGAGCTCTGCTTACAGTGAAAGCCCAGGGGAATGTACAGAATCAGCATGCGTCCCTCGGCTGCTTCGCCTCTGTCCATGTACTGGATGCACTTGTTGGGATGAATCATAAGACGCTGGCTGTCCTTTGTTCTGTCCGTCCAGGCCGAGGTGGGCGCCGGTGTCCTGGCTGACGTCATCCGCTGTGTGCTGAGCGGCAGCGATGGATGCGTCCTGGGTCTGGGATGTACTGATGTGGGTGAGTAATGGGACGCTGGAAGAGGCCACAGGTTCAGATCTCAGGATGGGAGTGGGGCTCTTTTATCTCTGCTCGGGGCCCCTCCTCCTCCTGCCGCTCCTTTGTCCCAGTCCTGCCATCATTCGCCCTCTTCTTTATCATTTAAACTCCATTTTCTCTCTCTGTCCTTGGAGCGGTCTTAATCCACATCTCCTTTCTCTCCTATTCCATTTATCTCCTCAGCTTTTTTTTTTTTTTTTTTACAGTAGTGACAGTAAAGTGTAGCCGTTTCATCCTCTTCCTCCTCCGTCATTCATCTCTCACCTGTTACCCCACAAATAAAAGCCTATTCATCAATTATAAAACACGTGTGCTTTTCTAAAAGCTTCCTATTGCCTGAAATATCGACATACGGCACAAAAACACACAAATATTTTATTGTATGTTGCTGTAGCGCTGAGCTCAGAGGGGACTGTAAACAAAGTGGACTGTAATATGTTGCTATTAGAGAGATGGGACCCTGCACTTAGCGCTGCTGGAGGGCTTTAATAGATCTGTGGTGCACACACACACACACACACACACACACACACACACACTGAGGACAGGGTCTCCTTGGACCTGCTTTTTCACATGACGCCATCCTCCGTAAATCTGATTGAATTACTTGGCCGATGCAGACTCCATGTGGCCCACAGCCAGCAGGACATCAATCTCCTCCACAGAATACTGTTCCCTCTGAATAACGGCAGGCAGCTCGGCCTTTAATTGGAGTAAACCAATTCTCTTATCCTCATTCAATTAGAGTTTGGATAAGACCAAGAGAAGGTAAAACAGGCCCATAACTCAAAACGAATGTGGGGCAGAAGGGCAGTAGGAGACACACCATGGCACCGGTCCATAAAGACATCATTTGTGCTCTGCTGGCAGGTTATGTTTGTGGTTTGTTCTTGTATTTCCATATTTCAAGACTGTCTTACAAATACGTATTCTTCTATATCTATGTGAATGTGTGTGGAAAACAGATTTTTTTTGTAACAGTTATGACTAAAATATGCTGTTTGTAGTTGCTTTCTATTGCTGGTTATTATCTCATGACCCACTGGGGTGTAGACCCCCATGTGAATGACAAAGTTGGAGGAAAAATATTCCCACGCCAAATATCTGCAGGTCCTACAGATGTTACCTCGCTCCACCTTAAATCCTGCACTGTACGATGAACTCTTGACTTATCACCAGTTAACTTCTGTATTATCATATTTTTTTGCTCAAGTGATCTCAAAGATGGGACTTTTCATGACAGCTTAATTTGTTTCATATCTCAACTCACCCATTATATTGCAGATTAAGAATCAATGGCATAACGAGAAAAAAAGCTTTTATCTTCATTCAAATTTTAATATGTGAAAAAATGTGCTAAAGTGGGTTGAAGGGCGATTTGGAAATTTAAAAAAATTATATATCAAGCCGCAATATCGTAATTATCCTTTTAAGTTGAAGTATAAATTTTCAGAGAAATCAGACGTGATCAAGCAGACATGATTTGAGACGGAATAACCCAACTCCTAAATGTTCACATTTGGACTTAAAAGCATCACACAGAATAACTAGAGTCTGGTTTACCATGTTGGGCTGTTTGCATTGATACTGTTCATCTGTGTGCATGTGTTGGTAATATAATATTATATCTGGAGGGTACATACATCTCTGGTCTGTTTCCTCCACCAGGCTCCTGGTCCAGCATGGTGGGCAGCAGTGAGAACATCCAGAAGCTCGGGCTCATTCCTTGTGCCATCTCCTGGCTGTACAGCGGCATCGAGCGGCGCCGGGAGAAGACCTGGACCGACCTGACGGTGTCGGTGTCGGCCGTAGAGCTGTGCTGCGGGGAGGAGGACACGCTGAGGGACCTGCTGGGGGAGGTCGTCCCATCATCGGGCGGCATCCAGGACAGCCCGAAGGCTCGGATTAGACTCCAGGAGGACCCGGTCTACGGGGTGCAGGTAGGAGGACAGAGGGGGGGTTAAAATCACAGTGGTCCACTGACCTGCACTGATCTGAATTCAAATCTGGTGAGCTATTGTTTGTCAGGAATATGAACAGTCTAGTCTAGAGATGTCAAACTCATTTCAGTCCAGGTTCCACATTCAGTCCAATCTGAACTCAAGTGTTCCGGAGCAGTAAAATCACAGCAGAATAACCTTGAAATAACTCCAAATTTTCCCCTTGTTTTAGTGCAAAAAAAAATTTTCACATTTATGGAATTATATTTCTACAAAACATCATGAACAACCTGAAATTTTTTAAGAAAAATAAATTAAATTTCAACATCATTCAGCCTCAGTTTATCATTTCCACATTACAACTTCCAGATACAGAGTGTTGACAAAGGAACACAACATTTAGTCACCTGGAACTGAACCATGGAGGATTTTACTGTATGATCAACATGACAAAAGTCAGATACAAAAAAGCAACAAAAATAAAACTAAATATTACAAAAATGAGATACAAAACAACAAAAAAGAGACAAAAAAATTAGACAAAGAGTTACAAAGCAACAAAAAATGAACAAAAATGAGACAAAGAATTACATGAATGACAAACAAGACAAAAAAAATGACAAAAGCAAAAAACCAAAAATGATAAAAAGCAGACAAACACAAGCGAGACAAAAAACAACACAAAACAACACAAACGATACAAAATTAATAAAACGAAACACAAAATAACAAAAATAAAACAAAAAACACAAGAGTCGTTGGCAGGTGATCCTGCAATAAATCAGAGACTCCATGTGGAAATGAACAGACAGGTGAGTGTTATTTTACAGCGTTAAACTATACAGTGCACACACATTACTGGAAAACCTCCAGGGCTCATTTTTATTTAGTCAGTCTGGATAGTGGAGGAGATGGTGCTGGTAGTGAGTGAAACCTATTAGAATGAATAACAGATTACATGTGATTACATTATGATTGTGCAGCTCTGTCCTCCCTCCCACTGCAGGTTGTTAGCCAGCAGGTCATTAGTGGAGGTATGTCCTTCTGTTTCCTCAGTGGATGCTTACACCTACTGTATGAATGGAGACATTATGCCACAGAATTATGCACTGAGATTATTCACTTATTTCTTTTCTCAACTACTCTACATTCCGGACACGAAGAAAACCTTCATTTACGGGCACCAAGAAATATTGTTTCCTTGTCTGAAAAAAATCCAAAAATTCATCAAGAAAATTCCCCAAATTTCTGAAAATTTGCAAAACCTTCAGGAAGAAAATTCCAATAATTCCTTAAAAGTTTCCCTTGAATGTTTTAGTTTCAAAAATCCCCAAATTTGGCAAGAAAATTCTTGGAAATATTTTCAAAAAGTGAGTAAAATCTTCCAAAAAAAATCCTAAAAATATCTAAAGTGATTCCATATATATCAGTAAAACTTCTGAAATTTTCTTTAAGAACATTCACATAAAAATCAACCAAAATCCAGTGAATTTTTTAAGAAACATTTTTAACATTTCTTTTTTTCCAGCAAAAAATGTTCAGAGATTTCCCAAAAATGTTAAAAATGTGGACATCAGAAGTTTCACTGTGAAAATATATATTTTTTCCACATTTTCAAACTTTAAAACGGGTCAGTTGTGACCCGCAGGACGACACGAGGGTTAAGAGTTTGTCTTCTTTCCTTGTGCCAGCTACGGAACCACAACCGAGTGAAGGCCCCGACGGCTGAACGGGCAGCTTCCCTCCTGGATGCAGCCATCGCAGCCCGTCGACACAGCGATTTTGTCACCTACTTGTCCCACAGCTCCATAATGTTCTTCACTCTTCACGTCCAGCCTCCTCGGACAGAAAGCAGCACCATCGGGAAAGGTTGGAATGAAACTTTCAGCTATCAGCTTCTCCCCTGGTCAAATAAGTTTCACCATAGTTACTACAAACAATCACTGCTTCTATAATTCACTGTAAATTCCTGTTCTTTTTGCATTTACACGCTCCTCTACTCTCTGATTTTTCATCTCTAGGTTCACGTGGCTCCACTAAGTTGACCATGATAGATGTGTGCAGTGGAATGAGGGGGATTAACAAAAATAAACCTCCTCATGCTGAACTGGGTCCAATAGTCGTGTCTCTCCTGAGTGGACATAAAACCGCCTCCAGCAAGTAAGAATAACTCCAACATGTCATAATCAGCTGGCACAGAGTTTGTCATTGACTTCAGGTTTACTCCTACTGTTCTCCTTGCAACTCGATTTCTTAACCCTCCTGTTGTCTTCATTTACAGGCACCAAAAAATATTGTTTCCTTGTCTGAAAAAAATCTAAAAATTCTGCAAAAAAAATTCCCAGAATTTATAAAAAGAAGAAAGTAGAAGAAGAAAATTCCAAAAATTCCTTAAAAGTTTCCCTTAAAAATTTTATTTAGAAAAAATCCTCAAATTTGGCAAGAAATCAAAATTGAATTAATAAACAAATAAATAAATAAATAAATAAAAATTGTAAATATTTTCTAAAAATGAATAAAAATCTTCCAAAAAATCCTACAAATATCTAATGTGATTCCATATATATCAGTAAAACTTCTAATATTTTCTTTAAAAACATTCACATAAAAATCAACCAAAATCCAGCGAAATTCACTGGATTTTGGTTGATTTTTATGTGAATGTTCTTAAGAAACATTTTTTTTTTTAATTTCTTTTTTTCCACCAAAAAATGTTCAAAGATTTCACAAAAATGCTGAAAATGTGGACATCAGAAGTTTCATTGTAAAATTGACCCGGTTTTTCCACATTTTCAAACTTTAAACCGGATCAAAATTGACCCGGTTTAAAGTTTGAAAATGTGGAAAAACTTTTAAGGGAAACTTTTAAGGAATTAATGGAATTTTCTTCCTGAAAGTTTTGTAAATTGTCAGAAATTTGGGAAATTTTTTTGCTGAATTTTTGGATTTTTTTCAGACAAGGGAACAATTTTTTTGGTGCCCGTAAATGAAGGCTTTCTTCGTGTCCAGAATATAGAGCAGTTGAGAAACAATTAAACTACAGGAGGGTTAAAGTAGTCGAGTTTTGCCCATTTATGTTGTCTAAAAACCTCCAGTGAAACCACATAAGAACGTGGTTGACTGGACTGTTTCTGCACAGGGCCGGTAAGCTGGCGATGCTCCTTAGAGAGTCCTTGGGTCATGCTAACTGCCACACCGCAGTGATCGCTCAAGTCGCTGATTCACTGGTAAACCTTCAAGAGACCTTCTCCACCATCCAGCTGGCTTCTCGCATTCGCAGGACACAGAAGAGGACAAAGGTACTGTAGATATCCAATAACCCCCTTTTTACAAATTTACCACCTTCGAATGGCGTCACAGTGTTGAAGGCCTTTACGTAAATGTAATCTGACTCACCGCATACTGACTGTAGGTATTTCTGCTGTGCATTTCACGTTGCATTCTTCTCATCTCTGCATGTTACCGTTTCAAAATAACCTCAGAGCGGCAACCTACATGCTGAAAATGGCAAGTTTTGGCAAATATTTGGGTCATGCCATTGGTTCTGTCTGATGAATTAACCATTTTCATCACCATGTTTGCCTCCTGATTTGTGAGGGACACCATCACTGCATCCTGGGCCTAGTGCCACCTAAGATGACTGTGATTGGTTAAACAAAATACAAACAGGCCAATGTATTCTTTTCTGCCTATAGCAGAATAATAATGAGGTGAAGCCAGAGCATTTGCTGGTGCTAACATGCTACTGTGGAGATCCATCTACAGCCTGGTATCGAGTCACTTTTTGTGTTAGAGGAATGCATTTTTCTAGGGCTGTCAAAAAGAACGCGTTAATGCGGATTAATCCATCATGATGATTAATCTGATTAAAATTTTTAACGCAATTACATCTCTGGCAAGGCATTTTGGCAGTGTATCCAACATACCGCACGTGCTCAAATGGGCAGTTGATCAGCAGTGGATATATGATATAACAACAGCTACTTTCAAAGCTGTTTTGTAACCATAACAAAACTTTGACATTGAGGGAGGGATTTTTGACCTTTTACACTTGGTATTATCCCGGGCACATTTGTGAGCATTTGAATGAGTATTTGAGAAATTTGATAGCAGTCTTTTGTATTACTTGAAGTGAGTAACATTTCACATTTGGGGTCATTACTGCAAAAACTTAAAATCTTACCAAGTCTATTTGTCTTATTTTTAGTCAAAATGTCTCATTCCACTTGATTTAAGATAAATTCTCTTCACAAGTGACATTTCAGCAGATGGAGGGACTTGTTTTAAGACGACGCATCTTAAATATCTTGTTAAGTCAAACAATCTTGAAATTATCTTGTTTTGAGTTGAATTTTACAAGAAAACTCAAAATAAGTTTAACCCTCGTGTCGTCCTGCGGGTCAAAATTGACCCATTTTAAAGTTTGAAAATGTGGGAAAAAATATATATTTTCACAGTGAAACTTCTGATGTCCACATTTTCAACATTTTTGGGAAATCTCTGAACATTTTCTTTGGAAAAAAAGAAATGTTAAAAATGTTTCTTAAGAACATTCACATAAAAACCAACCAAAATCCAGCGAATTTCACTGGATTTTGGTTGATTTTTATGTGAATGTTCTTAAAGAAAATATTAGAAGTTTTACTGATATATATGGAATCACTTTAGATATTCTTAGGATTTTTTTTGGAAGATTTTTACTAATTTTTAGAAAATATTTACAAGAATTTTCTTGCCAAATTTGGGGGATTTTTTTCAAATAAAACTTTCAAGGGAAACTTTTAAGGAATTATTGGAATTTTCTTCCTGAAGGTTGTGCAAATTTTCATAAATTTGGGGAATTTTTTTGATGAATTTTTGGACTTTTTTCAGACAAGGAAACAATATTTTTTGGTGCCTGTAAATGAAGACAGCAGGAGGGTTAAAGCATCTCAAATTAGGAGGTTACATGAAAGCAAAAATCTATTTTTGAGTGAAAATTTATTTATTTTTTATTTTTTTAGCATGTCTGGCTTATTTTAAGACACCTAAGCTTGACAATCCTGGTAAAATAGAGCTTAAAATATGTTTTCCCAGCTAATTTTAAGATCTCAATATTCTAAATATCCTATCTTATTTCAAGAAATCTTACCAAGCCATTTTTCACTTGTTCTATTGGCAGATTTTTTCACTTATTTCAAGGTAAAAGGTCCTTGACAAAAGTTTTTTTTCTTGTTTTGAGAGGAGCATTTTTTCCAGTGATTTGAGTGTCAAAACCCAGAACTGGTCAATTTTGACCTGCAGCAAGTTTTAATCCTCGTGTCATCCTGCAGGTCAAAACTGACCCAAACTGTCTCATCAGTGCTTCAGTACTCCCTTAATAACATGGTTTCTCTCTATCCAGCAGTCCACATCATGTTCTCCATACGGGAGGAGCTTGACCAAAGAAAAGAAAGGCCCTCCATCTTTCTCCCTGCGGGCTTTCCACTCCACCGATGAGGTTGATGTCGACATGCGTCCTTTCCGCCTACGTGGGGAACTAGACGAACGCTCCAGCAGCGACCAGTCCTGTGACACAGTTATCCAAATAGACTGCGATGGCTTGGTTAACTCTAAAGTAGCCCCAAGGCAGGTGCAGCCCGAGTTCGTGCCCATCATACCTTCACTGCATCCTAACAAAGCCGACTTGGACGACCCAGAGTTCACCGCTCTGCTTCAGGAGCTGCTGAGAATTCCTCAGCTGCAGGCAGAAAAGAAGACGGAGGAAACAGTTCAAGGGCATCTTGAAGCTCTTAAAGCAGAGAGGAAGCAGCCAGAGAGGGACTGTCTGAAATGCGACACATTTGCTGAACTTCAGGAGCGTTTGGGTTGCATTGATGGAAGTGAGGTCATGGATGTACTCAAGTCTTCCTCTAAAAATGCTTCTCTTAATAATACCCCAACCAAATCCCAGGTCCAGAAAGACTCAGGGAAACACACAGAAGCATCAGAAGCACCGCAGACGTTGTTGAACCAGGGGTTAGGTTGCAGCCAGACCTCTGCAGGAGAAAAGCAAACAGATGGTGCTTTCCCTGGAGACACTTTCCAGAGAGAGGACTCAGGTCTGTACGACTGTGAGGAGTGTGGTGCAACCAGCTCCAGCGAGGAACTGCTGAATCAAACTCTCAGTCGTAACATGACCTGTCGTACTGAGCCTCCGAAGACTGGAGCTCCTAAACCAGGTGATGAGCTCTCCACCAAGGGCTTTAATGCAGATGCTCAGGGCAGTCAGCCGTCAGGAAAACAAGGAAGTCCTGAAGCTGCTGATTGGTTCAAACCAGACAAAAGGACCTCCCCAGTTGGAAAGAGCACCCCCATATCTCCTTCCTCGTCCTGCTCGGCTTCAAACACTTTAACTAGAAGTGTTTTACTTGGAGATGTGCTGCATAATCGCCCCAAAGAGGACATTAAGGAAATGAAAGCCACGATTACAGTGACTGTTCAACAGCCGCTGGACCTAAAAGGTCAAGATGAACTGGTCTTCTCTATGGTGGAGGAGGTGACCATTAGTGGAGCGTATGACCGAGGGAGAACGGGCGGAAACATTATTTGTATCAGGGATGCTGCCCAGTCTCAGGCAAATACTGAAGGCTCCGCTGGCTCTCAACCAATCAGGATAATCAGCAACATCAGCGAAGAATCTGCTGCAGGTTCTAATACAAACAAAAGCTCAGGTATTCAGCCTGAAGCCACAAAAGCTGGCAATGAAAAGCCCCAACATCAGTACAGGAGGGAGAAAGGGTTCCTGCCTTCATTTATAAACCACATGTTGATCAACACGGATGTGGATTGTGATTTGGACAGTGCCAAAGAAAAAGACAGTCATCATGAAACTGAGCTCAAAAGATATAACGTTAAATGTCCAGAAAGTAGGAAGATTCTTGAGAATAAGAACGGGAACAACACTTGCTACTCATCTAGCCGCCAGATCTCTGACAACCCGACTGTCCGGGAAGATCCGGGTTTCTGCAACAAATCAGCAGAAAGCAAAATGTTTGAAAAGAAACAGGGAGACAAGCATCACCTTAGAGATGGTGAGCCTGTTTGTTCCACTCAGAGGGTCTCAGAGGGGGGAGAAATCGTTAGCAGAGATGTTGGGAATCCTCCCAGGAGAGCTGGCTTCTCACCTGGTTGCCATGAAACCGCCCTGGCTTCCTCTAAAACAGGCAGTTTACCTCGAGGCTGGCAACACACCAGCCACCTGGACGGCCACCTCGGCTGTCACCTGGCAGACGACTGCAGAGACCCAAGGGGGGTGACATCATCCAGTCCTTGTAGCCCCGGGGTAACTCTGGAGAGGAGGCAGGGCAGACAGCACTCCTTCCATATGTCCTCTCCTCGGAAACACAGAGCCGAGTTTAAACAGGAATCTAGCGTTGCTCTCAGAAAGGGTGGTGGGTCTTTGTATGAGATGTCAAGTCCAAAAATGAAACACAAGAACACAAGTGGCAACGAGGACAGCGGCAGGCTTTTCAGCGCCAAACTGGAGCAGCTGGTTAGTCGCACTAATTCACTGGGGAGAACCCCGAGGGACTTCCCAACTCTGCAGAGAGGCAGCAGCAACACTTCCATGAGCTCTAAGGGGAGCTCCAAGGGAAGCGTTGAGGCTGGGGCCTGTAAGTCAGGCCAGAAAGGAAATAATGAGCGGGACTGTACCTTTCCTAGAGCCAGCAGGAGCCCCAGGAAGAATCCTCGTTCAGACCAGAGCCACCACTTCTTCCCTTCTGAAAACCACGTGGCTCATTCCGGTCGGCATTCCAAGCTCTCTGCTGTTGGGAAGCTTAAAATGGCCGGCCCCAAAGTGCGCCGCCTGTCCGCCCCCAGCATCAAGAACCTCAGCATCTCCCACAAGAACCTGCAGCAGTCCATTAACCGCAGCGCCAGCCTCTCCCCGGACAATAAGTCGGTGAGCTTTGAGCGGACGTCCTCGTTTTTCTCCTCCTCCCCTCCCAGATCTTATCACTCCATCAGCCGGACTCCGAGTCAGAGCTCCACGTGTTCGTCTACAAAATCTGCCATCCAGGGGTTCGTCAACGGTCGGATCTCTGACCTTCTCAAAGACAAACCCTCCAGTCCGACAGCAGCGGCAGTACCGGACCAAACGACGGCGCTGCCCTCCCCGTACAGCCAGGTGACGGCGCCCCGCATGCCGGACCACATGAGCGGACACGCCAGCGACACGACCAGCGTGTTGAGCGGAGACCTGCCGCCGGCCATGGGGAAGACGTCGCTGTATTTCTCCAACAGGAACAGTCTGGTGAGCAGCGGCTACGACAGCATGGTGAGGGACAGCGAGGCCACGGGAAGCAGCGCCTCCACCAGAGACTCGGTCAGCGACAGGAGCGGCTCCATGCTCAGCATAGCTCGCAGCAGCAGATCATCCCGGAGACGAGGAAACACAGGTAAAACACCTGGTTAACAGGCTTTTTAGAACATCCATCCATCATTATCTGTACAACACATAGGGAGAACATGCAAACTCCATGCAGAAAGATCCTGGGAACGCCGGGACGCGAACCGGAGCTCTTCTAGCTGCAAGGCCGATCCACTGTCCCTCCATTAACCCTCCTGTTGTCGTCATTTACGGGCACCAAAAATATAGCTTCCTTATCTGTAAAAAAATCCCAAAATTCAGCAAAAAAATTCCACAAATTTCTGAAAATTTGCAAAACCTTCAGGAACAAAATTCCAATAATTCCTTCAAAGTTTCCTTTAAAAGTTTTATTTTAAAAAATCCCCCAAATTTGGCAAGAAAATTCTTGTAAATATTTTCAAAAAATGAGTAAAAATCTTCCAAAAAAAATCCTAAAAATATCTAAAGTGATTCCATATATATCAGTAAAACTTCTAATATTTTCTTTAAGAACATTCACAAAAAAATAAACATTTTTTGTGAATGTTCTTAAGAAACATTTTTAACATTTCTTTTTTCCCATCAAAAAATGTTCAAAGATTTCCCAAAAACGTTGAAAATGTGGACATCAGAAGTTTCACTGTGAAAATGTTTTTTTTTCCATATTTTCAAACTTTAAAACGGATCAATTTTGACCCGCAGGACGACACGTGGGTTAATAACTATATTTATACGTCACCTTTTGAAACAGACTTTACATCGTGGTTTACAGACGGGTCAAAAAAGAGAAGAAAGGTCAGAGAATTAAACACGGTAAAACACTTACAAAATGAATCAACACCAGATAAAATAATAAAAGAACCAAAAATCCCACATCCACGTAAAACAAAACAAAAAAAACCAGCAGGTAGAAAAAAAGAAAATAGAAGGTAAAACCATAAAGACAAGAATAGAAGCAGTAATAATAATAATAATAATAATAGTAAATAAATAAACAAATATGTAAGCAGGTAAATAATAAAAGGTAAAAGCAGTTAGAAATAGACAAAAATATGTACATATCGCTTAAAGCAAACTAAATAGTAATAAAAGAATCATTTTTTGTATAGGACCTTTTAAAAAACAAAGTTACGAAGGGCTGTACAATAAAATACGTCAAATTAGACAGATTTACTAAATAACATCGCAAACATGCAGCCTAGCAAAACTAAACAAACTTGTTTTTGTGACATTTAACCTGTGGTTTTACACGAGTAATTTACATATTAGGTTTAAAAGGCTACAAAATTGATATAAAAAAAATACATATAAAAGGCTGCGACCCTACAGTGTTACTGATTATGTAGATTAACCTAACTGATGTAAAACTATAGCTAGACAAGAGAGAGATTTGAAATCCACCATAAATCCACTCCTCTGCTTGGATAAGGGGAACTATTTTTATGAATTACAGGTATCCCAGTCTTAATAAAACACATACTGAAGGTCTGATCGGGATGAAAACTGAATTATGCGATTTAATCTGATTTCTGAAGCCTTGTTTTCTTTTGAACAAACCATTTCCAAGATTTTATCTAATTCAACCAACAGGAGGGTTAATTGCACGTACCTGTATTGACCCAGATTCGATAGACTATATTGGTCTTTATTCTCGTACAAAATTAGATTTCAATTCATATTTAAAAAAAAAAAAAGAAATCTAATTTTTATGGAAATTTGAATCCAGTGTTAAAGTGAAGTTTTTGCATAAATAGATAAACAAATAACAAGACATTACAGTATGTGATGTCTACACTGGAAGAATTCTGCTTAAATTAGTCCCATTATTTCTTCTCAACACACTCCACCAGCACCAACAACAAACCTCTGACACCATCCTTACATGAATGACATTTCTGGCCTGTAACGGACCACATAACATATTAATGTGACATTAATTAGAGATGACACACATCTGTAGAATGCAGCCAGACCCAGTGTCCTGACTGGCATTAAAAGCCTGATTCAGTCTGCAGGAGCATCATTAATACATGAACACTCAGTAATGCAGAGACTTAATGTGAATGTTTGTCTGATACAGTCGGTTATACAGACGGGTGTGTGGATATGAACTGTCCTTCTAATGGAATTTCATACTGAGAAACCTCTGGAAGTGTTTTAGCTGGTTAATATTGTGTTACTGCTGCTAATGGAGTGATAAAAACAGAAAAAACGGCTTGTGATTGATGAGATTATGGATTTAAAGTCCCTCAGAATAACCTGCAGCTAACTGGGTGATTAAATTCTATCTGTAGTTATCTTAAAGTCATAAAGCACAAATATAAATCTACTATTTATATTCTCTGAGTCAGCCCAGAAACAGTGGCAGAAATCACATCTGTTGTCTTGAATCTCATGAATAATGTCAAAGCTGAGCAAGCTGCATTCATCCCGAGGCTAATATTTAGCTTCAGTTTCCCAGGAGTAAACACAGCCTCTGAATTAGAGGTGAAGGAGACACAAACCTTCAGTTATCATGGATTTATTCTCACTGTAGCTTTGACTATATGACTCTATATTCAGCAGATGATCCAGCAACGACATTTCAAGTTTAATCCTAGTGCAGATTTTTAATTAAATTAGTGTTTTATTCATTTGACCTTTATTTTGTAAGGAGTTCCAGTCATTAGCTGCTGCAAAGTCAAAGGAGCTACGGCCACAAATAGTAGAAGTACTGGAGATGGTGAGCTTCATGTATTCACTAGACCTAGTGCGATATGAGTTATACGGGAGGTGAAGAAGACAGGACAGGTAGGGAGGTGTTTGGTCCAGAATTGACTTCTAAACCGAATGAAACCAGTGGTGAAGCTGTCGGTATGAGAAAGGGACACCACCAGGTTATAGAGATCACAGTGATGAGTGTGGAAGGGTGAGTTAGTAGGAAAAGGGTGTCCAGGTTTTAACACATCATGCCTCATTTTATTGTGATGCCCCATTGGATGCATTCTCAGATGCAACAAGGCTTTCAGATCAGAAAACTACTTCAACTTAAGTTATGGAAAAAATGCCTTTTTTTCAAACCTGTGAAACCCGCTGTTATTACTTTCTTTTATACAGGAAAAGTTAAGCAAAAAAAGAGCAAAAGTTACACACACACACACACACACACACATATATATATATACATATATAAAATTTATTTATTTATTTATTGCTAAACTTTGGTGTATATATAATTATTTTTTTGTTTGTTTCATTTATTTTTTTGCTAATTTTTTTCCCCCATATTTGGTTCTTACAGGGTTAATTGTCTCAAACAACAGTTCTCTCCCTCTATGAGTCAATGTAAATGTAGGCAAAATCCAGGCATTATTTTATCGGAGTTCATGATAGGCAAAAAAAAAAAACCCCAATAATGATACTGACTGATATTACATTTTTATCCCAATATCGGTCCGATAATATCGGAAGGCTGATATTATCGGACACCCCTAATTAAAATTCAACAAAAATGTAATCCTGCATTAAATACTGTTTGATTTGTGGTCTTTTTTGACTTGAATAACTCAGAAAGTGTCATAAAGGAAACACTCTGTTGTGTTTCCACCAGGTACTCACCAGCGCCGTCTTTCCCATGATGCCCCTCCGACCCTGAAGCGCTCCACCAGCGGCCTGAGGTCCTGCTGGATGGATCGAGGAATCCCAGAAGCCTACGAGATCAAAGTCTATGAGATCGACAACGTGCAGAGGATGCAGAAAAGAGCAGGTGCTGGCAAACAGGTGCTGCGTTTATTCTGATTTTTTTAAAAAGAGGTTAGGACCTTCATGAACCTCTTCTGGCAACCAGCTGGAAACAGAGAAGGATCCTGGACACAGATTTCAGTTTATTAAACAGACGGATTCACCTGAAAAACTAAATCTGTTGGACTAACTTCAATTAACTGCTTCAATTAGCGACACACAATTGAATTAAGTTCATTCAAATTAAGTTAACGAGTAAAATCAATGCCACTGGTTAAATTAAATGATTTGATTTCATTGCTGCAACTTCATTCTGAAGAAGATGCTGTTATTTAGCTGAGATTATCGTTGCCAACCTGCCTAACAAGGAGGGTGAGGAGGGTGAGGAGGGTGAGGAGGGTGAGGTGACGTCAGGTCCCCATGACGAGAGGTCTGGCCTCAGGAGACGACTCTCCGCCTCCTCCAGCCTCCAACACGCCAACTTTGATGCAATTTTAATGACCACATGGGGGGAAAGTGGGTCAGAGCTGCAGCCGGGAACAAAGACAGAAGCAGGACAGACACGGCGTGGGGAAAACATACGGCAAGATTTAAAAAAGAAAATGCACACTTTGATTTAATGAAAGTATCTGTTTTAGTTATTGATTGTTTGTCCTTTGGGAGGACAGAATTACTGAAATATAACTCCTGGCTGTGCAGCAATGCTTGCGTCATATCCTTTATATTTAGACGTTCTTTTTTATTTCTCTGTGAATAATGAGCATGTAGTGACCTTTAAAATAAGGTTAGAATAATCAGACCGTTTTATTTGCCCCCCCAGAGGTCTAATCTCTGCCCTAACATGGTGTTTATGAGTGTGAAGACAAACCAAACAAACCAAACATCATGCTCCAGCCCAGACACCACACACTTTATATTTAATGAGAACAAGAGAAAAGCCGACGTGGGAGGCGTTTTATTCTGGAGGAAGCTTTTTAAAACCACTTATTATTGACTACATGGATGTTAATAAAAGCAGTGAAATGTGTGTGTTTGTGTGTGTTTTAGGGGCCAACATGCTTCAGTGCAAAGCTGAAGTTTCTGGAGCTTCGTCAGCAGAGGATCTCAGAGGTTCGATCCAAATATTCCAGCCTGAGGAGGGAGCTGGAGGAGGCCAAACACAACCTCATGCTGCAGCCCAACAAGTGGAACCGCGAGTGTCAGTAGAGTCCTGCTTCCTCTGGTTTTTACTGAACAGATCTACTGTAGTGAGTGGAGACAGATCAGGAAAACCGCGATCTTACAGCTTTCTCATGTTTGTTACATTACAGATAATAATTAGTAAAAATAACTAAATATAGATGTTGACTGCAAAAAAACAATTCCACTTAAAAAGTCAGGGCTAAAAAACACCCAACCCCTCCTATTTTAGCTAGAAAGTTGTGTAATTTAACAAAACAGACAGTAAAATATTTAAAATCAATCTTTAATATACATAATTTAAATAATAATCAAATATCTGTCATACAATGAGACTTTTTGCTGATCTAAACAGTAAATTTAGTGTAATTTTATAATCAAAAGTTGGAAAAGAATAAATTATGATTTATGAAAATGATCATTTTTGATGTGATAGATAGATAGATAGATAGATAGACGATAGATAGATAGATAGATAGATAGACTATAGATAGATAGATAGATAGATCTATAGATAGATAGATAGATAGATAGATAGATAGATAGATAGATAGATAGATAGATAGATAGATAGATAGATAGATAGATAGATAGATAGATAGACTATAGATAGATAGATAGATAGATAGATAGATAGATATGTGTATTACAGTGTCTATGTGGACATAATTTTTTTTAAAAGCGGTTAATAATAATAATAATAATAATAATAATAATGATAACAATAACTATTTAAATATACTATTAATATTATTTTATTTTATTAAGTATAATAAAATACAATGATCAGATATTAGATATTATCCAATTATTATATTTATTGTTTACTCCTGATCCTAAATAACTAGAAGAAATCTAAAATGCAGCCAAAGCTGGGATCTTACAAGGTTAAATCAGCAAATGTATCATTATTATCATTATTTTACAGGTATTAGCTTTTATCAAAAAGAAAAATGATGTATATACATTTTTTTTAAATGGTAAAAAAAAAACCCTTTTTGAACTGTTATTTTGCTGATTTGTTTTGTCTAATTACTAAGAACAGTCACAGAAAAAATAAATAACAGGCTCCACTGAATAATGTCTATATTAAAAACTCTATCATTTTTACAAACAGTAATTTGTTCTTTTACAATGTGTGACCATAAAATTATACATTTCTACTACAAATATTATTATTTTGCAGATTTTTGGTATTATTTTCATTGTTTTCAGTTTTTGAATGTGATTGTATATTTTTAAAGTTATGTTTTTAGTGTAGTTTTTCCACAGTTTTTTTTTTTAACTTTTCTTTTTAAGGTGCAGTATAAAAAAATCTATATCAGTTAGGACAGTTACTAATAACTTTTCACATTTTTTTAGTTAATCTGACAATTATTCTTTAATAGTTTTGCTATGAAATTAAAACTCACATGTTTCTCTCTCAACATTTTTAAGTTGCTTTTTTCCCCAGATGTGTTCAGAACATTGGACCAAATACTGATGAACAAACAGCAGAACCAGATCTAGTTCAGATCTAAAGTCTCATGTCAAAATCTTAGAACATGAAGAGCAACTGGTTGGTCAACCTCAGTGCTCTAACTGGAAAATATCGTTTAAAAAACAATGGAAAAACAAACGATAAAATCTAAAAATCGATCCTGAAACAGACAGGAAGCCAGTGGAGAGAGGCCAATACTGAAGCTATGTGATCATGATGCCTTTTGTGCTAAAATAGAAAAGAAATTGTGAGTTTTGAAATGAAGAATTCTCTTTGTCCTGAGCAGCCGTCATGCAGAAATACAACAAAGATCTCCCTAAGGTCCCTGTAGTCTGATCTAAACCCAACAAAGCAGTGATCCCTACTGTACAATGGTGTCTCAGGAGAGGTGTTACCTTGTTTTCCTTCCCCAGTCGACCTGTGGCAGACCTTCGAGGTGGATTCTCTGGAGCACCTGGAGGCCCTTGAGGTGGTGACGTCTGGACTGGAGACCCAACTGAATGTCTGCAAGGCCAACGTCATGATGGTCACCTGCTTCGACGCCACGGCCAGGAGACGGCAGAAGAAGCGACGATGCAAAACGCCGGAGCAGAGAGCCATGAAGATGAAAAACTGTGAAAATTAGGACCTCTTTTAAGACGGTTATGATTTATTATGTACACTGATCAGCCACGACACTGAAACCACTGAGAATGAGGTCAACACTCTGGTAGATCTGGAGTCGATTTTATTCACGGTAACATTTTCTTTAGGGATGTCTGATAATATTGGCCCGATATTGGCATACAAATGTAATATCCGTCAATATCGTCAGCGGGTTTTTTTTGCCTATCATAAAAACCGATAAAATTCTTATTTTTCTCAATCTTTCCATCTGAAAGCTTTGTTGTATCTGAGAATGCATCCAATGGGGCATCACAATAAAATGAGGCATGATGTGTTAATTCCACCACAGGAGATATGTGATGTTACCTAGAATTAGTTAAATAGCCCACAGATATTGGTATCAGTTGATATCGGAATCAGAAATTGAGAGTTGAACAATATTGGTATATCGGTTATCAGCAAAAAAGAGTATCGGACATCTCTAATTTTCTTGGTAAATTGATTGGCTGTTTGGTCGATAAAATGTCAGAAAATGGGGAAAAATGTCCAAAATTGGTGTTTCCCAAAGGTCAAAATGGAAACCTCACATGTCTTGTTGCAGATTACTGTCATGAAGAATGGAATACTCAAATCCAAGGAGCTGGAATCGGAAGATCTAGACCGATCAATCATATAGTTGGTGACTGGACTAATAATTAAACTAATAATGGATTAATAGTTGCTGCTGTGGACACCTTGGCAACGATCTCTTCCACTAAACTGCAAAAAACTGCTCAAGAACGACTCAAGGAACACGGCCAAGAGCTCAAAGTGCTGACTCAATCCGTCGGAACATTCAGGAAGTAGTCTGATCCACGGGACCCAAAGGATCCACTGCTAACCCCCAAATCCACTGTGGGTCCCACACAATAACATGTAGCTGGTTTTAATATTGTGTCTGATCACTTTTAGGATGAAAGATTCAAAAAATGTGTCTGTATTTTCCACACTTTCACTTCATGCACACCTTATGTTCAATGTGCCACACTGTCTCTGATCCCTTTAAACCAGGACAGTCCAACTCATCTTAGTCCAGGTTCCACATTCATCCCAGTCTGATCTCCAGTGGACCGGACCAGTAAAACCACAGCAGAATAACCTAGAAATAACCACAACTCCTAATGGTTCCTTTGTTTTAGTGCAAAAAAGTTCACATTTAAGGAATTAAAATTTTTACAAAACATTATGAACAAGCTGAAATGTCTTTAAAAAAAATATAAGTTCAATTTCATCACCATTCAGCCTCAGTTTATCATTTCCACATTACAACTTCCAGATCACAGAGTGTCGACAAAGGAACACAACATTTAGTCATGTGGAACTGAATGATATAGTATTTTACTGTATGATCAAAACACGTCAGACAAAAAAATGACAAAAAAAACTAAAACAAGACGAAATATTACAAAAATGAGACACACAACATGAACTAAAACAAAAAAGAGACAAAAAATTAGACAAAAAAGTTATAAAACGTCAAAAAAATAGACAAACGACTAAAAGGAGACAAAAAATGACAAAAGCATGAAACAAAACAAGGAATAAAGCAAAACACAAAATGACAAAAATAAGACAAAAAACACAAGCGAGACAAAAAGGAAACACAACAACAAAAAGATGAGACACATGACAAAAGTCCGACAAAAAAAGACAAAATATTACAAAAACGAGACACAAAACGACAAAAGAACAATGAACAATCTAGTATTTTACTTTCTGATCCAAACAACTTGTCATGGTCTAGAAATGATTTTAAATTTCTAGTTTTACTAATTTACAATCTGCAGTTAATGTCTTCTCTGGAATTTTTACACTTGGAGGGCCGGATTGGACCCTCTGGAGGACCGCTTTTGGCCCACGGGCCTCATGTTGGACACCCCTGGTCTAAAACTAACAGAACCAGTACTGTAACCTTCCTGTTAAACAACCTGCTGTATGTCATAAACGTCATCATTTACTGGAAGCTGATGAACCAACAGACTCCTGGTTCTTCCTTTGGGTTAAATCCTGTACAGAATAAACACTGGATGTGGGGTTTCACTACAACAGATGTTTCTAAACATTTGTGCAGGGCGACAACATGAAGCACTTTTGTAAATGTGTTCATAATTCTACGTCACTCCGTATTTAAGGGAAAACTTGATGCATTCATCACCTACATTAGGACACCATTCACGACAAACTTTTACATTTAACGTGACGTTTGTGTTCTTTTGGTTGCTTATATTTTGATATTTCTGTCAGCCAACATTCTGCACTTTGTGGTTTGTTTGTAGTGAAGCTTCTTAGACTGATGGAGTCGTCTCTGACAGGAGGTTCGACCGTCACAGTTGTTCTCCTGCCACCTCTGATGCCATGTTGTAAATAGATTTTGGTGCTGAAACTATTCCAGTTGTGTATCTGAAACCTTGAATGGGTTGATCTGAAGGATGCTGTTTGGTGAAGAAGCAGGATTGTGAATCTTTTCTTCCTCCTCGGAGGATCGATAAACTGACTGTTAAAACACATTAGTGTAGAATAAAAAATGTTGATTCCACTCTGGGTGTAATGGAGGAGTAATTACTTTAAGAGAATAACGTCATTATGTCTGAAAAGCCTCTGAGCCGATGGGATGATGCTCTGGAACCAGGGAACAATGCATTTAATCCTCCTGTTGTCCTCATTTACAGGCACCAAAAAATACTGTTTCCTTGTCTGAAAAAAAATCCAAAAATTCTACAAAAAAAATCCCCTAATTTCTGAAAATTTGCAAAACCTTCAGGAAGAAAATTCCAATAATTCCTTAAAAGTTTCACTTAAAGTTTTATTTAAAATAAATAAATAAATAAAAATAAATTTGGCAAGAAAATTCTTGGAAATATTTTCCAAAAATTTGTCAAAATCTTCAAAAAAATCCTAAAAACATCTAAAGTGATATTTTTTCCCCACATTTTCCATTTTCAAACTTTAAATGTGCAAAACCTTCAGGAAGAAAATTCCAATAATTCCTTAAAAGTTTCCTTTAAAAGTTTTATTAAAAAAAAAAATTCCCCCAATTTAGTGAGTAAAAATGTTCCAAAAAAATCCTAAAAATATCTAAAGTGATTCCATATATATCAGTAAAACTTGTAATATTTTCTTTAAGAACATTCACATAAAAATCAACCAAAATCCAGCAAACTGGACAAACATTGGATTTCTGTTAGTGAATCTCATCACTCAGCATGTTGTACGAAGCTCTCGGTTTCTTTTTGTGTTTGGAAACCTTTGATTGGCAGAAATTAAAGCCGTGTGTGATGAAAAAAAGCATCTTTTCAGTTGCAGGTAGATGGAGGGAAGCTTCTGGATGAGTTTTTCAGTGGAAAGAACGAGAACAAGCAGAGTTCAGCCCTGAAGCCGTCCAATTATAACGTCATTAAAGAAGAAAAGAAACACAAACATACGCTTCTTCCTTCCCCTTTCCTCTCCTTCTGCTCCACTTCCTCGTTGTTTAACCTCGTTTGAAGTCTCAGAAAATCAGCGGAAGAAACCACAGCCGTCCATTCAGTTCTATGGGTTCTACATCCACGGCTCATTTAAAACCTGAAAACTCATCACATGTTGAGAAAAACATACAAGAGAAACTCCCTGTTTGGAGGCGGCCGGCTTTTTGGTCATTTTGGGTCATTTTGTCCAGTTTGTTTGTACATTTTGGATCCACTCTGATAAAAAAAGTGTTTTCCATTTTTTGATGCTACAAGACGAGCAACATTAGTTGGAGATCTTCACCTGGAAACTGCAAAAATACATATAAAAACCGTACGTAGGAATAAAACTGTTATTACATTTACATTTTGAATACATAATCAAGGACTTTACAACACATTGGGGCATTTACTGAAGAAAATTGCATAACAGTATTTTTATTTTATGTCAGCAAAGGAAGTTCCTTAAAGCTTAATAAAGTTTTATCTTATCTTGTGTATCAAAAACACGTATATGAAACTGTATGTGGTACTTAAATTGGTATTACACTTTCATTTTAAACAGAATTTGGAGAACATTGTTATATTTTGGGGGATTTACCAGAGAAACGTGAATTAGAACATCTTTATTTTATGGATTTATTTACATTTTCTGAGGGAATTTGCCTAGAGATTAATACAGTTTCATCTTGTTTTATTTTGTGTTTAAAACACACATTTATGAAACATTTAAGCAGTGATAAAATCTTCATTTCAAACATCTGAGCAAAGAATTTACAACACATAGTGATATTTTTAGGGAATGATCGACATACATCTCATCTACTGATTGTTCTGATTGTTATTATTTTACAGATTTTCCTTGTTTTGTTAAATTACAGATAATTACTAATATCTAGTAAAATCATAGAAAAAAGTTGTAAACAATTATAATATTTAGTGATAATATCTAGTGATAAAACGGTAAATAATTTATAATATTTAGTGATAATATCTAGTGATAAAATGATAAATAACTTATAATATTTAGTGATAATATCTAGTGATAAAACGGTAAATAATTTATAATATTTAGTGATAATATCTAGTGATAAAATAGCAAATAATTTATAATATTTAGTGATAATATCTAGTGATAAAATAGCAAATAATTTATAATATTTAGTGATAACATCTAGTGATAAAATAGCAAATAATTTATAATATTTAGTGTTAATATCTAGTGATAAAATGATAAATAACTTATAATATTTAGTGATAACATCTAGTGATAAAATAGTAAATAATTTATAATATTTAGTGATAACATCTAGTGATAAAATAGTAAATAATTTATAATATTTAGTGATAATATCTAGTGATAAAGTAGTAAAAAATTCATAATATTTAGTGATAATATCTAGTGATAAAATAGTAAATAACTTATAATATTTAGTGATAATATCTAGTGATAAAATAGTAAATAACTTATAATATTTAGTGATAACATCTAGTGATAAAATAGTAAATAATTTATAATATTTAGTGATAATATCTAGTGATAAAATAGTAAATAACTTATAATATTTAGTGATAACATCTAGTGATAAAATAGCAAATAATTTATAATATCTAGTGATAATAGTGATATTTTTGGGAATGATGGACATCTATCTCATCTACTCATTGTTCTGCTTATGTAAGAGCCTCAACTCAACCTAGAGAAGATGGGCATTTATTATTTTTTTTCATTTTTTACTATTTCCTGTAATCCTGTGCTCAGTTGAGCAGCTTAGCCTCCATCAGAAGACCGTTGATCTGCTCTTACATAACCAGACTAACAGCAGCAGCAGCAGCAGCAGCAGTCAGGGTCCACATCTGCCAGGAGATGGCGGCCAAGACCAGAGAGCTGCGAGTATAGAAAGAACGAAAGAACCGGGACATGCAGGACTAGAGCAGAGAGAAGCAGGAAAATCCCCGGATTGGACCGTAAACAAGCAGCACGGAGGACAGAGTGAGGTTTAGGACGGAACACCGAGACGCTGTTTGGAGACTGATCCAGCTGTGAGTAAACCCTCCATCCATCCATCATCCATCCTGCTTTAACTGCACAGTAGTGATGATTTAAAGGACTGTCAGTGGATCAAAACACCAAGTCCAGACTGCTGTGCTGTTTTCATCCACTGACAGTCCTTTAAATCTCTCCTAACTGAGAGGCTGAGGAGATAAATGTCTCTGAACTCGATGCTCTGGTCCTCAGTCGGAGATGCTGCGGTTCGTTTTTAATGCTCGGAGTGTTTTAACGTGCATGAGATGTGGGATAAAACCACGAAAGAACTGCTAGGAACGCGATCCAAGCAGGAAAATCTAACGGTTTGCACGAAACGAAGCGTCGGTGACACGTGCACGCTCACGCACACGTCGAGCACCCACACGTGGGACAGAAAAAAATTAATAAAAAACTAAACACAGCAGTGATAAACACGGTTATATACAGTGTAAAAAAAGACCAGTTTTTACCGTTTTACTGTTGTTTTACTAATTTTCCTGTTTTGTTAAATTACAGATGATATCTAAGTGAAAACCATGGAAAAAAAAGTGGTAAATAATTTATAATATCTAGTAATAATATCTAATAATAAAAAGGTAAATAATTTATAATATCTAGTGATATCTAGTGATTAAATAGTAAATAATTTATAATATCTAGTGATAATGTCTAATAATAAAGTGGTAAATAATTTATAATATCAAATGATAATATCCAGTAAAAATCATAGAAAAAGTAGTAAATAATTTATAATATCTAGTGATAATATCTAGTGATGAAAAGGTAAATAGTTTATATTATCTAGTGACAAAGTGGTAAATAATTTATAATATCCAGTTGTAATATCTACTGAAAATCATAAAAAAGGTAATTTTTTTATTTTGTATTTTTCTAATTATTTTACAGATTTTAACTGTTTTGATAAACTCCAAATAGTATCTAGTAAAATCATATATAAATATTATAGAAATATAATTTGTTAAATTACAGATAATATCGAGTAAAAATCATTGGAAAAAAGTATGAATTTGTCAATGTATTTAAATTAGCAAAAATGTTAAATTTTTACGTTTTGCAGCTTTTTGACAGAAAAAAATATGCATATTAAACATTTTAAAATGATAAATAATTTCTTTAGTTCTTCTAATTATTTTACAGATTTTTCTTGTTTTGTTAAATTACAGGTAAATATTTAAGAAAATCACAGAAAAAAGTATGATTTTATAGGGCGACAAAAAAATAAGGCCAAAACTGTACAGAATGTCCACATTAAAATCTATATTTTTACAAATTGTCACTGTATTTAAATCAGCAATAATAATAATAATAATAATAATAATAATAATAATAATAATAATAATAATTTTTACATGTTATGCAGCTGTTTGGCAGAAAAATTCTGTATATTAAACATTTTAAAATGGTAAACAATTATTATAGTTCTTCTAATTATTTTACAGATTTTCCCTGTTTTTATAAATTACAGATAATATCTAGTAAAATCATAGAAATATAGTGTGAACTTATATGTTAAAAAAATAAATAAAACAAAATTGTACATAATGTCCACATTAAAAATATATATTTTTCCAAATCATGATTTATTCTTTCACAACACTTGACCATATCATAAAAAAGTGGTAAATTATTTTTCCCGTGAAAATGATCCCTTCCTGCCTTAGAACTGATTAGATGGAACGCTACATCGCAGCTTCCTCTATAATGTGCAGATCTCAGAAGTCAAACGCTGTTAAACTGCTCTACGCTGCACATCACCGTAGTATCAGAGTAATTCAGTCAACATGTTGGGACTGGAAATCCATCCAGATGTAGAATAATGATACAGAAAGTCCCGCAGTTCCTCATTTTCATTACATATGAGACCCTGGAAGTTTTGAACCTGTCAGTGTTGACTCCTCATTCCAGTCTTCTAGTGTATATTAAAAAAAAAAAAAACACCATATGAACATGTTGACAAGCTAAAAAAAAATGGATTTTCACTGGAGTGTGTCTTCAAGAAAGAATAAAAGAAATAATGATGCACAAGCAGAGAATTACAGAGATGAAGGAAGGTTTTTGGAACAATATTTATACAAAGTTTAACCCTCCTGTTGTCCTCATTTACAGGCACCAAAAAATATTGTTCCCTTGTCTGAAAAAAATCCAAAAAATCAGCAAAAAAATTCCACAAATTTCTGAAAATTTGCTAAATCTTCAGGAAGAAAATTCCAAAAATTCCTTAAAAGTTTCCCTTAAAAGTTTTATTTTTAAAAAAAATGAAATTAAATAAAATAAATAAATTAAAAAATTTTTAAGCAAGAAATAAATACATTTTAAAAAGTTGTAAATGTTTTCAAAAAATGAGTAAAAATCTTCCAAAAAAAATCTTTACTCATTTTTTGAAAATATTTACAAGAATTTTCTTGCCAAATTAGTTTTTTTTTATTTATTTATTTTTTTTAAATAAAATTTTTAAGGGAAACTTTTGAGGAATTTTCTTCCTGAAGATTTTGCAAATTTTTATGAATTTGGGGATTTTTTTTGCTGAATTTTTGGATTTTTTCAGACAAGGAAACAATATTTTCTGATGCTGTAAATGAGGACAATGGGAGGGTTAAAGGAGAGGAAGAGGTCGAGGAAATTTAGGCAGAGGTAGAGGAGGAAATGTTAACCTGAATTTACTGCACATGCTGAGCTAAGACAATCATCTCCTGAATCAGACTTCAATCTGATCTTCATGAATAACCCACATGAAAGTGTATAAAATTCAAATGTTTTGTTATTTCTTCTCTGCAAATTCATGCTCAAGTGTTGATTTAGTAAAAAAACCTCAGCGCTGCACACAGCGTGTGGAGAAAAGACGGTAAAAACGCAGCATGCTTTAGAGCAGCTCACACAGATTTCCATCTCCATCCTCCTTCTTCTGAGTCACTCGCTGCTCCTGGCGTTTGTTCTTTGTGTCACATTCCATGTTGCTGAATCTGTAACGCTCACATGACGGCTAACATGCAGCGTGAACTCGCAGCATCACACGGCTTTCATGCCCTCAGACCGCTCAGGCTGACGATGTGAGTTTCATGAGGTGGAAATAGATTTATCTGCAGCTCTACGGTGAGATGAAGGAACAGTTTTCAGTCTTGGAGAGGAGCTGGTGAGTTCAGCTGGGGAAATCTCTCAAACTGTAATAGAAGGAAAACACACCAAGCCTGGACAGCAGTGTGTGTTTCTCTGGACAACAATCCTAGTGACAGATCTGGCTAGAGGTCAGAGTTACTGGATCTGCTAAAGGTCATTCCTCCTCATCATGTCAACAGTTACAGGTGGACTCTGGTGAAGATGTTGTGAAAAGCCTTTAGGTTAAACACTGAATCCCAGCCTGTCAGTCACTGTTACTCTGGATAAAACATCAGCTGGAGGCCTGTGATGGAGATTCTACACCTTTATGTGATGAGGTATCTTGCGTTTTAAACTTCTGCATGGTTAAGGTTTCCACAACAGAGAATAGAATAGAATATGTAGTTTATTGATCCTTAATAGGAAATGAATTATTAGCAGCAGCATGTTAGCATAGAGAGGAGGAGGAGTGAGGGGAGGTGGGACTGATGGAGGTCCAGAGCTGGTAGGGGATGAAGGTAGAAGCTTGGGTTGGAGGAGATGGTCTCTCCAGTCTGAGCGTGTGCAGTAGGAGGAATGGAAACAACAATGGAGACGATCACAGTGAACTCCAGATAGAATGATCTCTGACTGACTGCTAACAGTTTGATGCTCTGAAGTTGTGAAAATCGTGATTTTTTCGGCAGGCTAGTGGCATAGCATCGAGTATGATAATGTTTCACGGTTGTTTTGCCAGCAGAAACATTAAACTATTTATTTTATCTATTTATTTATTCTTTATTTTACCAGGTGAGATCAGTTGAGAATAATTTCTCATTTCCAATGATGACCTGGCAAGAGGCCCCAGCAGGAAGAAAGACAACACATAGACAATACATATACAAAAAAGATGCACAAGTCTTCAAACAGAGGTTAAAAACAGCCTAAATTAATGCTAGAGTTCAGTGAAAACAGTCAGCGGTCAGCTAGAGTCTGCTGCAGCTTCTGATTAAACATGGAAAGATATGGAAGAGACGACAATTTGAGAGATTTTTGGAGGGAATTCCAATCGATCGCTGCAGCAAAGTGAAAGGAATTCCAGCCAAAGACAGAACCTTGGAGATAGAGAGAGTTATGAGATCTCTGGACCTCAGGTGGTCGATGTTATGGAGGATGGAGGAGGGTGGAGGAGGTTGGAGGTACTGAGGTGTCTTCATTTGATAGACGGAAAGCAAATTCTGTCTAAACATTCATCCATCCATCATCTACACCGCTTAATCCTCATCAGGGTCATGGGGGGTGGAGTCTATCCCAGCTGACTGAGGGTAAAGGTTCACCTGGACAGGTAACAGCCTATCACAGGGTTACACATAGAAGCAGTTTAGAATCACCAGTTAACCTCAGCGTGTTTCTGGACTGTGGGAGAACCTGGAGAACCTGGAGAAAACCCACACATGTACAGGAGAAGATCCCAGGAAGGCTGGGACACGAACCGGGGATCTTCTAGCTGTGAGGCGACAGAGCTGACCACTCTAAATATTCATTACTCACTAAAATGTTTTGTAAGATATTTTCTGGTACAGTCGGCAAAAATCAGAAGCTCTAAACGGCCTCTTTTTTTTTTTTTTTAGAACTCCAGTGAGGTTATTTTGAACCCAGCAGTCCTTCAGACGGAGCACTCTGCCGTGCCTCAGCTGGCAGCCATGGTTTCAACACAAAGACATCCCATTTAGTCGGTGACATAACTGCATTTCACCAGCAATGCTCCTTTCCTTTGCATTCCACCCTCTAGTTTCTGTCTCTCTGCTGCTTCTCACAACGTCCTGCCTGAGTGAAGCATACGTTATGTTCTCTTTAAAAAAATCTGCTTCATGTTCTTGACAGCTTTCCGGGGACGAGGACGGAAGGCTGCACTGAACCCTGTGTCCAATAAAGCTCACAGGCTGGAGGACGGAGCTGGGAACTACATCCTCAGCAGGCCTGTCTTATGGTGGACGTCTCTAACAGCCACCCAGGAGAAGCCATGGAGGATTAAATCACGTGTTCTGCTGAGGACTCACTCAGTCTTTTCCCGGAGCTCAAAGCGGCACAAACTTTCCCAAGTGATTTACTTATCTCTCCTAAAAGGAAGCGCTCTGATAAAGGTCGCAGGCAATTAATGTTTTTCCACTGAGGGCCTGAAAAAGAAAGAACAGACCCAGCAGCGACCCTCTGGAGGGTCTCTGAGAACCTGGAGGAGAAAACGGCTGCAGTGGCTGAAAGGATGGGAAATAAAAACAGCAGCCCGAATAAAGGTCCTGAACCTGGAGAGACTCAAAGAGAAGAAGGGCTGTTCATCGATAGCACCACAGGTAAAATACTCTTTTAGTTTTGCTCAGAAAATGTCTTTTAAAATACATGCACCTCAAAGAATCCAGCTGATGTAACGCTAAAAACCTACCACTGATTTAACCCTCCTGTTGTCCTCATTTACAGGCACCAAAAAATATTGTTTCCTTGTCTGAAAAAAAAATCTAAAAATTCACAAAAAAATTCCCCAAATTTCTGAAAATTTGCCAGACCTTCAGGAAGAAAATTCCAATAATTCCTTGAACGTTAAATATTTTCAAAAAATGAGTAAAAACCTTCCAAAAAAATCCTAAAAATATCTAAAGTGATTCCATATAAATCAGTAAAACTTCTGATATTTGCTTTAAGAACATTCACATAAAAATCAACCAAAAAGGTTGAATTCGTTGATTTTTTTTGGTGAATGTTCTTAAAGAAACATTTTTTTAAACATTTGATTTTTTTCCACCCAATAATGTGGACATCAGAAGTTTCACTGTGAAAATATATATTTTTCCACATTTTTAAACTTTAAAAGGGATCAGCTTTGACCCGCAGGGTTGATAGAACGCCTCACAGAGACAGTTTTATTTCCTTTAACCGACCCTCGACTGACTTTATTAATCTCAGAGCACAGAGCAGTCGAGTCAGAACGCAATCTGCAGCTGATTGAAAGCAACTCAAAGCCGATCCTCCATCTGCAGACCACCGCTTCCCACTAACTCTAATGCTTTGCCAGAAAAAGCAGAGCTTAAGATGATGGGGATGATACTCAGCTGTAAGGAAGCTGTTTTCTGTACAGCTAGAGTTGACAGTTATGTAAGAGCAGCAGCGTGCAGCTACGGCTAATCGTGGCTAATTGTCAGGCTGATGGCAACCTGCTGAGGTCCGTCAGTTGGCTTTAGCATGTCCCATATCTGCTGATGACACCCACACACCCTTTAAAAACACACACTGACTAACATTCACTCCACCGTAACCACGGACACAACCAAACTGTGACTGTGAAAATCAGCGGTTTGCTTTATTTACTGTGGCTTTTTGTACCCAAAAGAGACAGTTTGTGCTGCAGTAGGACGTTTTCATAAGCTGGTTAAAGAAACAGTTGAGGATTTGGAGAAAAATACTTGCCTGCTTTATTTCTGAGAGTTAGAGGAGAACACTGGGACCACTCTTATGGGTCAATATATAATTGAGGGACTGTTGACTTTTTATGTTCATTATGATCATGTTTTTACAAATTTCATAATAAAAATTATTTATTATGGAAACAATCACTACAGAATTAATGGTTAATTCTGTAATTAATGTTCAGAATAAAGGCTGGAAACAGGGACAAACATCTAGTTTAGTTCAAAAGCCTCTTTCAGACGTGCTCACCTTCCATCAATCTAACGGCTTCGTATCTGACCTCGACATCTTTTGCAATCTAAGTCGGACTCAGTCACATTTCTTCATCACTTTCAGCACAGCACAAGTCTTAGTTTTAGTTGTGTTGGTTTTTTTTACAGACAGTAGCTATACAAGATCCAAACATATCCATGAACATGTGTATAACAGTACAGAGAACAGCAGTGGTTGAGAGGACAGGAGTACAGAGCTGGAGTTTATACAATAATAATGCTGTTTTTATAGACCATAAATCAGAAACAAAGCAAGTTATCACCTCTTGTTGTGAGCTACGTGTCCCATTTTTCCCAGAGAGCGTCCTATTTATCCTTTTGGAGTCTTAAATTGAGTCATGTGTTCCATCACTGGATGTTTGTGATTGTTGCTGCCCATTGGCTGATAGTAGGAAGTTCCCTACAGAGCCATCGCCTCATTACAGCCTTTTTGTAGGAGATATCGGTCAGCTGGAAACGCACCGTAACCAGACCAGCACGCAACGCGTCGATGTTTTTGTCCCTGGACTAGCATGGTTTTCTTGGGATCATACAGCAGTGGTTTGCTATTGCCTTCTGCTGTCTATTTACCCATAGATGGAGCTATTTAAGCCACAGCTGGCACCCTTTCAGGTCCTACCACTCCGGGTCAGAGTGGACCTGAGAACAATGACAATTAAGGGGTTGTTCCACCTTCCCCAAAGCCCACAGGTGAGCATCGTCACCAGGTGCAGTTTAACGTCATGCCAGGACTTTTGGACAAACACATCGAAGGCCAACACTGTACTACATGCAACGTATGACAGAGAAAAGTGGAAAGGCATGGTCGTCAACGCGATGACGCAAGACACCTAAGAAGAAGAAGATGGACAATCACATAGACGATGAATGGGAGAAACCGGGAAACTGCCACATCAGGTGGACACGTTAAGAATGCGAGATATTTTGACTTTTAGGAGCAGATAGAAGTCAAGATCCTTTGTTTCCCCATAATGCAACTGCTAGCATCTCTTTAGTAGACCTCCTTTGCCTGGTGCTGATCATGACTTTTAGAAAGAAAAAATACAGTATTTTTTCTTACCAGTACAGGTGCATTTCTGTGACTGACTGAATCTCTGCAGCAAAGACACTGATCAGAGTTCACTGATAATTCTCTACAGCTTTCTAGAACATTAACAGTGAGATGTTTGAATCATTAGATATGTGTGATTCTAGCGTCTGTTTGTGTCTGATGTTTCCAGGGAGTGTCTCCAGAGATGCGATGCCGGGTCTCAGTCCGGAGCTGCTGGCCTCGCTGCAGACCCTCGGAGAGAACAGCGACTACACACTGCTGCCACACTCTCTGCACCAGGTGTGTGTCCAACGTCTGACAGGATGTTTTCTCCCGGATCCGCTGGGAATACAGCGAGGCTTTATTTAGTCTGACGGAGAGGCTGTGTGTGGGTGTGTTTGCATCGATACGTGTTCGTGTGGCAGTCATTCTCTGAGACAAAAATAAGAAAGCTGGTGTTTCCAGAATGCATCAGAATAGCTTCCTAGATGAGCACATGCACTGAGATATGACCTGGTTTAGGATTCTACAAGGCCGGCTGTTCAAGAAGATGCTGAAGCACAAAAGGAACATCATATTGCAGGTGTAGGGATTGGAACTGGCAACCCTCAGCTTTAGAGTATTATGGTGTTGAACAGACGTGCTGATTAGAGGTGAGATAAATACAGTCTGGGTCAGGATCACAGCAGCTGTGGTTTGATATACTTTCTGCTTTCTAACATGATGATTATTTTGTCTCTGCTGTTGCATTGAGGAGTTTGTAGTTTACTTTTAATCACAGAACAAAGAGGAAGCTGGAGAGGAGAAGCAAAGGCAGCTGTATGACATGTTATTGTAGGTTTTCAGACACTTTTTTTAGACTGTTTTTTCTGACAAATCCAGTCTAATTGCAGAGGAGTGAGCAATGCTACATAGAACTACATGACACCTACTTGGATCAGTGTCTTCCATTCTCTCCATATTCGGTCACAGATGCTCCCACCAGCGCAGAAAATTCCAGATGTCTAAAAGATATCCAACAGAATAAGTCAGGAAAATGAAGAGGAAGAAACAAAACAACAGAGCAGCAGCAAAGTGTCCTTGAAATACTAAATATTTATTATTGTAGGCGTTCATGTGGATTCACACGTGAGCCTCTATTGGGATTTTTGATTAATAAATACAGAATACACCTAGAAAGTCAAACATAACAGAAAAAAATCCTTTTATGGTTTCTTTTAGTAGTAGAACATCAAGTTTTCAACCAATAGCAGCACTTAAACTTGCAGAATGCTACTAAAAAGATGCAAGACAACCATGAGCAATGCATCTCTGTCTGCAGAGGATGGAAAAACTGACTTTTTCCATGTCTTAAAGGGCCCTTCAACACAAAATATGTCTATTATTTAGTGGAATAACTGAAATATTCAGTCTGTGGATTTCTTTTCAACCAGTAAGGATGTCAAACACAGTGAGGATATAAGTCATGTAGCTGAAAAAATGAAGAAAGAATAAAGATTCAATTTGTTTTGATAGATAACCTGATAAAATTCCCCTTTACGGTTCCTCATAGTTTGTTTAATACGTCTATTAGCCGTTTTAAAAAGTATTTTAGGCATCAACCAGAACAGTCGCAGGTATTTTTCAACCAACAGCAGCACTTTAGATCATACTAAGTTGATAAATGCTGCTGAAAAAGATCGAAGACAACTGTGTGAATAATGTATTTCTGTCCTCAAAGGGTGGAGTGTCTTACTCCAAGGCAAGAAAATGACCCTTTTCACGTCTCAAAGGGCCCCTCGATGCAAAATCTGTCGGAAATATTCAGTCTACTATTCCAGTCTGTGGACTCCTTCTTCAACAAACATACAATGAGTCACACATATGGAGGAAAAATGTCATTATTGCTCATGTTAAGTGCTCTATATTATCTAAACTTGCTCTACATTAGTTAAAGTCGCTCTAAATGAGTCAAAGTTGCTCTATATTAGCTAAAGTTGCTCTATATTAAAGTTGCTCTAAATGAATTAAAGTTGACCTAGTAGTCATTTTCCACATTAACAATGTCTACACTGGATTAATCATTCATTTAATGTTATCTTTATTGAAGAAAAAGGCTTTTCTTTCAAAAATAAAGACATTTCTAAGTGACCCCAGGCTTTGGAATGGTAGTGTACATGACAGTAAATTCAATATCTTGAAATTCGGAACTAATAAAACTAGCCAAAAATCATCTTTCCGTTCTGGGAAATGAAAATTCTGATGTTTATTATTGCCATGTCTGTAACCATGGATTATGTAGAATGAAAACAATCTATAGTTGCAGCCTTAAAACTACATGGCATCATGGAATTACAGAATAATCTATAAGGAGGCTAAACTTTCCTATTCTAAATGTTCTAAATGATGCAGTCTGCTGGTGGTGGGATGGAGATTAAAGCGTCTGGATGGAAAAAACCCTCAGAGACGTGAACTCAGACATAAGTAGCTGCATGTGACTCCGGTCTCACAGGTTGTCTGCTCAGTTCTGGTTCCCAGCATGTGATCCTCATGTCTGAAGGAATCTGGTGAATTTCAAACATGTCGTTGAACATTTAAGAAGCGTTTGATTACATTTTCTGCATGTCGAGGCGAGCTTTGATGCTTCACAGGTTAATGGTCGCCTAATGAGAGCTGTTTCATGCCACAGAATGAATCAAACTGTACCTCCTGTTTAGCCCTGGTGTCGTCCTGCAGGTCAAAACTGACCCGTTTTAAAGTTTGAAAATGTGGAAAAAATACATATTTTCACAGTGAAACTTCTGATGTCCACATTTTCAACATTTTTGGGAAATCTTTGAACATTTTTTGGTGGAAAAAAGAAATGTTAAAAATGTTTCTTAAGAACATTCAGAAAAAAAATCAACCAAAATCCAGCGAATTTTGCTGGATTTTGGTTGATTTTCATGTGACTGTTCTTAAAGAAAATATTAGAAGTTTTACTGATATATATGGAATCACTTTAGATATTTTTAGGATTTTTTTGGAAGATTTTTACTCATTTTTTGAAAAATATTTTCTTGCCAAATTTGGGGGATTTTTTCAAAATAAAACTTTTAAGGAATTATTGGAATTTTCTTCCTGAAGGTTTTGCAAATTTTCAAAAATTTGGGGAATTTATTTGCTGAATTTTGGGATTTTGTTCAGACAAGGAAACAATATGTTGTGTGTGTGTAAATGAGGACAACAGGAGGGTTAAGCTATTATTTTTCCTTTCAGATTGCAGAGGCCTACTCGCTCAGAGAGGACTGTATCCTTCCGAGTGCACGGCGACCTCGTGTCTTTAATGCATGTTGACATTTAGTCACCAGTATTTTCCAGCTGAGTCGTGACTCAGACACACTGGGACATGTGATGATAAAATAGAAGATGTAAACTCAACGGTGGCTTCGGTCTCATTTGGTGGAAACAGGGTTTACCTTTGGTGGAGGCCCAGACTAACACAGTCTAAATCTCTGCAACCTTCTATCAAGTGTCTTTTTGAGTCAACATCTAAAGTGATCAGATCAACAGATTAGATGAGTGCCAGGCGTTTCCCATCATGCCCTGAGGTGGTGCAGTCTCTAAACCTGCAGTCATCTTGATCTTGTTTTAATTGTAGGGTTTTATGTTCATGTTGAATAACTCTACTGAAAGTCAAAGATGATAATCATGAGGGGAAAAAAGAAAAAGATTGTATTCAACGTTAAAAAAGTAACTTTGTGCAAAAAAATTCAACATAAAATGCATCTTAAAAGAGCATTTCCTGTTTCAGCGACAGAAGTGTTGCACAAATATTGACCAGACTGTCAAAAATGAATCCTGTTTAAGGAGGTTATCATCACATTGGGATTTCATCAGCTCCTCAGGTTCTTCATGATTGTCGTTGCATGACATCAGAGGAAGTTGAGATCCACATTTCTGATGCAGGTCTGACTCGTCTCTAACAGCCTGTCATTTCTTCTCGTCCTGCTCTGAACATTCTGAGTTTAAACTAACTCACAGTGACTACACTGCAACCTAAAAGTGAAAATCAGAGTGTGAGAGGTTTGTTTTCCTATTCCTCTGGCTGTCAGGCCTCATCTTTATCTGTCTGGTTGTTGTTTTCCATCCTGTCGTTGCCTCTGAGGCTCTGGGTGTTCCCCATACTTTGGCTCAAAGCTCTGAGGGTTTGCAGTAGTAGTTTCCTCTGGCGCTGTTTGTGCCGTTGCCATGGCAACAGCTGCCTGGCTGCAACAGGGGGAGGATGGTTTGTGTTTATGTGTTTGACGGGGGAGAGAGAGACAGAAAGAATTCTGAATATATAGGAAGAGAGATCTGTGAGCCAGAAAGAGGAATGCAGCCAGCAGCAGGAAAAGCACCGCAGAACGTTGAACAATGAACAATTTTTAATAAAATGATGTGAACTTAAGCAACAGAATGACACAACCTGAACCACAGAAATCCCTCTCCCACCTCCAGCTGGGTTTCTTACTGGTTTTAACAGAAGACATCACATATCCCCTATTTTAGCTTCTCTTCATCGCCTCCCTGTCCATTTTAGAATTGAGTTTACGATTTTACTGAAGCTCGCTAGACATGTTAGAGACGTCCAGCGAGGCATGTTAACCCCGTATGTCCCTACATGTCCCTGATGATCATTCTGAAATCAAGGCTTAAATCCAAGAGTGACCGGGTCTTCTCCATCAGGACCTCGGCTTTGGAACAACCTGCCTGAGGAGATAAGGCTCACCAAATCACTAACTTCTTTTAAATCACTTCTTAAAACCCACTTTCATAGACTCGCCTTCCAGTAAAGATCTCTTTTATTTCTCTTTTATTTTCTCTGCATTTTTATCCCTTTTGAAATGTTCACTGCTTGTAGTCCCTCTTTCTAACCTCCTGATCTTTATCTATTTCTATCTTTTATTTTCTCTTCAGCTTCTCTCTTAACCCCCCGTGATGTCGTCCTTTTAACCAGCTTTAATCAGCGATCCATTCTGGACGTTTTTGTCATTTTTTATGTTCTACCTGTCAAAGCACTTTGTGAATGTTCTTAAAGGCGCTACACAAATAAAGTTATTATGTTATTATTTAGTAAAACATTTGTTTAGCATGAGAACTGTTGTCTTCAGTATAGCTTACAGACATTCAGATCAAACTATGAGGATCTAAACTTTGTCTCCAGCTGTGTTGTTATGGTTCAGCTCCGTGGAGGAAAAGGAAACACAACCTGATAAAAACATTATGAACAAGATTAATCAACAGAGGCCACAAAATGAGTGACAGACGGTGGTGGATGATACTCAAATAAATGACTTACAACTACTAGTTCTACTCACCTGGTCTGTAATAACAACAAAAGAACCAAATCCAAATCTAATTTAACACTGCATTGCTAACCAAAAAAGAGACTAAACCTGTGTCTGAACATTTTTACATAAACTGCAGTTTAATTAAAATGTTCCACTGCCAGACAAGTGTCCCACAGAATAATCCACTGGTCTGCATCGGGCAAAGTTTCTTGGCAGTTTGTCTAGAAATGAGAAAACACCAAAGAAAGAGACTAAAAAGTGCAAATAAAATCCTAATGAGCAGCAGGTCCTTGGTATACTGTGATTGTTCACTGTGCAAATTGGTGATGGATGGATGGATGGATGGATGATGGATGGATGGATGGATGGATGGATGGATGGATGGATGGATGATGGATGGATAAACTTTGTCTGTCCCAAATGGTGACAGAAATTCTCCTTTGACAGGCTCCAACAATAAAATACAACACATAAAACACACTTAAAGCTCACAGACATCTAAAAGAAATGTCAAAAAAAAGCAACTGATAAAAAAATATATGAAGTGTTTGGTGTCTTACGTTTTGTAAATGTTTTTAAAATCACCTTTAAATCTTACTTTCTTTCTTCTCTTAAGTTTTATTTATTTACTCAATGAAAAAAACATAGAATCATATAAAAAGATAATGATAAAAGTCTTGTGCTGCTTTTCCTTGTGTGGAACATCTTAGTCCATTTTTCCCCAAAATGACCACAGACTACTTTCTGATTTATCTTAGCTAGTAGCTGATGAAATATAGAGAGGACATGCTGTTGCTTTATTTTGATTAAACCTATGAAGTTAATGCTGAGTTGAAATAAAGCGGCCCTCAGTATCTTAATCCTCTAACCGGTCTTTGGATTATGAAGCGACTGAGGCCTTTTACTTCGTAGCTGGTGTTTAATTTAAATAGTTTTTAGGTTATTGTTTATTAAAAACTGCATCTGTGCACCATCAGGAGCCACCAGCTGCTAATTCAAGCCCAACTTTGCTTGTAGAAGGTAATTTTGGTGTCATGACATCAGCTAATGTTGTGTTCAGATTTAAAATCTTCTTTCTTTACCATCGTGCTGGATTATTTTTAGTCTTCCTCTCTACTTCAGCTCTTTGCATCGTCAGTCATACAGCTGGTTTTTACATTGATAGTAAATCTGCAGCAGCATGTGTTGAGTCTTTAACTGGTGATGCTTCAGACCAGTGGGCCATCCAGTTCCTACAGCTAGAGAAGCTCTACCACGAACGTCTGCTGTCCAACCTCGCCGCCCTGCAGGAGAACTGGGGTACTGCACGCATCACTTTCACTCTTCTTTCATTTATTATCAGCAATCAAAAGCCTAAATTCAATGATGTGCTGTGAACTTTCCCAGAGAGCCAGCTGAAGGAGGGGAAGGACGGTGAGAACAGTGTGTCTGATGAACCGGATACCATCAGTCAGAAACACATCGAAACACTGAGTCAGATGTGCAGAACACACCTCAGGTATTCCACACTCTCCTCACATTCAAACATCTCTGTCATTAACTCAAACATTTTCTATGTCTTTAAATATGACTTTTCTTCAGCCTTCAGAAAGTCATACAGCTCTCAGTGTCTCATTTACCCTCATCACTGTCAGAACCCATTCAGCTCCAGTTTCGCTTAATTCTAATGGACTGCTATCTTTGTGTCTCGTTAATCCTCCTGCTGTCTTCATTTACAGGCACCAAAAAATATTGTTTCCTTGTCTGAAAAAAATCCAAAAACTCAGCAAAAAAATTCCCCAAATTTCTGAAAATTTGCAAAAACCTTCAGGAAGAAAATTCCAATAATTCATTAAAAGTTTCCCTTTGAAGTTTTATTTTAAAAAAAATCCCCCAAATTTGGCAAGTTTATCTTAGTTTTCATGTTTTAGGGTTAGATTGAAATGCAGTTTCAGTTCTCTGTATGTGTACGCATGTAGCAGAACCAACAATAAAGCTGACTTTGACTCTGACTTTAAAACGGGTCAATTTTGACCCGCAGGACGACACGAGGGTTAAACACATCCAGTGTCATAGCCAGGCCGAGACATTGATAAAGCGTGAGGATACAGTGGAGACAGAGACGCATAGGAATGAATAGAAAGTCTATATTTCTGACTGGGCACAGGCAGATTTTGGCGGGACGGTAATTTCCTCTGGACACAGACAATTGTCTGCATGCCAGACGCTGCTGTCTCCTCCTAAGCTTTGACTCTGCTGGTATGTCGCTGCAGCCCACGGTCCTCTGATGCAGGTGGATTTAATTTGGCCGATGCCAGATATTGTTGCAAAGGCCTGATGAATGTGGAGAACAGGCTTTTAATAAGTTTAATATCAGTGGATCTTAACCTCTCTTGTCTTCTCCCTGCCTCTATCTGTCTCTGGCATCACTTAGACCATCCATCAGCATGGATCCGGTAAGATAAATGAACCTTCCCGTCCTTTCGTTGCTCAACTGTAGACTTCTGTGTCATGATCAGTTGTTTCATTCAACAGAACAAGCTGAACGCGATGCTGAAGGACCTCCAGACCAAGAACGAGACGCTACAGAAAGGTAGTACCAGAAGTCATGCTAGCAGCTCTGCCAGGCCAAACTGAGGCACAACTGTGATTTTAGCTAAATGCTAACTGCATGCTAACATGTTTACATTGACATACTGATGCAATACAGTTACTATGATAACATGCTAATTTTGCTAAGTAGAATAGCACAAAAATTACAGCTGTGGCAGTTGATGAGTTATTTTACCTTGAATCTCCTATCTATCTTGTATTTCCCTCAGGATTAATAAAGTATCTATCCATTGTCTGTCTGTCTGTCTGTCTGTCCATCCATTCATCCATCCATCTATTTAGCTATCATCCATCCATCCATCCATAGCCTATCTATCTATACATCTATAGTCCATCTATCTATCTATAGATCTATAGTCCATCTAACTATCTATAGATCTATAGTCCATCCATCCATCCATCCATAGCCTATCTATCTATACATCTATAGTCCATCTATCATCCATAGATCTATAGTCCATCCATCCATAGCCTATCTATCTATACATCTATAGTCCATCTATCATCCATAGATCTATAGTCCATCCATCCATAGCCTATCTATCTATAGCTCTATAGTCCATCTATCCATCCATAGATCTATAGTCCATCCATCTATCCATCTGTCCATCCATTCATCCATCCATCTATTTATCTATCATCCATCCATCCATCCATAGCCTATCTATCTACACATCTATAGTCCATCTATCCATCCATAGATCTATAGTCCATCCATCCATCCATCCATAGCCTATCTATCTATACATCTATAGTCCATCTATCTATCTATACATCTATAGTCCATCTATCCATCCATAGATCTATAGTCCATCCATCCATCCATCCATCCATAGCCTATCTATCTATAGATCTATAGTCCATCTATCCATCCATAGATCTATAGTCCATCCATCCATCCATCCATCCATCCATCCATAGCCTATCTATCTATAGATCTATAGTCCATCTATCCATCCATAGATCTATAGTCCATCCATCTATCCATCCGTCCATCCATCTATCATCCATCCATCTGTTTTCGTTCCAAACTACTTCTATTCCATATTCAAAAGAGAATACTCTCAGATTCATCTGTTCTTTATTGAGACGATGGTAAAATGCTGACCGACCAATAACTGGTATACGTTCTGGTGTTTGTTTACTGATGACCTTCAGCTACTCCTTCCTGTACACAGATGCTCTGTATCCACATCCAGCAATGCTTCAGAAATAACAATTCATCTGTAACCAGTGACCTTCATGTCTTTGGTATTCCAGCCAACAAGCCCGAAACAACAAACCTGGATGAAGAAAAAGAGCAAAGCCTGAACTCAGAGACTTTCCACGAGGATGAGGATGGAGGAGAGGAGGAGACATATGAGGAAGGACAGGAAGTAGAGGAGGAGGAGGAGCACTGTGAGGATACTCCAGAGGAGGAGGAGGTGAAGGTGGAGTGGCCGACAGGAGTCCCTCAGGCCTCGGACAAGGACCTGGCCAAACTGTCGCACTCAGAGGAGGTAAGAATCTGTTACCTGGATGTACACCTGACTGGTTCTACTGGAGGAACAGATGGAATAACCAATTATCTGTAGCTGCAGATATCAAACAGAAATGCAACCATGATGGGGTTTAGAAATCGCTCAAAGGGGAAAAATTCCAGAGAAGACATTAACTGCAGATTGTCAATTAATAAAACTATAAATTTAAAATCATTTCTGGACCATGACAAGTTGTTTGGCTCAGAAAGTAAAATTCTAGACTGCTCATTGTTCTTTTGTCATTTTGTGTCTCATTTTTAAAAATATTTTGTCTTGTTTTTTGTCTTTTTTTGTCTGATTTCGTCTCATTGTTTTGTTGTTTTGTTTCTCATTTTTAATGTTTTGTGTTTCCTTTTTGTCTTGCTTGTGTTTTTTGTCATTTAGTTTTTCACTTTAGTCATTGTTCTGTGTAGGATTTGTGTTGTTCTTTTGTCTCGCTTGTGTTATTTCTCCATTTTTTTGTTGCTTTGGGACTTTTTTGTCTAATTTTTTGTCTCTTTTTGTTTCGTTTCACGTCGTTTGTCTAATTTTTTGTTGCTTTGTGTCTAATTTTTGTAATAATTTGTCTTGTTTTAGTTGTTTTTTTGTCAGACTTTTTCGTTTGTATCATGTTTTTGTCGTTTTGTGTTTCCTTTTTTCTCGCTTGTGTTTTTTGTCTTATTTTTGTCATTTTGTTTCTCGCTTTTGTCATTTTTTGTCGTTTGACATTCATGTAATTCTTTGTCTCGTTTTTGTCCATTTTTTTGTTGCTTTGTAAATTTTTGTCAAATTTTTTGTCTCTTTTTGTTATTGTTTTGTGTCTCATTTTTTAAATTTTTTTTTTCTTGTTTCTGTTGGAGTTTTTTTGTCTTTTTTGTCTGACTTTCGTGGTTTTGATCCTGCAGTAAATCCTCTATGGTTCAGTTCCAGATGACTAAATGTTGTGTTCCTTTGTAGACACGCTGTGATCTGGAAGTTATAATGTGGAAATGATAAACTGAGGCTAAATGCTGTTCAAATTTAATTTATTTTTCTTGAAAAATTTCAGGTTCATGATGTTTTGTATAAAGATAATTCCTTAAATGTGAACATTTTCAGAATGTGTTTTTTTGCACTAAAACAAGAGAAAAATTTGGAGTTATTTCTAGGTTATTATGCTGTGATTTTACTGCTCCGGTCCACTTGAGTTCAGATTGGACTGAATGTGGAACCTGGACTAAGATAAGTTCGACATCCCTGGTCGATCATCTTCTGCATGCATCTACCTTCCTTCCTCTCATCTGTTTTCATTCTCCACTACACACTTTCCATCTGCAGAAACTATTTGTTCCACATCCTGACCGGCTCTTTGCCGTTGCCGGGACACTCCCATGAATTATCCCTTTGGCCTCTCTGTGAGATCATCATGAACCTCCACCCATGTTCGCTGGTGTGGCCTCACACCAGGGACCTCTATCCTGCCAAATGTGCTAGATTATTGAGCATCATGTGGTTTAAACACTGAGGGGGCCTGGTTCTTCCTGGAGGTGTGGATGTAATCAGAGCTCTTCCAAACATTGGTGCAGGCTGCAGGCTGATGGGGTGAAGATCATGACTGTTATGTAATTCGGAGGAGCTTTGACTGGGTGGGGCTCATTTTCTTGCAAATGTTGGATTGCATTTCACAAGGGTTTGGGAGTGTTTCTACTTGACAGATTGCATTTTTCCCATTCTCAGAACAATTATACAACAATCTTTAGAAATGAAATATTAACCGAGAGCAGGAATGCATTTCAGAAGGGATTGTTCATGCAACAGACTGACCTAAAGGCTGAATTTGAGTTACTTGCGCTATTGGTTTTGCTTTATGAGCATAGGCCGGTCAACAATATTCTCCTTTCTATGCCGTTTATGAGCCATGTTGCGTTTATTTTGTTGACTGAGTGTTTAATTTTTCTCTCCATCTCCTTTCTTCTGTCTGTAAACAGCCTGCAGTTCAGCTGAAAAGTCCTTGAATTTTTGTCCTGAGACGGTTGGTTTTATCTGGCTCCTCAGTTCAGCCGAAGAGTGCAGAATTTTTGCTTATTTATTAACAAAGATAACAACCATGAGTGGAAAAATTAAAAAGATCGTATTCAACAATAAAAAAGTAACTTTGTGCAAAAAATTCAATGTAAATTGCATGTTAAAAAAGCATTTCCTGTTTCAGTGACGGAAGTGTTGCACAAATATTGACCAAACTGTCAAAAATGAATCCTGTTTAAGGAGGTTATCCCTCACATTATGATTTCATCGGCACCCCAGAAAACCTACCCAGGAATTAGTCTGATCCTTAGACCCTGTGAGCGTTTACCACCCCGTCTTCATTCCAGATCTGGACCAGATACAGAACCTAACCTTTGTTCTAAACCTGCACCATTTAAAGCCTGCATTAACTTATTATGCACAAAAATACAGAAAGCCTCATTTAGTAACATTCAATTTAGAAAAAATCTTCTTGTTTTTTGAATATGGTGCAAATAAGGAAGTGATGTTGATGAAATGTGACTGTTTAAAGCTTTGATTTGGCTCATTTTTCTGATGAAACACACGATGAGTTCAAGGACTGTCAGAAAGTTAAAAATCTGCTAATTCTTTGTGTTTTTACACTTTCCAGCTCAAAACAATTTTGTACATTTGAAAAAAAGATAAGGATAAGGATAATGATAATGATAAGGATAAACTTCATTGATCCCACAGTGGGGAAAGTTCACCGTTACAGCAGCTCCAAAGAAAAAGTATAAAGGCAGTGCAGGAATAGATAAGAAAAAGAAACACAGTGCAAAAGTTGCAGAAAAAACATTATATACAGATGATTTTTTTTTCTTCTTATAAATATGTAGAAGATTATATACAAGAGGATGAGGTATCAGTTATTGCACATAAGTAGGAGGATGCGTGTCTAAAATGGGGGAAGAAAAACAAAAAAATAAATAAAAAATAACATGCCTTTAAAACCTCATGGTGTAGTTTGAGGTTCTGAAGGTTAAATATATTTTTTTACTCTTTCAGAACTCCTCCCCAGACGGTTTGGTCTCCATTCTGAAGAGGAGGAGAGCGTCGTTGGACGGTTTACCTCCTCCCAGCACTACTGTGACCAAACAGAACTCCAAACGCAAAGTTCGCTTCAGTGAACCAGACGACGGCATCGAGCAAGGTACAACATGAGCAGTGTTTTATTGTGCTGATTAAATGAAGAAAGCAGGAGTCCACAGCGTGGAGGATCCCTTTAAAAATGCACCACTGATGACGGAATCTGCATGCTACAGAAATCTAGATATAGGTTATAGTCAAAGTAATGGAAAAAATAAAGCTAAATAAATAAATAGAACATAAAGTCAGACGGTGTAAATAATCCTGGCGACTCGTTGTGAATCAGTTTGGTATTGCTTTTCTAATAAGTCCAATAAAGGTGTTGGCAGAGTGTCAGTGTAGGTCAGGTAGGGCTGGCAGATGTTCAGAAAGGTGGGATGCAGCTGTTCATTTAACCATCTATCTATGGGGAGATGACAGTCAGACTTCATGTGTTCATTTAACCATCTATCTATGGGGAGATGACAGTCAGACTTCATGTGTTCATTTAACCATCTATCTATGGGGAGATGACATCAGACTTCAGTGTTCATTTAACCATCTATCTATGGGGAGATGACAGTCAGACTTCATGTGTTCATTTAACCATCTATCTATGGGGAGATGACAGTCAGACTTCATGTGTTCATTTAACCATCTATCTATGGGGAGATGACAGTCAGACTTCATGTGTTCATTTAACCATCTATCTATGGGGAGATGACAGTCAGACTTCATGTGTTCATTTAACCATCTATCTATGGGGAGATGACAGTCAGACTTCATGTGTTCATTTAACCATCTATCTATGGGGAGATGACAGTCAGACTTCATGTGTTCATTTAACCATCTATCTATGGGGAGATGACAGTCAGACTTCATGTGTTCATTTAACCATCTATCTATGGGGAGATGACAGTCAGACTTCATGTGTTCATTTAACCATCTATCTATGGGGAGATGACAGTCAGACTTCATGTGTTCATTTAACCATCTATCTATGGGGAGATGACAGTCAGACTTCATGTGTTCATTTAACCATCCATCTATGGGGAGATGACAGTCAGACTTCATGTCACCGTTATACACTTCTTGGCAGAACACAAAGCTATTCCAAAAAATCTATCAAGTTTTTTAATAATAATGATAATAATAATAATAATGATAATAATAATAATAATAATAATAATATATAAACCCAAATATAGAAGAAAATTAGCAAAAATAAACAACAAATATATATAATATATATATATATATAAATATAATATATATAATATATATATATATATATATATATATATATATATATACACATATATATATATACATATATATATATATATATGATGATGATGATGATGATGTTGTATTTCTGCAACAGTGGGTTTTACGGGGTTAAAATGTGATTTAATGGTTGTAAAGTTTCCCAGTAGGCAAATTTGTGGGTCCAATGGGAAGACAAATCCTGCAAGTTTTGTCATAATGTCATTAAATTTGTGCCAAAAAGGTACTAAGTTTCATACATGACCGTCTAAAACATGTCTGGTAGCTCAGGTTTATATTTATCTGATCTCTGTGGCATCATATAGAGTTGGAGAAGACAGTTATGATGGATTAATGTGTATCTGGCATTAGTGGTGGCTGACAAACTGTTTTGACACAACTCTGACCAAAGCTCTGCATCAGTCGTTATATTCAGCTCAGACTCCCGTCTCTCCAACCCTCATTTTGAAGTTCCTCCATCAACAGAACATAAACTTCAGACGCATGAAGCAGGTTTTCTGTTCCACTGAGCACAGATAGAGCCATTTCAGCTGCTCCTAGATAGGATCTCAGATAACCTGTCTTCATATTTCTCTATAACGTGTCCTGTTCTTACCTGTAGATGAGGTGGGTGGAGACTCCTGCCTCATCCTGCTGCTGCTGTGTCTGGTGACGGTGGTGATCAGTGTGGGAGGCACCGCCCTCTACTGCACCCTGGTGGACACCTACTCCAACATCTGCACCGACTTCACCCACAACGTCGACTTCTACGTCATGAACGTACGGAGGTTCCTCGAAGGCCTCGGACGCTGGCTGCCCCTCCGGACTTAAGATGCTCAGTTTCACCTGCGTTCAAGACAAGACAAGAGCTGCTTCAGACGTCTGAGCTGACGGACGGATTCTGATGCTGCCGTCCAGAGATTAAAGGATCTATGCTCTGAAAACAGCTCGCATCAGATGGACTCTGCGGTTTCTCTACCACTAAACGGATGCTTAAAGCGACACCAAACACCAAAAACTGTCAGAAGTTCTTCACCTCAGAAGACAAACGTGTGCATGTTGTGTGATGTGAAGAACTTGTTTACTACTGTCAGTGTGGACGTTCAGACGCCACACCAGAGGGCTCACCACTCTCAGCTATATTTATACTGAACCAGAAGATGTAGTTAATCCGTGTAGTCGTGTATTCCTCACAGGTGTAGCAGCTGTAACTGTGGAAGAGTCTGTCTTATTGAAGCTTTCCTGTTTTAGACTTCTATACGAATCAATGGGATTATACATGTGTGACGGTTTTATAATGATTAATGGACCAATGGTGAGTTTTCTTCACCTCACTTTTAATTTTATCTTCCCATTATCTCTCAGTGTACGCTTATCAGACACAGGAGAGCTGAACAGAAGGGCAACCATGAAGTTCATCTCCAATTCCGATAGATGATTAATCAATTTGCGTGACTTTTGGTTTCTTTACTCTTCTAGGACAACCAACCCATTAACCGTCGTGTCGTCCTGTGGGTCAAACTGACCCATTTTAAAGTATGAAAATCTGTGAAAAAATATATATTTTCACAGTGAAACTTCTGATAAAAAAATGTTTCTTAAGAACATTCACATAAAAACCAACCAAAATCCAGCGAATTTTTACTCATTTTTTGAAAATATTTACAAAAATTTTCTTGCCAAATTTGGGGGAATTTTTAAAATAAAACTTTCAAGGGAAACTTTTAAGGAATTATTGGAATTTTCTTCCTGAAGGTTTTGCAAATTTTCAGAAATTTGGGGATTTTTTTCAGACAAGGAAACAATATTTTTTGGTGCCTGTAAATGAAGACAACAGGAGGGTTAATTGAGTTCATTATTCGAAGGTGAAAACAGTCATGAGTTGCCAGTATTTCACATTTTTAAAAAGCACGGCGGCACAAAGACTTTATCATTTTGTATAGATACTGATTCCTGATATAGACGAGCCTTTTATGATCCTTTTACTAAAAATTATAACTGCACATTTACCTCAGTACAGGTGGTAACTCTAAACATTCCTCTCCTCAGATTAATGTTAAATACAAGCACTATCATGTGTTTGACATGTAGTGCTCTATTAAATGAAGACATCGTAGCATTTTACAGACGACACACATCCAACCTACAGCTAAACACTGTAAAGTTATCATTAGTATGCAATAGAGGGATTCCACAGCCGCTCCACGGACTCAGGCACTTCCTGGTGTTCAGTGTTTTCATGTTCATCCTCTCACATGTCACCCTGAAGTTTCTGTTCTGCTGCAGGATTTATGATTAACCCTTTCATTACTACAGATATACGGTGATAGTAAAAGAAACAACATTCACTTAGATTGGATGGATGGATGGATGGACAGTTGGATAGATGATGGATGAATGATAAATAGATTCCCAAGGGAAATTCAAAAGAATAAAGTATCTATCTATCTATCTATCTATCTATCTATCTATCTATCTATCTATCTATCTATCTATCTATCTATCTATCTATCCATCTATCCATCCATCCATCCATCCATCCATCCATCCATCCATCCATCCATCCATCCATAAATTCACACACAATCTAAGTGAATGAACTGAACATCAGATCACTTTCTGAAGGTTTATGGAGCAGCGGTTGTTTCCTGGCTGGTTCATGAACGCAACATAAAACTGGAATCACTACATATCATTAGATGGAGAAAATGAAATCTGACCAGCATGTTCCTTTATCCGTTTCTTACTTTGTGCTTCAGGTTTTTCTCTCCTCCTGAACTCCAGATGTTTGCGAAGTGACAGATGTTCCCTCTGTGTTGTCGCGATGGATGCTGTTTACGAGTGTTGCATTATGCAATCCACCTTTCTAGGTTTCAATATTTATGTTAACTTGTGTCCACAAGGGAATACCAAAATCTATTAAATAAGAAACGTTTGCACTTGTGTTTTCAGTTTTTCATTCATCATTTAACAGTGATAATAACGTGTTGTATTTACTGATCATAAAGATTTTCCTGAGGATTCTAACGTTCAGTTTATTTTCAGAGCTTTGCCACTAGATGTCTCTCCACACCACAGAATCCATTTCATCTAGAAACTGCTGCAGTACTGCAACAGCAAATTCAATCTGTGGGTGCAGACAGAGGAGGAGGGGATACATCCCTTACAATGTGTAGAAAACACATTCCAAACACATCTGAGCTACTAAAGTCTAGGGGTTTATAAGTTCATTAAAAGGATTTAACCATTGACGGGAATAGAGATTAGTACCCCAAACTAAAACCCCACAGTGGACAGGAGCTTCATCCAGCCTGTAAGCTTTCTGTTGACTCAGCCAGGATCATATTAAACCAGATCTACGGTGGTTAAATACTTAATGCAGTCAGACCGTACATACTGCTCTTATGTTCACTTATATTCTGATTTGTCTCCTGGTGCCAGAGTCTTGTGTTTTCCTTCACATAGAAGACATTTACAGAACAAACTGATGCAGAGACGGAGCAAAGTGGTGCAGAAAAAAAATCACCTTCTTAAAAATCAAACGATGGGTGCAACTACAGGTGGTGTGAAGTCCTGTCTATCAGATTTCACTGTACTGACTCTGTACTGGTTGTTTGTCGCATAACAGGACCGTGATGACAGATGCTAGACGGTAGTTAGGCCTAATGTCTGATTATCAGCCCTGAACCTAAATAGCTCCTTGTTTACTTTGTAATTTGCTTGAGACAAGCGTCTCATGAAGGGAGAAATGTTTTTGTATTGCAGCCCTTGGACACAAATAAAGGCCATGATAATATACGGGATGCTTTTGTTAACACTAAAAGGGGAAGCAGAAAACAAGAGGAAAAAATATATAGAATAAAATTAAGAATAGAAATAAAACCAGGCGTTTTTTAAAAAAAAAAAGTAGATAGGACAAGAAAGAAAACAATATATATTATTGTTATTTATTTTATTTGCTTTATTTTTATGTCATTATTATTATTGATACTTTCAAGTTGTATTTTATTTTTTGGTCTTTATTTTATTTATTTTTTGCAAATTTTCTTCTATATCTGGATTTATATATTATCATTATTATATTATTATTATTATTGTTAGTTTTATTTTTTATATATCATTTTCTTGTTTTATGTTTTGCTATTTTTTCCATATTTGTTTTATACACACACACACAATCTTTTTTTGTTTTTTTGCTCATTTTCTTCTATATTTGGGTCTTACAGGGTTAAGAGGAGATATTTTTGAGATGATAGTTTCATCTTACATTATGTTTTATCATATCAATCATTTACATTTGGCTTCAGCGGATCCAGCATGAGGTTATCTATTCTGAAGTATTGTGATACAGACAAACTTCCTCACCTTACCAGCACCACTATTTCTTCTTTGGGGGTCAATGAACAATATTAGCATCAAAAAAGCATTATAAAAAACCAAAATGTGCATTAAATATTTGTATATCAAAAAATACCAAGCAAAAAGTTGGCAGCTCTGTTCCATCTAAGTGGTTCTCAAACCTTTTTTTTGCTAGGCACACCTTTATAAATAATTACGGCTGTAAATCATCATACAGTTTGAGGTCTGGTTTGATATTAATGTGGAATATTGACAAAGACCTTTACCTCGAGCAGTCCGTTTCACAATCTCTATTAATTTTACTCCGGGATGACTTGAAAATTGTGTGAATATCTAAAATTATCAGGTTAAAATCTGTACATTTGTTTTTCTAAGCTAGCACCTTGTGGGTCAAAATGCTAACAACACGTATTTAACTTTATAAATGGTCGAAGAAGAGTGAAATAGTTCACTTCCGGTGCGTTTCGCCGCTCAGCCAATCAGCGCATGCGCCAGGCGAGACCCTAAACTGACTCGTAAACAATGGCGGTCGTGACAGCCAGCAGACCGTACCACATCATCGTCTTCGGCGCCTCCGGCTTCACCGGGCAGTTTGTGGTGGAGGAGGTCGCCCGCTGCGCCGCGGAGTGTCCCGGGAGCAGCTCTCTGAAGTGGGCTGTGGCCGGGAGAAGCAGGCGGCGTCTGGAGGAAGTGTTGAAACAAGCCGCGGGGAGGCTGTGTATGTGCGACGGGGTGTTCTGTAGCGAACCGGGCCGGACTATCTGGTGCCAGCCGCCTAATGGTTAAATGTCAGCCCGCTGTCAGCCCGCTTTCACTGCCGCAGGACAGAGGCAGCAGACAGAGCTGTTGTTGTGGGGTTGTCTGTGGTGTTTTTAGCCAGAAGTGAACAAGTCTGAACCTGACCTCCAAGTATGAGCTGTTGTTGTTCTGCTCCAGACCTTCCAGCTACATGTAGAGGAACACAGGTCATGTTATTGAGCAGCTTAACTCTCAGACTGAGGCACCACAAGCAGTTTAAAATAATAAATAGACGTTTCTTATTTATGCTGTAGATGACCCTTAGAAGCTCATACAGATATATAGATGTCAGTGAGAAAATAACATTTGTATTAGTGTTGTTAGGAAACGTTAAGGACTCAGCTCAGCCCAGTAGTCTGTAGATTTTTACACATTTTTTACATTTTAAGTTATTGATGGATATTAGTGAGCGTGCCAAATTACAACAATAAATCTATAAAAGAATAAGAAATAAAAGTGGAAATATAAACAAATTAAAGAAATAAAAATGAATAATGTTGCTATATTAAGAAATATTATTCAAAATAATCCATAGTAGAAATATAAAGACAAATAAATTTAAACATAAGAAGAATTGTGCTTATGAATAAAATTAAAAATAAATAATGTGGCAATATTAATCAAAAAATGAATCAATAAAAGGAAAGGCTAGTAAAAGTAGAAATTTAAAAATAAATGAATAATTTTTTTTTAAATGAGAAGAAATGTGCTCATGAATAAAATAGAAAATAAAATTGCTATATAAATAAATATTAACAAAAAATGAATCCATCAAAGAAAATGCTAATAAAAGTAGAAATATAAAAGCAAAGGAAAAGCACATTTCTTCTTATTTTTTAATTATTTTATTTATTTGTCTTTATATTTCTTTCATTAATCTTTTCTTTTATGGATTCATTTTTTGATTAATAATTCTTCATATTGCCACATTACTTTCTATTTTATTTATTCGTCTTTATATTTCCACTTTTATTTGCTTATTCTTTTATAGATTTATTTTTGTAATTTTGCGCTCTCACTACTCCATAAGACACTGCTCTACATTGTAAAACAACAACAACAAAAACTGTGAAACTCTGGCAGAAAATTTGCTCTGAAAAAATGCTCTAAAAATAGCAATATACTGTAACGTTCAGAAGCTAAAACTATTGAAAATAACAGCAAATATATGTGAAATAATATATATTTTAGATGATGTAAATCTAGTTAAACAGTGTGATTTTGTGGTCATTCACTGCAAAAACACAAATTATTTTAAACTGTTTCTCAGGTTTTTAAATTGTGGATATAATTCAAAGTTTTTGCCTTTAATTAATGCTTAAATTAATTATACTTGTTTCTGTGATTTTACTTGATTTAAAAACGGGAAAAATGAGTAAAATAATAGTTTAAAAATGTTTACCATTCTTCAGTCTTTAATATACATAATAGTTTATAGTAAAGTAATGTTATGATCAAGCTTTGTAAAAGCATTTTTTATGATTAACATTTTCTGTGATCTGAACGTGCTTGTATAGTTTTGTTTCTGGTCTTACCTACGTTTCTTTTTACCTCTGGTTTTACTTTTACTGTTGATTTTAACTTTAGCAGCATCAGAGGCAAAGTTGCACATCTGTAAATGCATTCGTAGGGTAATAATTGTGTAGAATTTCCAGCTGGTGAAAAATGATCTCTTTTTTTCCCCCTCTCTCTTCAGCCATGCCTGAGTTGAGGACAGACATTGAGATCATCGCTGCAGACGTGTCTATTGAGGAGTCGCTGGCCATCATGTGCCAACAAGGTGTGGTGATCCTCAACTGTGTGGGACCAGTAAGTATCGTAAGTTATGTTTTGACGAATTTGGGTCATTTTTGTACATTGTCAAAAGCTATAAACTCAAACAGGGTAACAGCGAGAGAGCTGAAATTCGGCCAGGATGTATTCCAGGCATGGGTGATCAAAAGTTATCAAAATGCTCCACAAAGGTCTGAGGGCGTGGCCATGGCGGCCTCCTGAATTTTGATGCTTCGCCATGAAACACCAACTGCTGTGTAACTGCCCTAAACATGCTCCAATCTGCCTCAAACTTTACATGTATGACCAGAGTCCTGCCCTGATGACATTCACATGCTGAAATACAGCCACAATCATAGCGCCACCTGTTGGATGGACAGGAAATGCTGTATAACTAGCCTGTACATGGTCCGATCTGCCTGAAATTTTATATGTGGGATCAGAGTCCGACCCTGATCACATCCAGTGGCCAATATACACGCTCGGTTGCAGTGCCACCTGGTGGATGGACAGGAAAGGCTCTATAAGTAGCCTGAACATGCTCCAATCTGCCTGAAATTTTATACGTGTGATCGGAGACCGGCCCTCATCACATTTAGAGGCCGACATGCACTTTCGGTCGCAGCGCCACCTGGTGGACATGCGTGGATTTGCCGACCAGCAAGGATGCGAGGACCCGTCCAATGCTGCTTGCAGCTTCAATTGGATAACTTTTCTCTTCAAAGCGGTGTCAATGTTTTAAAGCTTTATACCCATGGGAGATGACTTTTAATATTTGTTTTTCATCCCACCAAACAGAGGTGGGATATTTGTATGCATTGCACTTATCAGCCAGGAATAGAGCTAAAGATGAAATAACCCAGGATTGACTCCTCTCTCAGTAAAAAGTGTTTTTCTGTACAAACTGTCTTTTAATGTTAAATGAATGCATTTAACTTGCATGTGAACTGTTCCATCAGTCGCTTTGGTTTGACATCAAACAAACAGTTTATTGGCATTTCAAAATGAATGCATCCCCTTCCATTTGACAAACAAAGGAAGTTTTTCTCTCAGCAAAATATACGCTTTGTTTTTAAGATCCCTATCAGGAGCAGAAAAGTGTTCATGATAACTTACAATACATAATTACTTATAATTCAATTCACAATGTGGCAACATGTAACAAGAACGTACAGATGACATCCTTTCGTTATTTAGCAAACACTGGCGGTGAAGGATAAAAGGCATAACATACAAAAGAGTACTATACAAACAAAGAGTGACAAGTATTCTGGTGAGATGAGCCTAGAGCCAGAAGTAGTGTGCATGATAACTGTCTTCCATTCAGTTAAGTGTTGGGTTGAATATGAAAAGGCTGTTGTAGGAGTATGTTTTGTTCAGCTGATTACAACTCATCTTGGTCAAACACACATACAGCTCTCAGGCTTTTTCTGCCTATTTCTTGTATTGTTTTAATTCCTGATTCCATTTGAATATAAAGATAACAGCACGATCTCTAGGTTTAAACTAATCTACACTGATGTCCAGGCAGTAGTCTGTGTTTTTTAGCCATGCATTCAATATGATTCTATGGATTAAAATGTTGCTCTTTCAGTTGCTCCATTTTGGTCTTGTCTGGAATCCCACTGGATAGATTGTCCAGTGAAATTTAGTAAAAGCATTTATGGTTCCCAGAGGATGATTCCAAAAAACTGTGGTGATTCTTTGTGCCAACAGTAGTTTGGAAAATTGGCCTCTGAATGAAATAAGCTTGGCTAAACCTAAGCTTCCATGTAGCTCCATTATCCAAGCAAAATGTGAATTTCTCAAATACTTATATGTTAAGAACTTTGAGTGTTTTGACAAAAATATGGCAAATTATGAGGACAAAAATATTTAAATGTGAATACAAACTGGCACTGTATTGAACCATCAAAAACAGATGTTCGAAAATACTGTGATCTGTCATTTCTGGCCCATGCTAACAACCATGAGAAATGTCAGGGTAAGCTTGTTATCATGCTGATGTTAGTATGTACAGTAGTGAAAAAAAGCTTACATACACTTGTAAAGACTGTGCATATTGTGGCAATCTTGAATTTTCAGTGACTGCTATAGCTCTTAATTTTCTATGCTGGAATGAATGAAACACGCGTCTTTGTCTCAAAAAACATTCATGCATGTTGGTTCTTGTGGATGATTATCTCCACATTCTTCAGGAAAACCTCAAATCATCAGCCAGAAGGATCTTGGATGGAGTTAAGTGTTCCAACAAGACACTGACCAAAAACATGGTAAAGGAATGGTGAAATCAGGCAAGAATTAAGGTTTTAGACTGGTTTTAACTCCTGACTTTAACTCCATTGAGAACCTGTGGACTGTGCTGAAGAAACAAGTCTGTGTGAGTCAACAAATTTAGTCGAACTGCACCGATTCTGTCAAGATGGGTGGTCAAGGACCCAGCCAGAAACTTGGAGATGGCTACTGAAAGCATGTAGTTGAGGTGAAAATGACCAAGGGATGTTTAACCAAATATTCCCATTGCTGTTTGCACATTCTTTTTGAAGCAGTGGATGTTGTCATATTTCCAAAGTACCTGTCATAAATCTATGAAAAAACAACATGCATGATTGTTTTTTGTGACAGAGTGTGTTTTAATGATTCCATGACAATAAATTCAGAGTTACGGGAGTCACTGGAAACTCAGGACCACCATGACATACATGTTCTTTGCAAGTCTTTGTAAATCTTTGTTCACAAATGTAGTTTGTATTCATGGTGCAATGCAATGCATAGCCCTGAGAGCTATGAGTGTTGCTGAAGAAGAACTGGTATCTGTCTGTACATATACAGCGAGACTTAATGAAGAGTGTCTGCAGTGGGTGGGCAGATGACTTCCACCAAAGCTAGGCACAGAGTCGTGAAAACTCAGCAGTGCAGGCCGGTGGGGTGGTGATAAACGGCAGCGCTGAAGTTACTGAGATGGCAATCATGCAGATGAAGTAGATAAAAAAGAGTACAATGGAGCTGCTGTTTGTACAGATTGGTGGTCAGAAGCAGTGTGAATATGTTTTGAAATCCAGGAAAAGGGGTAAAAAAAAAATCTTCTTCTGCATTTTTATCATCAACTTTGAATAGAACGTCTGATGAGTATTCAGTAATGTATTCTACATCTATTTAATAGATGTATTTTTGTATATTTTAATATAATGTATTTTCCTTTCACTGTGTAAGAATGACTGAGCTGAGCCAGAAAACAGTCCTTGAAGGAGGGCTGAAAAACAAAAGCAAGAAATTCTCTTGAAATGGAATTGCAGATGGAATGACGTGCTTAGCCTGCTGGAACTGGTTATGTGGAGGGAAATAAACGAATGGATGGATGAATGTGTCAGCATTGAAGAACGGTCTGTGTGCACCTATTGCTATTCTGCTGTGGGTGGAAATACGTCCCGGTTTCTTTGTATGTCTTTACCCCAGTCAGTCAAAATCATATTAGGCATGCAGCAATGGTGTCCCTGCAAAATCAGCTCCAAGGTAATTTGTTTTGGTGCAATATTTGTGCATATAGAAGTGAGCACCTTCATTAAAATGGCTAATTCACTGAAAGAACCAAGCGGACATGCCTGCCATTTTCAGCACGGTGACTAGCACTGTGAGTGTTGCTTTTTCCAAAGTAAATGGGAAAACAGTAACACTTGAATAGCAAAAGGGGAAAAGAATATTACATGAAATGCTGCTGGAAATGGCAGGCACCTACCTGCAACAGCACATTTGGTGAGTCAGACTAAAAATGTGTTGAGAACATGTCCAATGTTCAGGATTCTTTTTTTTTTTGCTGTCTAAAATGGGGAGGAAGTAGCTCAAGGGACATTCAGATTTGTTAATGAAGAGTTATTGGAGTCTTAATTCATTCTGTTTTGTTAATGAAATGAGTAAGAAACCACATTTTCAGAGATTTGAGAACCGATGGGACTGATTATAGAGTTGAATCTATGAAATCAAATCTTTCAATAGTCAGCCTTGTTTTATCATCCTGTTTAATAAAGCTTTAAGTCTGTTGTTTTTAGACTTTCATAGTAAATGACTCCTTAAGTGTTTCACCTTTTTCTCCTGCTGTTTATTTTTATTTTTTTGCATTTATGTTAGGATTTTCTTGAGGCTCAGATGCAGGAAGGAGAAGGAGCACAGATGTTGCGGTAAACGAGCTTTTATTTACAAATTGTAGAATGTGTAACACTACCATTCCCAGTGTCCTCGAGTAACGGAAATAGTCAGAACACAAAAACGGGTAATACGCTGACTTGCTAGCGCCTCTAGTGACCAGGAGAAAACGAAACTATCTCGGACTATAAAAGGCCAGAAAACTAAGCTGGAAAACTCGGAGGATAACTGTAATATTACTATGGCGTAAAACTAAACTTACTCAAGTGCTAGAGAAAGGGTGGGTCAGAGATGCCACCTCCACTTTAGATGCTTTAGTCCAAAAAATCCTACAAACAGAATAACACACTACACACTGCGTGAATCACAACTACTAAGACTATAACTATAAGCCAGAGTCTAACAAAGAGACCTACTGTGAAGTCCTCATTAACAGAACCAACTACAAGGAACAAAAAAACGGAGCCTGCTCGGACCGGTGCAACAGCTGGCAACTGAAACGCTGGGGGCTTAGGCTCGAAGGCGGCACGGATGTGCCTCTGCTGCGGAGACGACAGGTGAGGGCGACGCTGGAGCTGGTCGAAGGATGGCTGAAGGTAGCAGATGAACCGGGTTAGTCCACATCCAGGGAGGGAATCGGGTGATCTCCACCGGAAGGCAGTCCTGACCTGAAGCAAAGCAGAGCAAGTTACTTGGCGTACTGAGGCAACAGTAAAATGAAGTACTGCGACAGTATTGACGAGCAGCTTTTACGATCCGGCGTCGACAGAAGAGTGGAGCCCGGTTAAGTAGTGAGGGGGGAAGTGGCTGATCGGCTCCGCACATCTGCTGCCACTTCCGCTGATTACCTGTCGCCGCCTCCTCCACAACAAGCATTCCTAAAAAGGAAACAAACACACACAGACACACAAGGGGAGGAGGGGCACTAGCCAGAGCCTGCAGTGACAGGCCTGACAATTTAGCCACACTTTAATCTGTAATTAAAACTTTCTACTGTGTCTCTCTGCTTCCTGAATCTCCCACCTGCCTGCAGTCTGATTGCAGCAATGAGAATCAGCTGCCGTAATCGGCTCACACCAGTCACCTGTTTGCAATTCCACCTGGCAGCATATAAGCCAGCTTTGTCATTCAGTCCCTGCTGCAGCATGGGCTCGCACATCCTGCGTCAACTCACGACCACCAGAGCTTCTTGGACACGACGCTGCCCTTGTACCCCTGTTTGGGTTTCCTACCTACCCCTTCAGCTGAGTTTCTTCTCGTAAGTATCCAGTTTAGATGGATTAGTTTAGGTTATTCATTTATGGTTTTCTTAAATTTCCCCTTTGTTGTTAGTTTAGAGTCTTTGTTGAATTTTGTAGCTTCATATATATGCACTAGTGTGTGGCTTTCAGCTTTCTATAGTTTAACACATTTTTTGGACGTTTTCCTCCCCCAGACCATCTGCTACAAAGCGTTATTGGGTAACAAATGCACCTGATGAAGACCAGAAATGTTCAAGCAGAAAACTTCAGCTTCCACGAAGGGTGAAGACCCAACAACAACCTTCAAAGCCAATTTGAAAATGGGTAAGAAATGAATGTACACACTGTTTAGTCTAGAACATCATTTGTGCTGATGTCTGTGCTTTTAGATTTTATTAAGATGGGAAAAATAAATCGTGATAAAAGTGTAGTCTGGGTAAAATACACCACCTGCTTAAGCATGACTGGCTGGATTTTTAACTGACCTGCTGATAAATGTTTCAAAGGTGACCATGGACCTTTCTGGAGGATGTTGCACAAGGAGTTTTGTCATTGTTGCCACATTCTGGTTTTGACTCGACTCCATTTGACTGCATTGATTGCCTTTTCTATTTATAGATGATTGTGAGAAATGGCAAGAATTGTTTTTTTTTTGTTTAATGTTTTGTACAAGTTTGTTGTCAATAAAAACCTTTATCTATAGAAAAATTGTTTGGATTGTGAACTATTGTTGCAGGAAGAACATCTGTCACTGCAAGTTGATGCTCTGTTTTTTGTTACAGGAAGGAAGGCTGTGCTGCAACTTGATGCTATGTTTTTGTTACAGGAAGAATGTCAGTGGCTGCAGCTTGTTGCTGTGTTATTGTTGCAGGAAGACTGTCAGTGGCTGCAACTTGATTCTTTCCTATTGTTGCAGGAAGAATGTCAGTGGCTGCAGCTTGTTGCTGTGTTATTGCTGAAGGAAGAATGTCAGTGGCTGCAAGTTGATTTTTTTCCTCTGGTTACAGGAAGAAGTCAGTGGCTGCAAGTTGATTTTTTTTCCTCTGATTACAGGAAGAAGTCAGTGGCTGCAACTTGATTTTTTCCTCTGGTTACAGGAAGAAGTCAGTGGCTGCAACTTGATTCTTTCCTATTGTTGCAGGAAGAATGTCAGTGGCTGCAAGTTGATTTTTTTCCTCTGATTACAGGAAGAAGTCAGTGGCTGCAACTTGATTTTTTTTTCCTCTGGTTACAGGAAGAAGTCAGTGGCTGCAACTTGATTTTTTTTTTTCTCTGGTTACAGGAAGAAGTCAGTGGCTGCAACTTGATTTTTTTTTCCTCTGGTTACAGGAAGAAGTCAGTGGCTGCAACTTGATTTTTTTTTTTCTCTGGTTACAGGAAGAAGTCAGTGGCTGTAAGTTGATTTTTTCCTCTGGTTACAGGAAGAAGTCAGTGGCTGCAACTTGATTCTTTCCTCTGGTTACAGGAAGAAGTCTGTGGCTGCAACTTGATTCTTTCCTCTGGTTACAGGAAGAAGTCTGTGGCTGCAACTTGATTCTTTCCTCTGGTTACAGGAAGAAGTCTGTGGCTGCAACTTGATTCTTTCCTCTGGTTACAGGAAGAAGTCTGTGGCTGCAACTTGATTCTTTCCTCTGGTTACAGGAAGAAGTCTGTGGCTGCAACTTGATTCTTTCCTCTGGTTACAGGAAGAAGTCAGTGGTTGCAACTTGATTATTTCCTATTGTTACAGGCAAGTCAAGTCTGCTTCTTTTTGTTTCCTTCTATTAGGTTGTTTTTGTTAGCTTTTGTTAGCTTTTTTGTTTTTATTTGTTTTCTACTTTCTTTTCTGTCTTCTCCTTTCTTTTCTGTGTTTTTTTTCTTTTCTGTATTTTATTTTTTAATTTTTTTTCATTTTTTTGCATTGGTTTTTCCATTTGGTTTTTCGAGTGCACGGAAGGGAGTAGGGAGTAGGGAGTCGGGAGTAGGGAGTAGGGAGTAGGGAGTAGGGAGTAGGGAGTAGGGAGTAGGGAGTAGGGAGTAGGGAGTAGGGAGTAGGGAGTAGGGAGTAGGGAGTAGGGAGTAGGGAGTAGGGAGTAGGGAGTAGGGAGTAGGGAGTAGGGAGTAGGGAGTAGGGAGTAGGGAGTAGGGAGTAGGGAGTAGGGAGTAGGGAGTAGGGAGTAGGGAGTAGGGAGTCCCAACCTGAACCCAACTTCAGCTACTATGATATTGCTCATGATTGTCAAAAACATACCACTTATTATAAAGAACAATTACTGACTAAGATCCAAACAAAACTAATAAAAACATTCAAGAGCACAAAATTCCACCAAACACCTGCATACTGTTTGTATAAATATGTTGTATGTACACACAATTCCATCCCTGTAACTGATAAAAAAAGCAGCTTAATCTCAACCATAAACCAGTACAATCCCTTCACATTACATTATCATTTTTCCTCATAAATAAAAGTGTAACTTTCAAACTGACAATTTAATGCTCAAAAGATGAACTGTCAACAACACCACTGCAACACACACAATGGGATTTTCCTATACTTCTACATGTTTTGCAGTAAAGCTGCCCATCTATGTATAGTTTGCCCACAACCAGTGCAGTCCGTTTACCTTTCTGTCTGTGTTCTTTCATGATGGGGTATAATACCTTGCGCCTCTCATTGATTTCCCTGGGAAACTGGTCATTCATCCCGAACGACGTGCCTTTCAGCTCCCGTCTTTTGCTTCTTACGAGCACTTTCTGCTGGAAGTGCTCGAACTTTGCAATAATAGGACGGTGTCGGTTTCCTCCTCGGGGTCCGAGCCGGTGGACGCGGTGGAAAGTGATGTTTTTAACAGTTTCCGCAGGGATTTTAAGCGCCGACACCATGAAGTTTTTAACAAGAGTCTCTGGGTTATCCGGTGTGGACTCAGGGATACCAGAGAAGATCAGGTTGTCCCGCATGCTCCTCGACTGGATGTCCAGGACGGTCTCCCTCAGGGTTGTGTTTTCTTTTTTAAGCGTATCCACCTCTGAAGTGACCGCTGTCAGCGTGGACCGGAGTTCGTTGTTGTCCCTCTGCAGATCCTCTATCTGCTGGTGGGTGAACTCCAGGCTTGCTTTCAGGTCTTTTATTTCCTGGTGAAGCAAACTAAGGATATCGAGCTTCTTATTAATAGATTCTAGAACACTTACCTGGATATCCGTGACCTCCAGGTCTTGTGTGTCAGTCGAAGAGTCTGCCTTCTTCCTCTTGCTCGGGTTGGCGTCTTCCATCACGCACCGGACGAAGTAGTCGTCAATGAAGTTCTCAAGGTCCTCCACTGTGAGCACTACCGTTTCCGATCTTGCGCAGGCTATTTAGCTAGGTTGTTGGTTTATTTATTTATTTATTTTTAATACAAATACGTCGAGATAACGGCGGTTTGTTTACTTCGCATCTAGCAGCTGGGAGCCGCCATGTTGAATTTCGTCACTCTCGCTGAATCTCGCGATCTCACAGCATCACGTTCCCTGTGTTGTTCTCATTTTTAGTTGGCAGGCATTAAAGTCACTCAATCTTTCTAATTATCTTGCTAATTTCAAACACTGAACTGATTTTATTATTTCCTACAAACAACTAATCTGTACTACAATTAATACCAGTGTTTAACTGACAAAGAAGGTCTCTTCCCATCACACTCAAAAGTGTTACTTCAACAATCACATACTATACTCCACAGCTGATCCTGCTTTTCAAACATAAACTTGATGAAAAATTAATTTACTTATGGGGCGCCTGAAACTCCTACAACAATTACTTTACAACTACAAATGAAAACATTATCAGTGAAACATACAACAAAAAGTATACCCCCTTTATCAATTCATAGCTTCAATTTAATTACATAATGACACACAACATTTTGCAAAAATACTTTATCGAAATATTGATAGACACAACTGGTAATATATTTTGACTTATTTCACCTATTGATCATCTTGTTCTATTTATCCTGCTCTCAGGATACTCTGTAAAACTTAAAAATAAATTTAATATTTATATAATTTCCTTAAGCTACACAAATTAAACATTTAACACTATTATTTACTACCAACGCATTAATTTACTTAATATAGTTAACTTTTAAGATTATAATTAATTTTAATCCAGCACACATGAAATTTTAGTTTCTCTGTATGGACCACAGCAATACCAAACCATTACATTCTCAACTCAAAGCGTAGAAAAAATCCACTTTATATTACACAAATAATTTTACATTGACCCCTTTCCTTTTTACTACTGATCATATTAGATTTCCAATAGGAGACTATTAAACTCTAGTGTTTACAGAGTTCAAAACATTCCATTCTACTGACAAGCTCCTTACTACTCTGCAGTCTGTGGCCCAGTCTCTCATTCTCCTATAATTCCCACATTGTCTGCATTTCAACTGTGTTCAGGGAGCAGCCTTCTGATAAAAACAACACCGGGGCTGATCTGTGAAATGAAACAATTATTTAACCTTAGCACATCATTCAGTGGAGAAACAACCATCCTTCTACATTTCCATCAACACATGCATTGAGTCTATCCACACACTACTATGCCATGACTGATTTGACACTCTATACCTGTAAGAAATCTCACGACATACACTCTAGAACTAAGGCAAACACCACTGTGATCTGTTAACCATGTCTGCACATCTAGCTCATCAGGTCACTGGACATTCTCAGTGGGAGGTAGATCAAAAGATTCCTCAACCACAGACCGCTCTGTGCCAAAACATACAGTGCAACAATGACTTCATTCTTCATTCTGGAACCACAACATTAGACAATGTAGCTGTAACTCACAACCAATCAAGACATTTCATCACACTAATGAAAGGATCTGGTGCACTAAACACTATATCTCGGGCCTCCACTGAACTCCAAGGCTGACACACAGCTGTGTTAACAATCATGCATTTACACAAAGCTAGATTAGTTTCAAAAAGCTCTGACTCCTCCATCTTATCACTTTGAAGAAAAACACATGAAGAACATGCAGACTGTTAAACTTTTTTCATCAACTCATCATTACTCTGTCCCTTTTCTACACCACCATTTCCTGAAACTTAGCCTGATCCTCAGTCCGGTTCTGTGTTAAGTCAAGATTCAACCTCTTTATCCTTTATCTTAGTCAATTCTTCCTGAAGAACAGCAATGATCTTAAGTTTCTTACCTGTGTTCTTAGCTCTGACTAATGACTTAATTGCTGCTACACTGACCAGCATAAATGCATCAGATTTAATTTTAGCTGTTAATGCATCACAGTTAGATTCAGATTCTTCTTTAGGCAAATTATTCATTGATTTCACATTTTAACAACAAGTCTCACCTGATTTGGACTGATGACAACCCATGATTATTTTCTTTCACTCAAAAATAGGCATTCATAGAGTGTAGTATGACTGTGCAACAATGTAGACAGATATGGGCAATAGCAACAAAGAGATATTTGCAAAAACAAATCATGTGTAAATGTTAATTAATTAGTGGTTGGTAGCTGCCTCCATATCTCAACTTCTGTCTGTTATGTCCACTAAGTGTTATCCTTTTTTTTAATAGTCACTTGTCAACAGAGTGGTTGTGTTTTGGTCACACTTTCTGGTCACTGTCCCTTAAAGTCCCATCTGACAGGTCAGTGGTTGACAATTTGTCACCATTTGAACTGCTCTAAAGATTTTTCTGCATGATTGGCTAACTTCAACCCTTTTCTAAGCATCACATTAGAAAATAAATGTCTTTCTTTTGTTTCCTGCTGCAGCCACATTTGGTCTAATATCTTTCTATATCACATAACGGATGTCTGTGACCACTGTGCAAAAGTTCCATTTCACTTTGGAAGAGCATTTGCCTGTTCTCATTCCCTCAACCAAAGACATGTTTTTCATTCTCATATAGTCTCATTACAATTTGATCAGGGGGCAGGATGTACCAAATGATTGTTTCTGATGTTTTCTGAAAAAAAATCATGTTACCTGGCAGTAACAGTTATTATTGTGCAGGCTTTGAACAGTCTGACTCCCAGATAGTTAATTGCTGTTTATTGTGAAGCCACTGGAAACCTCGAAACTTTTATTCAGTACAAGCAAACAGCTAAATGTGTAGAAAATGTGGCCACAGGCAAGCAAACAATTTAACTTGTACAAAAAGTAGCCGATCAATTGTTACAAGCTTTCAATTAGACTGAAACTATCTCAACTTTTCCACAGCTTTTTCTGTAACGAGCACCAAATTATGATATAAGTAATATTTGAGGGGAGGGGAAAACATTAGAAATAAGTAGACTTTTGTGTTGTAGAATGATGTTTCTCCTGTCCAGTTCAGTTCATCATATCATGACCCCTCAGCAATCTTTGTATAAACTGTAAATCAATACTAGCTTCAAAGTACAGCACGAGTTACTCCACCAAATCCTAAAATGGTCCTTTCAGAGATGCCTACATACCAAAACAAACCAAAACAAATAAAAATAAATTAGCTTTAAATAATTCCCCATTAGAGGAAAGTTGTCTTTCTATTTGTGTACTGCAATTTTATTCAAACCACACATGAAACCTGGTTCAGTTCAACATTCATATAAACTTTTCTTTTGGAACTTTTTAATTACATGAATCTGCTGAATCAGTCTAATGGTACTTTTATTTTCAGTACTCCTTCAAGGACTGTTGTGCGGCTCAGTCATTCTGACAAGTAAAATACAAACTGTTGTGTGGCTGCATTAAATAGATGTAGACACTAACTTGATGATTAAATGGCAGAAGAATGTTTGACTTCTTGGTTTAAGAAGCACAGTTATTCTGCTTCTGCTGCCACTCAACCTAACTGCATACAAATCCTCCTCTTTTTCTCCTTTGACCTACATTCAATTTAAATTCAAAATCCTCCTGTATACATTCAAGGCTATCCACAACCTCGCTCCCTATCGTCTGATCTCCATCACATCGCCTCCTCCACCCGCTCTCTCAGATCCTCTTAGTCCATCCACCTCACAGTGCCCTCCATCCGCCTCAGCACCATCATGGGCAGCAGGGTTTTCTGCCGCTCTGCTCCCAAACTCTGGAACTCACTCCCACCGGACATCTGTAATATCGACTCTCTGCTTCTCTTCACATCCAGACCCAAAACTCACCTGTTAAAGACTATTTATTCTCTGTAATTGCCTCTTTCTTGTATGTATAGTTTTTATCTGTTGTGTTTGTTTTTCTTATAAAGCATCCTTGGGTGTCAAGAAAAGTGCTTACAAATAAAATTTATTATTATTATTATTATTATTATTATTATTATTATTATTATTATTATTATTATTATTATTATTATTATTATATTCTTGTGACTTTGCAGCTCCTCCTATGGGATCTCCAGGTGTTCCTCAGCATGATAAGATATGCGGTCCCTCCAGCGAGTTCTGGGTCTATCTAGCGGTTGTCTCTCAGTTGGACGTGTCTAGAAAACCTCCAATAAAAGGCGCCCAGGAGGAATCACAGTCAGATGTTTGAATCACCTCGGCCGACTCCTTTCTACACAAAGAAAAGGCAACTTTACTGCAATATGCCCAAGCTCCTGTCCTTATGCCATCCTGACTTTGATGGCAAAGATTTCCGAGAGGAGCTGCTGGCATTGCTTCCGCTGGAGGACAACACCACAATTCTCCACAAACGCGGTGAAAATGATGCCGTTGGACGAGGCGTCCATTCAGAGCGAGCTGGCTGAAATCCAGGCTGCTCTCCATGGTGCTGAAAACCTCAGCGCATTCTGGGTGTCTTGTCCCGAGGACTATGGCACATTGAAGACGCTGGCTATGTATGTTCTCACCATGTTGGGTTCAACCTACACCTGCGAGGCTGCGTTCTCCAAGATGAACTCGATAAAAACACTGAGAGGAACCGACTGTCAAACCAGTCTTTGGAGGACTGTTTGCTCATAAGTCTGACAGCGGCCAAGCCTGATGTGGAAAAGTTGGTGTCAGAGGGGAAATGTAACTTCAGCCATTAAGCAGTGTGAGTAGCACATTTCAGCCTTGTGATTTGAAATCGCTGTAGCCCACTTAACGTTTTATTTGATGTGCCAACATTATTTGTGACCTGTTTTGTTCTGCTACGACGTTAGTATTTATTTACCAAGCTATTTTAACTTATGCCAGTTGGTTTATCCTCCTTTTTTTGTCCTGAGAAGTCTAGTAGTATGAAGCTTGTTGTTGAGACTCTGAAATAAAAACCAAATGTTAAGTAAGGGCATGAGGAAAAGTTATGTTAACAAAAAAAAAGAACTGTGTGAAACAATAAATGTTAAACAGTGCAGCCTAAATAGAGTCATAAATGGTGGGGATTACTGATAGTTAAGAGTCTCAGTTATTGTTGTTTTGAGTTGCTTTAATAGTGTGGATCACATGATATTTTCTCTTTGATCCTCACAATTTTGGAATCCAGTCGCGGGCCGGATTGGACGGTTCGGCGGGCCGGATTCGGCCCGCGGGCCGCCAGTTGATGATCACTGCATTAAAATATATGTGAAACATTATGGAATCTTTAAAGTAACTTTGTTGTTAGTAAGTTGCTGCCACTTACAGCAGTATTGACAGGCTTTTTTGAGAAAATGCAGTCATAGTCTGTTCATTACACCCGTGTTTAATTTGAATAAAGGATAAAAGAAGCAGTGTAATGCTTTGTATTTCTTGTTCCATTTTAACCCTCTGAACATAATGAACCATGATCTCAAAGCTGAGTGTGTGTGCCGAACAGTGATCTTTGTGTACTGCTACACCCTTACCTCTTCCTGTGTAATTCAGTAGCATTTGCGAGCATTTATTGTCCTCTTGCACTGCTGTGACTGACACTTTGTTTTTTGCTTCATAGGAGCAGACCTGCTGGGATCTGTACAGATGTCTTGATGAGGGTGGGAGTGGTTTCAGTAAAGGAGAGCTGGATCAGTCTACAAACACATTGTTGTAACCAGTGTGGGAAAGCTTTCAGGCAGTCAGGTTATTTGAAATGTCATATGCTCCATCCACACTGAAGAAATTAGTTTTTTACTGTGAGATTTCCTCATGTTTGAGAAAGTAGTTATTATCTTAACTGTGAAATAAAAGCCCTCCTTAAACATTATTTAATCTAGTCTCTTTTTCAAAAGAGGCCTGAGAACAACAGACATTCCAATAAACTACCCTTAGTTAGTAAACTGAAACTAAATCAATCGTATTTTTAACTACTGTAACCAAACCTCCACTGCCATATTAGAACAGGATATGCTTTTATTTCTAAAACATTGCCAATGATTTTGACAAATCATTCTGTGGTTTTATTTGAGAAAGTTGTTGGCCCAGCATTGTCCTACAGGGGGCAGTTGTTTTACATTTGTCTTTCATGTGTCACCATTTGCTTGCATATTTCATAAACATCACAATCACTAATTTCCAATTCTATACTGATGATATCTTCCTGGTTTTCTTAGCTGGCAGGAGATGAATTTTTGCATCCCTACCCTGATTTTCATTATGGAGGCTCGCTTTTTCCCCTAACATTCTCCCACAACGGGAGTATTTGACCTTTAAAGTCACGGTTTCTTCTACTGACCGGCACCTTTGTGATTAATCCTTGCACTCTACTGCATGATCTACTGTTTGCTTTACCCCGTTAGTCATTCTGTAATAACAGTGCAGTTTCTGCTGCTGCTGGTTTTCACCAAATTCCAGGAGAAGAACATACATTACTCCCATTCACGTCTCACTGTGATTTACTATTGATTTAGCTGATTTAGCTTTAAAGCACAGCATGCTCCCCTTCTGTCTTCCGTTAGGCTCTGCTAAGCCTCCTGCTGCTGAAGCTTCTTACCGGAGCATTGGTTTGGAAAAATAAGTAAAAAAAGTCCAAGGATTCACCTATGTGGGCCCCTCAAAATGCTTCATTATCACTCCCTGTTTTACCTCTACTATTTTTTTCGTCATGTTTTTTAACGGTTTATTCAGTGTTATTAGGGTCCGAGCACCAAAGGTGCGAAGACCCTATTGGAATGCTAGGGTTTATTATTATTAGGGTCCAAACACCAAAGGTGCGAAGACCCTATTGAAACCCTGTGGTTTATTAGGGTCCGAGCACCAAAGGTGCGAAGACCCTATTGGAATGCAAGGAATTATTTATTATTATTAGGGTCCGAGCACCAAAGGTGCGAAGACCCTATTGAAACCCTGTGGTTTATTATTAGGGTCCGAGCACCACGAAGTGGTGCGAGGAACCTATTGAAACCCTAAGAATTATTAGGGTCCGAGCACCACGAAGTGGTGCGAGGAACCTATTGAAACCCTAAGAATCATTAGGATCCGAGCACCGAATGGTGCGAAGACCCTATTGGAATGCAAGGAATTATTTATTATTCTTTGGCGAACTTTTGAATTGCACTTTTGGTGGCCTTATCATACCCCAAAATGCATGAGACGTGGCACACACATCAGGACTGGCGAAAAATTTGATATTTTATGGGAGTTGAGCATATGTGTGGCAAAATGGCTCCATAGCGCCCCCTACAAAGTTGCAAAAAGTTGTCATTAGGCCAACTGGCACAGTGTTTAATCTACAGCTACAAAATTTTGTGTGCTTATGCAGTGCATCAGGACACACGAAAAAGTCAATCATGGCCACGCCCTAAAGCCAACAGGAAGTCGGCCATCTTGAATTAACTGTGATATTTTTTGAGATTAATAACTTAGTGGGGGTAAGTCCGAGAGACCCCAAATTTGGCAAATATATGCAACACTGCTTCCTGATGAAAAGTTATCAAAATGCTCTGCAAAAGTCAAAGGGCGTGGCCATGGCGACTCCCAAAAAAATGGATCCTTCGCCATGAAACAGGAAGTGGTGTATAACTCTGCTGTACATGCTCCAATCTGCCTGAAAGTTTACATGTATGATCGGAGTCCAGCCCTGATGACATCCATGTGGTTATATACATTGACAGTCATAGCGCCACCTTGTGGCAGCAGGAAATCGACATTTTTTACACTTTGATGAACTATTCTTAGCATGTTGATCATATTCACCTCAAATGTGGTGACATAAGCCAGAACACATTGTTGATGATTCCCAGAGAAAATGGCGACTCGTCGTCAAGGGGCGTGTCTGTGGCGGCACTGCGAATTTTGATTTCTCGCCATGAAAATTGAATTATTAATATCTCAGCTGGAAATGATCCAATCCAGACCAAACTTTTTTTTTTTAAATTATATTTTTTTGGCCTTTTTGAGGGCTTTATTCGACAGGCGCAGTGAGAGAGAGACAGGAAACAGGGCAGAAGAGTCGGGGGGAAGACATGCAGCAAAGGGCCGCGAGCGGGAATCGAACCCGGGCCAGCTGCGTATATGGGTCACCCGCTCAACGCGTTGAGCTATACGGGCGCCCCAATCCAGACCAAACTTGATGTGATAGACACCAGTCAGGTTCTGAACACATCCACATTCATAAATTTAGAAATACTCATAGCGCCACCTATTGGCAACAGGAAGAAATTGTCATTGCATTTGCACTTGCCACTGCCAGAAACTTTGGCATATCATTCTGAAAATTGGTCAGCTCATTGTTTCCTCCGTGATGATGCCACAGTGCGAAGATTTTGATGATTCCTAAAACGTTGTTGCCGTGGCAACGTATCGTTATCGTAATAAACAAAGTACTTTTTGACAGGTTAGGAACGCTCATATGCTCACTAAAATTTCCACACACATCAGGACTCCTGAAATATTTGATATTTTAGATAAATTGTCCATGACTGTTGCAAAATGGCTCGATAGCGCCACCTGGAAAATTTCAAACATTTACTACGGGCCGTATGTGTCACCTACAGTTCTGAAACTTGGTAGGCATATGTAACTCGTCAAGACGCACAAAAATGTAATTGACACCCATGCCCAAAACCCACCAGAAAGTCAGCCATTTTGAATTATATGTCATATTCTTTGACGATTTTGGGTCATTTTGTACATTTTCAAAAGCTATAAACTCAAACAGGGAAACACCGAGAGAGCTGAAATTCGGCCAGGATGTACTCCAGGCATGGGTGATCAAAAGTTGTCAAAATACTCCGCAAAAGTCTTAGGGCGTGGCCATGGCGGCCTCCTGAATTTTGATACTTCGCCATGAAACATCATCTGCTGTGTAACTGTCCTCTACATGCTCCAATCTGCCTCAAACTTTACAGGTGTGATCAGAGTCCAGCATTGAAGACATCCATAGACAAATATACATTCAGAGTGATGGCGTCACCTGTTGGATGGACAGGAAATGCTGTATATCTCGCCTGTACATGCTCCAATCTGCCTGAAACTTAACAGGTGTGATCAGAGTCCTGCCCTGATGACATTCACATGCTGAAATACAGCCACAGTCATAACGCCACCTGTTGGATGGAAGGAAAGGCTCTATAAGTAGCCTGAACATGCTCCAATCTGCCTGAAATTTTACACGTGTGACCAGAGACCGGCCCTCATCACATTTAGAGGCCGACATGCACTTTCGGTCGCTGCGCCACCTGGTGGACATGCGTGGATTCGCCGACCAGCAAGGATGCGAGGACCCGTCCAATGCTGCTTGCAGCTTTAATTTGTCTTGTTTTTGTGTCATTTGTATAATTTTTTTGTCTCATTTTTGTCGTTTTTGCATTTTTTGTTGCTTTGTAACTTTTTTGTCGAATTTTTTGTTTTGCTTCATGTTATTTGTCTCATTTTTTTCTCACTTGTTATTTTGTGTCTCGTTTTTGTCATTTTGTGTTTTGCTTTATTCGTTTTGTGCATCGTTTTTGTCATTTTGTGTTTTTTTTGTCTCGCTTGTGTTGTTTGTCCATTTTTTTGTGGCTTTATAACTTTGTTGTCTAAGTTTTTGTCTCTTTTTTTTGTTTTGTGCAGTTTGTCTGATATTTTGCCATTGTTTCTTGTTTTTGTTGTTTTGTGTCTCGTTTTTGTAATATTTTGTCTTGTTTTTGGTGGGGGTTTATTTGTCTTTTTTTGTCTGTCGTTTTGATCATAAAGTAAAACACTATATTGTTCAGTTCCAGATACCTGTGATTAAAATTAGGAGTTGTGGTTATTTCTAGGTTATTGTGCTGTGGTTTTACTGGTCCGGTCCACTGGAGATCAGACTGGACTGAATGTGGAACCTGGACTAAGATGAATTTGACTCTCCTGGTCTACATGCTTCCTTCCTCTCCCTTCCTTCCTCCCACAGGTCCAGTACAGCGCCTATGTGGGGGTCGGCGGCCTCTTTTCGGTGTTCAAGCTCTTGTGTGGCGGCCTGCTCTTCTGGTTCATGGTCAAGTTCAGCCTCGGCAGGAGACTCCTCACTATGGTAGTTATTGTACATTTAATCCGAGTCTCTTTCACATGTTGATTTGCAGAGTTGCTGCAAAAGATTTAAGACTTTAGATGGTTATTCTGAGCATTCAAACATGTCACAATTACAGAATATGTGTAGCTAAAAGGCAAAGCTGTTAATGTCATGCAGAAGCAGAGACATGTTTCCAAACAAAGTGGATTTTACAGCTTAAGGCCTTCATTTATCAGTGCTGCACTTTACACAAAATCAAAGTAGAGTAAATGCAGTCAGTATATGTTGGTGTAATGTCATATGTAGAGTTAATCGTAGTTCATATTTCTGTTCCACGTGTGTATAACTGACTTGACTAACTAGCTTTTTGTTCTTTCCCAAAGTTTCCATCGTTCTTCTCCTTCGGTATGTTCAGCAAGGCTGGTCCCACCATGAAGCAGGTACTAGCAGACTTTAATATACTTATTGGTATCATGTTTGTACCTAGAACTCAACTGAAAGTGCTTGTAGGGAGCGTACAGAATGGCTGTTTCACATTTCCTGCAGTTTGGAGCTTTGAAGAAGTGAGAGAAAATATACAGGAGGTCCTCAGTTTATGACGTCCTCGACCTACAGCGTTTCATCGTTATATCAGAACTGGTTGACAAGCGAAGCAGATGAATAGTGATCAGTGTTGCTTTCATTTCATGCTTATTCTGAGCAGGAAAAACCCTGAAATTGATCATTTTATGTGAGATTTTGAGATTTAAACCTTTAATAAATAGCACCTATGAATGCTCTTTTCATAACTCTGCCTTTGGAAGCACAAATGCATCATCTATCGTCCTGCCAAATGAAACTAACTTGAGCTACTGTAAGTCATACAAAAGAAGATATATATTAGATAAATGTCTGTTGTGTTATTATGTTAACCTTCGTGTCGTCCTGCGAGGCAAATTGACCTGATTTGAAGTTTGAAAATGTGGAAAAAAAAAACATTTTCACAGTGAAACTTCTGATGTCCACATTTTCAACATTTCTGGGAAATCTTTGAACATTTTTTGGTGAAAAAAAGAAATGTTGAAAATGTTTCTTAAGAACATTCACATAAAAATCATTTATGTGAATGTTCTTAAAGGAAATATCAGAAGTTTTACTGATATATATGGAATCACTTTAGATATTTTTAGGATCTTTTGGAAGATTTTTACTCATTTTTTGAAAATATTTACAAGAATTTTCTTGCCAAATTTGGGGGATTGTTTTTAAATAAAACTTTTAAGGGAAACTTTTAAGGAGTTATTGGAATTTTCTTCCTGAAGGTTTTGCATATTTTCAGAAATGTGGGGAATTTTTTTTGCAGAATCTTTGCATTTTTTCCAGACAAGGAAACAATATTTTTTGGTGCCTGTAAATGAGGACAACAGGAGGGTTAGTTGTATTTAATGTTTTCTGTCCTGGTAAAGCTGTTCTGACACATTCTGACCGCTCTGTTGGTGTTTCTGCTCTCATGTGTCTGTATTTATTTTGCCGGAGTTCTGTTTTATCAGCCAGGACGCTGCACCATGAAATCTTGTTTAATTTGCTCCCTCGCTGTTTATCCTCCTCTCAGATAGAGGACACCTGTTTCAGCTTAACGTTTTACGGGGAGGGCTACTCTGAGGGGACGGATCCGTCACAGGGACGACCCGACGCCAAAATCTGCACTCAGGTGTTGGGAGCAGGTGAGACGACTGCAGACCTCAGACTGGTTAATTATTATACAGTTTCTATGGCATTCCCTAAAACAGCTGGACAACGTAGCTTCTGCAGAGCATTAATTAGTCTGGAGGAAATAAAGGATATGTTGGGGATTATTTTAAATGTTAAATTATTTTACAGTCTGTGGGATTTAGGCAAAACGAAGTACAATCTCTGTGTTTGTGGTAATGAAAGAACTTCATAATGGATGATAATGTAGCTGAGAGATAAATCAGTCTCTGGATGCTTTTGTTTTGGTTTGTTTGACATTATAGGAGAACATGGAGTATAACCAGGCGTCACCGACCTTCTAGCACATAATGTCACTGGTTTCTGTGCTGTAGACTAAATTTCTAAACACCTACAAACTTTTCTGTGCTTTTTAAGCTCCGTGTTTGCTTCCTGTTGTTGACAGAACCTGGATATGTAGCGACGGTTTCTGCGATGGTCCAAGCAGCTGTAACCCTGCTGAACGAACTGCACTCTCTCCCCAGGAGGTCAGTGAAGGATTCCTTCTCCTTGTTGGTTATCTTCTATCTACAGCTCTTTACAGACATCACATGTGTAATACTGCTGCGTCATTGGACAACACACAGGGTTTCTGCAGGGCATTAAAAAGCATTAATAGTCATTAAATTGATTTTGCAAAAACTAAGGCCTTAAATGGCATTAAAAATCATTAAATTTGATTCTCAGTGGCATTAAAAATTCTTTGTACAGTTTTCAAGAAAAATATTTGATAATAATAATATATAATTATAGACTGTGATTTGTCAGATATGTGCATCTGTGTAAACATGCCGAAGCATTGTGATAATTATTCCGGCTGGTCGGGTACAGTTGCCAAAAACGGCTGGACCAGGTGGAGGAGAGCTGGGAAATGGGGAAACGCAAATTCCAGCAAAAATGCCCAGAAAACGTGGAATTCAGAGAATGACTGCAGCCTGTTGGTGGTCAGGGCTGGTTTCCGGATTCAGAAATAGTGAAATGAAGGGACAGTTTTCATATAAAAATCATCTTTTACAAAAAAAAACAAGCCGTGTAATTTGGTGACTCCATGGTCGTGGCATTAAAATGTCATTAAAAAGCATTAAATTTGACTGGCTGATTTCTGCAGAAACCCTGTACTGAGAGATTCTTACAGGAAAGTAAACAGAGTGCCTGTCTGGTCTCTTCCTGCCTCTTTCATTCATTTATTAACCCGCCTTTTCATCTCCAGGGGAGGAGTTTACTCTCCAGGATCTGCCTTCTATAAGACCAGCCTGATCGACCGCCTGCACAGCCACGGCATCAAGTTCTCAGTCAGAAACTACTAGTGACCCTCCAGCAGTAGCTCTGTAAAGGTCTCATGCTGTATTTGTCCTGATGTCTGCTGGAGACTCTGTGACCTTTAAACCCGCCGTCTTTTCACCACCAGTGTCACTGTAAAGTCCCTGAACCCTGCATCTGTTGTTGTTGCCGTTTTTTCCTGTCGCTCTGAGCTGTGTAATTTATCAGAGGACCACTGATGCAAAGAGCTTCGTAGTTTTTGTTCAAGGACTCTTCAGAAAACAGACTCCCACTGAGGACAGCTGGGCCTTTCACAAGCTCCTCTTCCTAAGACGACATGTTTTCAATCTGGGAAAATTCTAAAGTTTACTCAACATTCTGAGGACGAATGATGCTCATTTCTAGATTTATATTTCATGCCTACAGTTAATAAAACACTAGAGCTATTTACACATTCAATTTTGAACTTTGCAGTTGTGAAAATAACCAAAGTTTTTAAAAATGAAATGAATGAATTGTAGAAAACATGTACATTTGCACTTAAAACCCCAAAACATCTATCACTAATAAACTGAAGCTGCTTTAGAGTGTTGATTTAAGTAGATTTATTTTATTGTATGCTTCATAAATTATCCAAAATGTGCTCTACAATCTGTTAACTTTCTGCACGAGACTTAAAGATTTTAAGCTGTTTTATTCACGTGGATGTGATCATTTAGTGCATTTATCTACTGCTAGAATGTGTCATTGAAGATATTTTAGTGGGAGAAGCCCACCCATGTAAATATTAAAACAATAAGCCTGAATTCTGCTTCAGTTTTTGCTGCATACATGAGTTTTAGAGGTTTTACCAAAATGACAAGAATTGAGAATAAAAACTAAAAAGACATTTTTTTAAAGAGGTTTTGCGCGTGGTGTCTCTTTCATTCCTGTATATCAGGGGTGTCAAACTCATCTTAGTTCAGGTTCCACATTCAGTCACCTGGAACTGAACCATAGAGGATTTTACTGTATGATCAAAATGACAAAATTCAGATAAAAAACCCAACAAAAACAAGACGAAATATCACAAAAATGACAAAAAAAATCAGACAAATGACAAAAATGAGACAAAAAATTCACACAATGACAAAGATAATACACAAAACAACGAATGACACTCAACACAAAATGGCAAGTCAGACAAAAAACAGACAAAACAATAAACACAAGACAAAATATTACAAAAATGAGAAACAAAATGACAAAAAAATTGACCAGACAAAAAAAGACAAAACAAAACACAATGTGACAAAAGACAAAAAACACAAGCAACACAAAAAGGAAACACAAAACTAAAAACATGAGACAAGTGACAAAAGTCAGACAAAAACAACAAAATATTACAATGAGACAAAAATGAGACAAACGACATGTAACAAGACAAAAATATAGACAAAAAAGTTACAAAGCGCCAAAAAAAATGGACAAGCAAGACAAAAAAAAACACAAAATGACAAAACGATGCACAAAACAATGAATAAAGCAAAACACAAAATAACTAGAATAAAACAAAAAAACACAAAACGACAAAAACACGAGACAAATGGCAAAAGTCAGACAACAAAAGACAAAAAACACCAAAAACAAGACAAAGTATTACAAACATGAGACACAAAACGACTAAAAGCATGATTAAAATGACAAAAAAGACAAAAACAAAACCACGACGAAATATTACAAAATGAGACAAAACGTTATCATGATGTTTTACTTTCTGATCTAAACAACTTGTCATGGTCTAGAAATGATTTTAAATTTCTAGTTTTACTAATTTACAATCTGCAGTTAATGTCTTCTCTGGAATTTTTACACTTTGAGGGCCGGATTGGACCCTCTGGAGGACCACTTTTGGCCCACGGGCCTCATGTTGGACTCCTTGGTGTATACCCAACATATCTGTTTATCAGAAATAAGAGTAAAATACAGATTCCTGTCAGATCAGGGAGTCCAGACCCACTGCCTTTACTGTTTGTGTTTATTATCAGTCAGTCGTCCTCTAAAGGCTCCTCTGAGCAGAAAAAAACCTGGTTTCAGTCCAGATGTTGTTCATGTTGGTCACACGGTTGTGGTTAGTGGGACACATGAAGAGAATTAAACCATATCTGATGTTATCAGTAACACCTGGGAGTTCTGGCTGCTGGCTGACAATAGAGACTCCTAACCTTTTTCTATGAATCATGGAGTGTTTTCTCTTTTTCACAGCTCACATTTGGATTTTTAGAGCCAGTCAGCAACACAAAGACCCTGGAACCGCTTACCTAAACACAATCAGTTTAATGCTATTACGACTGTGTGATGAGCCAAAATCAGTTTGGTTTTTTTAGACTAGCCAGTGCAGTTGGTTGGGATCACTAGAATAAACAGTATTATTTCTAATACTACAGAATATTAGCATACATGGAGTGTTTTTACTGTCTGCCTCCTCCCAGGAACCTCTGAAGCCCATATATGATCTAATCTAGTGTGAAGTCTCTGTTGACTGATGACTGACAGCGTCATGATTATTATTCATCTGATGGCTCAGAGCATCATCAGATCGAGAAGTGTAGCAGAGGAAACACACACTGTGTTTGAGCCATTAGATCTGGAATATTTTCCTAGAAATTTAGGTTTAACTTTTATACTGTTCTAAAGTTTAGGATCACTCAGACCATTCCATGTTTGCCATTAAACTCCCACTTCTATCCATGTGCAAACATAACTGCACAAGGGTTTTCTAATCATCAATGAGCCTTTCAACACCATTAGCCAACACCAGGGGTGTCCAACATGCGGCCCGTGGGCCAAAACCGGCCCAACAGAGGGTCCAATCTGGCCCTCAAAGGGGGCCGCTCTTTTCTGTAATTATGGATCATTTTCGAGTCTTTTTGGAAAATTTTCTTTTTGTTTTCAACACGTTTTCTGTTAGCTTGGTTCTTTTCTCATCATTTTGGATCATTTCTGTGTCTTTGGGATAATTTAATGGAATTTCTTTTCCATTCTAGACTAATTTTCTGTAATTACGGATCATTTTCAAGTTATTCTGGACGGGTCAATATATAATTGCGGGACTTTTTGTACTTTAGTTAACATTTTAGTGATATCCAGTCATTTTTTATTAATAAGTGATTGTTTCCATAATAAATAATTATGGAATTTGTAAAGACATGATCATAATGAAGACAAAAACATTAGTTTTATTACTTTTAATAAAAATGTATGGAGATATATCCCATGGACTTCAAAAGTCCTCAGTTATAGATTGACCTGGACAATTTCTGAGGAATTTTGGACAATTTTCTTGTCATTTTCAATAAGTTTTCTGTCAGCTTGGTTCTTTTCTCATCATTTTGGATCATTTTTGTGTCTTTGGGATATTTCCGAGGCATTTAGGACAAATTTCATGTCATTCTGGACTAATTTTCTGAAATTATTGAACCAGTTGTTTGAAATCTTCTCTACTTGTGGATGATTTTCTAAAGACGAACTCTTTCCTACCACCAGGTGTCAGTGTCTCCTCTGCCGCTCATCCCTGACTAATATTTCCAGTGACACAGCCCAACATGACAGTGGAGGTCATTCCATGCCTTTGAGGATGCAGACGGGGAGCTGGGCCTTTATTTAAACACCGTCATGATGCAGCGTTAAAACCGGGAGGAAACAGGGACACCGTCACTGGAAGGATACAGCGAGGTAGCAGACATCTCAGAGCTATTTTTGGGATGTCAAGGTCAAACGGAGCTGCAGGCTATTGTCTTTTTCTACCCTTTTCTGTGGGTCTCATGTGCCTCTCTTCCCCCTGCTGCCAGCATCACTCCAACAAAGCAGCCAGAAAACACAGAAGGAGCAAACAGACAGGAAGCATCACTGGGGTAAATATCAGAGAGATGAGAGGCCGTTGGAGGGGCAGGAAGGCAGGTGGGTGGGGTGGTGTATGTGTTTTATTGCCCTGCGTTAGAGCGGGGCAGAGATTGCAGTGGTTTCCCTTTGCGTAACAGCCCCACCCCTCCTGCCCTGCTGCAGATATTCCCGTCATGTCCTCACCTCAGCAGCTCACATTCTAATTAGTTTTATCGGCTCCACCGTCATTAAGTACAGTTTGGCTGCTCGCTCCGGCAGACGGCATCAGAACTCACACCCATGAGGGTTTATGTAACAGACAGGTCCATGAAAATAACACTTAATAAACACTAGAAATGCCTGCTGCTATGATAAGACTAAAACAATATCTAAACAGAGCTGCCATACCACTCCAAACTGGTTTAATTCAGAAATACTGATGGGAAAATAGTCCTACCAATTGTTTTAGACCCTCATCTTAAATTTAATCCCCACGTAAAGAAGATGTGAACTGCTTTAAGGTTATCAGACATCATATTCCTGCCCAGGCAGCCCTACTGTACGTAAACACTGGGATCTTCTCCCAGATCTCTACTGTCTGACAGTTTGGGCTCAACCATGTACAGTAAACACATCAGTTCATTAAACAATCAAGCTCTGAAAATTATCACCGTCTTATTTCTTAAAAAAAATACAATTTACTGAGTTTTGAAAGCTTCATCGATCTTTGTTTCATCAAATGAATCTTTAAATGAATCAATAAATCATCCAGAGGCAGGATCCACCTACACCAAATATAAAATATCAGAACTACATCTGGACAGACTTTTCGATCCAAGGCCGTCACATCTGGAACACATCACCAAAGGAAATAGAAAGAACTTCTACAGCAAAAGCTAAGTATTCATGCTATACATTCTATATGCAAGACATCAGATGTTTTCTATATTAACTGCATGGTCCCTGATCAGATAAAGGAATGAATAAATAATAAAATAGATGCATTCAGGAGGGTGATGGGGTTAAAGGGTCGGTTCAGGTGTTTTACAGTGAGGTTGTTTGAGGGTCTCTGTGTTTTACCTACAGGCAAACAGGAGCATTGACACTAAAAAACCACAGCACACCTTTACAAACATCAATACCAGTTAAAGAGCCAGCTAAATTTAGAGTATTTTCACTGCTTTACCTTGAAGTCAGATTGGCCTTTCTGGAGAGAGACTGGAGCTGTGATGTTCTCTTCAAAGCCACCAGATTCCTCGTTTTAACCGACAGGATGCTTAGTTTGTCACTCAAACTAACACGTTAAAACAGCAAATAAGTAAATAAATTAAAACGTCCCTGCTGCACTAAACTGTCAGAATCAGCTCTAATGTGTGTGCAGAGCTCATTGAAGGGATGTTTGGAGTCAAAGGAGGCTTTTTATTGCTGCACCGTTCAAGGATAAATCAGAAAAGAAGTCGTGAGAACTGTTCTGGAGCTCCATGTATTAAATACTCTGATTAAAATTAGTGCGATGAGTAAAATAACAGCCTTATTTGCTGATATACACTGCAAATCCCGCTTAAATACTAAATTGTAAAGGTTGTAGCAGACAGAAGCGAGTTAAACAGTTGGGCACCAGACAGCAGAATAAAATCAAAAATAAAATACTAAACCACATGAGATAGAAGAGAACCAAACACAGGAATATCTCAGACAAAAGTCCATTCGATCAACAGAAGCCAAAAAACCTGGACACCACACTGACAATAAATAAATGAATAAATAAATAAATAAAATCTGCAGAATAATGAAAATATGGAGCAAAAAAAGAAGTTAAAAAAGTGATGGAATACTGGAACATTCAAATGCTGTAAAAACAATAAAAATAATGTAATATATCTATAAAATAATGGTATTTTAAGCAGATGCAAATACAGTAAAACACTACAATTCCATGTTTACATAATGTAAAAGAACTAATTTTCAAATTCTGACAAACTTTTGTACTTTTTGCAGATGTGTCTATGCTATTGTTTTATTTGTGAAGGTTAGCAAGATTACATGACAAATTAAACACCAAAACATTGAAACAGCTGTTTTAAGAATATTCCAGTTTGGTAAATCAGTATTGCTTTGGTGTAATTCAGTCACCGGAATTATGAACCATAAAGGAGTTTGTGTTAAAACATGTTAAATCCCATTAAACATAAATGCATTATTAGGGAATACAGAATTGTTTGGTTCAGACTGTTGACTCTTTTCCTACCAGTGTCTTAACAGACAAAATGAAAAGTTATGATGCAATCACATAAGTCACAAAATAGTTTATTAGTCAGCAGCAAAATCAAAACTATTTACAATGTGCAAAGTACAAACTGTGGTGGGCCTGTCCTACAGCGGAGGGCTAAAAGTAGAACTATATACAACTAAATCTCAAGTCTCTGGGAGGTGGATTCGCCGGCTGTTCACTGCCTGCCCCAGCTGCCCCAGCACACCCAGCCCTGCCTGCCCCAGCTGCCCCAGCAGACCCAGCCCTGCCTGCCCCAGCTGCCCCAGCACACCCAGGAATGACTGGTTGAAGGCAGCATTCTGGACCATCTCCTCCGCTGCAAGGCCGCTTCATTCTCTCTTGCCTCGCTGAGGAGCAACTGGATGTTCTCATCATGCTGGGCACAGTTCCGCTCCTCCTCAGCCTGCATCTCCACAAGTATGCTTGGAAGGTCCAATTTTCTGTTGCCCCTTTTCCTCTTGCCTAGACCAAAGACAGGAAAGTGATCAGAATCAGCTTTAGTAAGTACACAACATACAAGGAATTTGGTTTTGGCTGTTGGTGTCACATTAGGAATATGGAAGAGAATAATAAAAAATAAACAAACTATAGAAAGAGGAACAGGAAGAAAAATGAAATAGCAAAATTAAATAAAACAACATATACAGAAATTTACAGCTAGACTGGAATAAACACATTAGCAAAATGATAATTGCTATAAACACAGTAGTGCAAAAGCAGAGAATGCTGTTCATGGTGAAAAAAAAATGCTGTACATGTCCATTGGAATACTGACTATTGTACAGGTGTGTAGGAATGGCTCAGCTGTTTATTACAGTGATGGCAGTGGGGAAGAAACTATTATTGTGTCTGGAGGTTTTTGTGTACCGGGATCTGTAGTACCTGCCAGAGGGGAGGGGGGAAACAGTTTAATGTCCAGGGTGAGTGGGGTCTCTGATAATGTTTTCTGCAGTCCGTACTATAGGCTGTAGTCTGTTTCTGTCCTGCTGTGTGGCTGATCCAGAGGTGCACAGGACAGATTGAATGACTGCAGTGTAGAACTGGATCAACAGCTCCTGCAGCAGGCCATGTCTCCTCAGCTGTCATAGGAAATACATCCTCTGCTGAGCCTTTTTCAGGATGGAGTGGATGTTTGTCTCCCACTGCAGGTCCTGAGAGATTGTAGTCCCCAGGAGGTAGAAGGACTTCACAGCTATGATGTGATGTGTTTAGCCACCCGTCCATTGATTTTCAATCATGATCATGTCTTTGATAGTTTTACTTTAATAAATTTTGGCACTCTTTACTTTAACTGAAGCACAAATAGTACCTCCTCCACCACAACTAAAAACAACGTGGTGTGAACTTCATTTCATCTTGTGCACATTTTGGAGCTGCTAAGAACAGCTGTGTTTTCTTATTTCTATGTATATTTTCACTCAGTTTCACAGTTACCTAATGACTATAAGAAAAATGGTTGCAATACTACACTGCACAAGAAAGTAAATTAATTAGAGTGACTTGCTTGTTAAGTCAATGGAAAAAAATGCAGCTGCATGTGTTCTGTTTATGTGTCACTGTAGCTACATGTAGCTTTCATCAGGCGTTCCTGAGCTGGCTGCTGCACAGTTTGCATTTACACCTGTCTGAGTTCTAGGTCGTTGGTCTCTGTTCTGATCATGCTTGCAGGCATTTACACCTGTAGTAATAATAATAATAATAATAATAATGCGAAAATCAACCATGCTCTCTGTTTACCGTGTCTTACCGGTGATAAGACGTTGCTGTGACGTGCTGGAGGTTGATGTTGACAGAGTCGGTGTCCGAGCTGGTACTGGTGTCGAAGCTGGTGGTGGAGAGGAGCCGCTGCTGGTGGTGGAGAGGAGGCAGGGGAGCTGGGGGCTCCATGGCGGAGGTGGAGCAGGCTTCGCACGTCGAAAGGGATTCTTGAACAGAAATAAACACTCACCCTAAGTACACGAAAAACACGACATTGTAACTTGTGAAAAAAATAAACCTGTACGACCACTAGCTTAGTTCGTCATGCAGACTGATGTATTAGCTTCTGAGAGCTAAACGTTAGAAACAGCAGCACGAAATACAAGCGGAGCACGGAGTTAGCGCTGATGGCTAACTAGCTAGCGCTGATGGCTAACTAGCTAGCTTATTGTCTGCTACAGGAGACAACAACGTTACTTTCTAAATGTACTTGTTTGCTTAAAAGAAGCTTGTCACCAATGGGATAAATGATGTAAAAGTTTCTTGAAGTCACAAAACACTCACCATTCTTGAACGTCTCCAGCAGCTGAGTCTCCCTCCTGCTGCTCGTCGGTGCGGTGCCAGTAAATAGCTTCCATTAAACCTCTTCCAACACCTCCTGGTTGACTCACGCCGGCCGCTGTGGTCCTTGGTGGACCAATAGTCATTTTTGAGCTTTTTCAGCTTCTCCCTACACTGCTTCTGTCCTCTTTATATACAGTCTACTGTATGTGTGAGCGGCCATCCGCTCAGAGACCTCCTGATAAACTTTCTCTGTCCAGCTCCCTCTGTATTCTTTGGTCCACCACCAAAGACAGAAAAGTCTCAACCTCTTCATTGACCCACGGTACAGGTCTGGCTGTCATATTAAAATTATGACGGCAGAGAGGTCTGTGAAGAGCAATGCACACCGTCGCTGTTTAGTTTTTTTTAAATGCTGGTTTTGTTTTCGTGCTGGAGTCGCTCTCGTGTGTCGTCACTCCCTGTCCAATCAGTGGGCTGCACTCCTGTCCAATCAGTGGCCTGCACTATGTAGACGTCACATCCCGGCTCACGTCATCTCGGTTGGAACCTCAGCCGAGAAAGTACGGAAAATCGTACCTGATACCATGCACTAATCCATATGGAAACGCTCGCAAACAAAGACGAGCCGAGCCGCACCGCGCCGAGTAGGTGCTTGTGGAATCGCGGCTTTAGTGGCAGGTGAGAAACTAATCCCCCAGCAACCTCTCTGACTCAGTGTCGCGTGGAGATTAAATCTTCAGTACAGTGAGTAGAAGTCTTTGTTAGTTTAAATAGGCTTAATTGTTTGACAGAACATGATATGGATACAGACATTTAGACTCTGTGTGGGATAAAACCACTGCACAGTCAAACGGCCATTTAATAATTAAGCTACTTTACAATGTAAAACATGATCAAAATGAGGTAGCTCCATGAGATTATGCCGACTTCTTACCTGTTTGAACAATGTTCTTATATTTCATCTTCAGCTGCTGCCACATGCGCTTCTCCCCCGCAGGATTGCACCTAAATGAAATAGCAGAATAGGATGCAATTAAACAGTTTTCCTGTAGTATTATTGTGATTTAAACGTACGCATTGACTCGGGCAGCAATGTTCTCCGACGCAGTCTCCCTCTCTTTTGCAGCCGCAGCGGTGTTGCACTTCTTTCTAAAAACGTGTTCGAAGTCGTCATATGAACGCATTAAGGTGTCCAATTCAAGTGGTGTAAAAAAACGTAGCTCTCCACTTCCCCGTTGCCATGGTGACTCGTCGAATCGGGGTTCCATTGATGCTATCTTTTTATAGTTGCGGTGCACTCTGGGTGAAACTACTCCGAGTTGATTAAATTAACTCAAATCAGCCGTTGTTAAACCGAAAACTCAGAGTTTCGTATCAGAGTAGATCAACTCAGAGTTCAGGGTTACACAGTGTTTGTTGAACCTGCTTCGTGAAACGGACCCAGAGTTATTTAAGGGACGGTTTGGGCCCTGAGTTGGACAACGCAGGCACAGACACAGAGAGACTTCCAGACAGGTGAATAATGGAAAGAGTTTCATTTAAAAAGATAACTAAACTAATACATAAATGGAGAGCTGAACTGGGGAAACAAAACTAAAGCTAACTATTCAAAACCCAGCAAACACTATGAATCCAGAAACAGAAGTCAACCAATACTAAACTGGATTAACAAAAGTAAACTAAGGAGGAGTACTCACAAGACAGAGAAAAACTGTCGAGGAAAAAGGAGTCCATGAGGGAGCAGAGCATGTGAAGCCATGTGAGTCTTTGCAGGAATCTGAGCCTGGAGGGAAGCAGGCATCCAGTAGTTCATGGTCAAACAGGCAAACACTGACTGAGCAGAGTTTAAATAGTGAGCAGGTGATATTGCGGGCAGATGAGCTGATTACTGCAATGTGAGTCACCTGCAGTAATCAGCTGAGTGCAGACAGGTGAAGCAGGGAGAGCAGAGACAGGGATGAGGAGAGACAAGAGATAGAGATGATAGACAGTTAAGTTGCTTCACCTGCCTGCACTCTATTTGCTGATTACTGTAATGAGTGTCACCTGCAGTAATTAGGTCACTCCATTGACTTTCTGTACCTCACCTCCAGTATTTAAGCTCTGAGCTTCCAGTCACTCATCGCCGAGTCATCGGCTCACATCTCTCCATGGCTTCTGCTGCACTCCTGGGTTGTGGATGTCCCCACCAAGCCTTCTACCTCTGGTAAGCTTCAGCTTTGTGGACTCAACTGATTCTGCTGTCCTGGATTTTCCTTTTGTGGACTCTGTTCAACTCCTGTCTGTTTTTGGATGCTCCCAAGTCTTCAGTCTGCCAGTTTTGTTTCCCCACTAGCTTCTGGGTTCTCCTAGCCTGCCTAGCCTTTAGCTCAGTTTTTGCCTGGTTTTTGTAAGTACATTGCTGTGTGGTTTGGTTCAAGTTATTCCTGTGTGTTATTTCTTTTAGGTGCAGTTCTGTGGGGGAGAAGCACATGTGGCAAACAGGTAAGATGTATCTATCACTGGATAGACAGAAAGACAAATACTGGTCATTTCATTGCATCAACTGTCTTTGTTGAGTCTTTTCTTCCACAGGCTGGGGACCTGGAACCTTTGACTGAATTGTAAGTAACTATGCAGTGGTGAAAACTCTGGTCATTTCATTGCATCAACTGTCTTTGTTGAGTCTTTTCTTCCACAGGCTGGGGACCTGGAACCTTTGACTGAATTGTAAGTAACTATGCAGTGGTGAAAACTCTGGTCATATCATTGCATCAACTGTGTTTGAGTCTTTTCTTTCTACAGGCTGGGCACCTGAAACCTTTGACTGAATTGTAAGTAACTATGCAGTGGTGAAAACTCTGGTCATTTCATTGCATCAGCTGTGTTTGATGAGTCTTCTCTTCTACAGGCTGGGGACCTGGAACCTTTGACTGAATTGTAAGTAACTATGCAGTGGTGAAAACTCTGGTCATTTCATTGCATCAGCTGTGTTTGATGAGTCTTCTCTTCTACAGGCTGGGGACCTGGAACCTTTGACTGAATTTTAAGTAAGTATGCAGTGGTGGAAAATCTGGTCATTTCATTGCATCAGCTGTGTTTGATGAGTCTTCTCTTCTACAGGCTGGGGACCTGGAACCTTTGACTGAATTTTAAGTAAGTATGCAGTGGTGGAAAATCTGGTCATTTCATTGCATCAGCTGTGTTTGAGTCTTCTCTTCTACAGGCTGGGGACCTGGAACCTTTGACTGAATTTTAAGTAACTATACAACGGTTTGTGATCTATCTATCTATCTATCTATCTATCTATCGATCGATCTATCGATCTATCTATCTATCTATCTATCTATCTATCTATCTATCTATCTATCTATCTATCTATCTATCTATCTATCTATCTATCTATCTATCTATCTATCTATCTATCTATCTATCTATCTATCTATCTATCTATCTATCTATCTATCTATCTATCTATCTATCTATCTATCTATCTATCTATCTATCTATCTATCTATCTATCTATCTATCTATCTATCTATCTATCTATCTATCTATCTATCTATCTATCTATCTATCTATCTATCTATCTATCTATCTATCTATCTATCTATCTATCTATCTATCTATCTATCTATCTATCTATCTATCTATCTATCTATCTATCTATCTATCTATCTATCTATCTATCTATCTATCTATCTATCTATCTATCTATCTATCTATCTATCTATCTATCTACTATCTATCTATCTATCTATCTATCTATCTATCTATCTATCTATCTATCTATCTATCTATCTATCTATCTATCTATCTATCTATCTATCTATCTATCTATCTATCTATCTATCTATCTATCTATCTATCTATCTATCTATCTATCTATCTATCTATCTATCTATCTATCTATCTATCTATCTATCTATCTATCTATCTATCTATCTATCTATCTATCTATCTATCTATCTATCTATCTATCTATCTATCTATCTATCTATCTATCTATCTATCTATCTATCTATCTATCTATCTATCTATCTATCTATCTATCTATCTATCTATCTATCTATCTATCTATCTATCTATCTATCTATCTATCTATCTGGCCACCTCGCTATCTTGCCATCTTTCTAGCTTTCTATCGGGATTTCCATTCTAGCGTCGCGGCCTATCTGCCTGTGGCACAGATAGCTAGTCAGCAGAATAGCTACTCGTGTAGCTACTACGTATGTTGGCAGCCGTCCTGCAGCGAACTACTGCCAATGCTCATCCACTGTTAACTGAACAAAACAACCACTGCACACATTAACACAGCTGTTCACAAAACTCCACTCATTCACTAACAAACTTACATGCCTTAAACTTTTACTTCCACTATTATTCATTCATCTGGAACGAATTATTGTTAATACATTGTTCCACATGTCATATTTACAAGTTGATGACTAAATCAGAAATGAACACTGTGCAACAGACTAACAAAAACACCATCTAACACAAAGCCCTGTTTACTTACAAGCACCTACAAGGTAAGTTACATTTATATTCACTGAATTATTCAAATTTCTAACTAAGAGGCTAATGCAGCTCATGTTCTTAAAACAATTACCATACAACAATACTGACACATGGATGTCATATGTCTTACACTAATATATAAATTCATCAATCTACAATAAATGTAATGTTCTATTGATGACTTACAAATAAAATGTACACCTTTCATTGCTATTTGAAATATGACAGATACACTAAATACTACAGAAACTGTACATACCGTTACATTACCAAAACAACCTTTCACTAAGAACACACACAAACATGTCATTTCATATTATATATTTATTCATGCTCTTTAACCCAGTCCTCATGGAATGACCTAGAACAAAAATAAAACCTATCATTTAATCAAGATCTTGTGACTCATGTTGTTACTGCAGGAACCTACAACTTCATCCTGTGACATTCATGTACAACTCCATACTTTAATTTCCTCTATATATTTCAAATTATGGGCTGCACAGTGGCGTAGTTGTTAGCACTTTGGCCTTGCAGCGAGAAGATCCCTGGTTCACGTCCCAGCTCGGACCTGGGATCTTTCTGCATGGAGTTTGCATGTTCTCCCTGTGCATGCGTGGGTTTTCTCCGGGTACTCCGGCTTCCTCCCACAGTCCAAAAATATGCTGAGGTTAATTGATTATTCTAAATTGCCCGTAGGTGTGAATGTGAGAGTGCTTGTTTGTCTCTGTATGTAGCCCTGCGACAGACTGGCGACCTGTCTAGGGTGTCCCCTGCCTTCGCCCGAGTCAGCTGGGATAGGCTCTAGCCCCCCCCGCGACCCTAGTGAGGATTAAGCGGTGTATAGATAATGGATGGATGGAAGAAAACAGAGTATAATATGTTGTCTAAAAAATGCCAGAGAATATTTCATTGCACAAGTTAAAGTAATTTTTAAAAGTGTTCAAATTCTTATGTTTCTAAAAAACAACAAAAAACTAAAACAAAGAAAAGTCATAGTAATATGTCAATTGAAAAAGCCTATAGTATAGCATGTCGCTCTAAAAACGTCATAGTACAGCATGTTGCTCTAAAAACGTCATAGTTTAGCATGTCGCTCTAAAACTGTCATAGTTTAGCATGTCGCTCTAAAAATTTCATAGCATAGCACGTCGCTCTAAAAACATCATAGTTTAGCATGTCGCTCTAAAAATTTCATAGCATAGCACGTCACTCTAAAAATGTCATAGCATAGCATGTTGCTCTAAAAACGTCATCGTATAGCATGTCGCTCTAAAAACGTCATAGTTTTGCATGTTGCTCTAAAAACGTCTTAGTACAGCATGTCGCTCTAAAAACGTCATAGTACAGCATGTCGCTCTAAAAACATCATAGTTTAGCATGTTGCTGTAAAAACGTCATAATTTTGCATGTTGCTCTAAAAACGTCATAGTATAGCATGTCGTCCAAAAAATATCATAGAATAGCATGTCGCTCTAAAAATGTCATAATATAGCATGTCATCCAAAAAATATCATAGAATAGCATGTCGCTCTAAAAACGTCATAGTTTTGCATGTCACTCTAAAAACGTCATAGTTTAGACTTAAGTCCACAAAATGTTGTTTTGTCCCGGCTGTCTGAAGTAGGTGAGGAGCAACACAAAAACAGTCCAAACGCTGGTTTCCAGAGGGTTAGACGAGTATTTATTTGAAAGGGTAAGTTTACAACAACACAACATGTGAGGGGGTTAAAAGCAAATGGGTGTTAGTAAAATAAAAATAAACAAACAGAACTAAAAGTGAACTTCATGTTGACATTGATGGGCATTCCAACCAGGAACAAAGTTAATCAATAGGAAAAAAAACTCTTCTTGTTCACCTCTTAAAACCCAAAAACACACCGCAGTAGCACCCTAAACTAAAACTACCAATGGGTTCCCTGTTTTCCTTTGTGAACAATTCAAAGGTCCCTCTCTATCTCCCCACACATCCACCAACCACTGGAACACATCTCCAAAGTTCTGCTGGTCCAGCTCAGCTTCCCCTCAGAAGAAGTGGCGCCACCTGCCAGATGAAGGAGCCTTTTGAGAGGCAGCTGGCATCGTGATTGGACTGTACTTTGGTCTGTTCCAATCCAGCTTCAGCTCCAGAGACGGCAGGCGGGACGAGTCAACGGAGGCCGGATGGACGAAGGCATGAAGCTGAGTACAATCCAGAAAACAACAGAGGAGGAGTGCAGCAAACCAGGACCAGAACAACCAGAGTAGCATAGTATGTCTCTTAGAAAACATCATAGTATAGCCTTTGGGATGAAAAAACGCCATCATATACATCGTATATTGTACAAATAAGTCAAAGGAAAGAGACATCCACTGTAGAACTGTAGTAATTGTGGGCTGACTGATTTACTGATTATCAGTATTTTATTTTTTACTCATTTACGGTAATAAATACATTTAAAAATGGCGCTACTTTGGCTCTGAACCTTTATCTACCTGTGGTCGCTCTGTCTTCTGGAGTGATTTGATTGGTTATACGTCACGAATAAAACTCCTTTAACTTAACATCTGTAAACAAAACAAAAACATATCAACAAAGTTTTCTGTTAGAGTTTGTGTTCTTCTCACTTTAACTCAAGATTTTAAATACTTTCATTTACTGCAAATGAATATCTACTCCAAATGTCTCACTAATAATCATTATCAGCCTTAAAAACCAACAAAACACCCCTCTATACTGGACCACACTTAGTACAGTCCGGTTCCCCCTTCTATAAATCTGCTTGGAATCTTCCACTTCCTGTTTGTCAAAGTGGCCTTCTACCTGGACAGGTTTTGTTGGAGCTCATGCAACAAACATTTTGGGTAACTGCACTTTAATATGGATGGATGACACTGAATTAGAGTCTGTTTTAATGAGACTGAGTTAAGATGTGTAGCTCTGTCATTAAATAGGAAATTATTTCTCAGAATTCACAGAGAAAAGTCTGAAATGTTTGCTAGGTTAGCGTCCCACATGTTCTTTGGCTCAGCTAAAGCTAACTCTCTCCAACTTCTGGATCTCTTGAGTTGCTTGTTGTTAAAATATCTTGCTAGAGGTGCTGAAGCTCAGAAAGTCTGAGATGTTTGTTCAGAATAAGCTCATTCTCAAGTCTGATCTGAACTGTCCTCTTTTGTTTGAACTTTCCCTAAACTTAGGAGTTAATGACAGAGCAGCACATCCAGACTCAGTCTCATTTATGTAGAGATTAAACTTCAGTGTCATTCATTGATGTTAAAGTGCAGTTTTTCAAATGTTTGTTGCACATGCTCCCGACCAAACCAGTCCAGGTGGAGGACGATGTGAAGAGAAAGCTCCAGAGGATGAATATCACACATTTACGTTGGAAATAAATGTCCTTTAATTTGACATTGTCATGCAAAAGTTGGATTTCCCTTTAATGATGTTCAAATCTTTGTTGAGTGTTTTGTTGATGTTGGTTTCTAAATGTTTTTTGACACTCGGCCCCAAAGATTAAAACCTTCTACGGCTCACAAGCTGCAACAATTCACACATTATCAACTATCTTTCTGACTAAACTAAGATAAAAAGTGAAAAACTGCCTGATTCCTGCATCATGAATGTAAGTCTTTTTGGTTTTTATGACAGTAACTGAATATATTTGGGTTTGACATTTTATAAACCAAAACAAGAAATGAATTAGTGGAGAAAACAATCAACAGATTAATGGACAAAGAAAATGTGTTTTCCAACATATATGGCTGAATTGCTCCAACATTACAAAATACATACAATTTGAATTCAATTTTATTTATATAACACCAATTACAGGTCAAATTGTCTCAAGACGCTTTATTTTTATATTTTTTTGTCATATTTAAAATATGACAAAGTAAGAAATTTAAACCTCTTGACTAATCCAATTTATTATTTGGTTTTTAAGAGACTAATGGACAATTAAAATAACTTTCTCCACTAAAACTAATAAACATGAGGTCAAATAGAAGGAAAAGTTTTAAATACTGCAGTCCCACGATGACAAGAATAAAGTTTGTCAACAAAAACTAAATCTGCTGGTGGATTCCATTAAAGTCCTAATAAATGATAATAAAGTTTGATACTAAAGGTTTGTGGTGCTAAAAATCTCCAAGTAAAGATATGAAGTTGAACATGTGTTTTTAAAAAAAAAAAACTTTCTGGAGTGTTTGTCACGGCCTCCTTTACATTAATTCATCATATGGCATGTTTTTGCAACATGTTTGAAAAATGGCATTTTTTTTCGACATAGTATAGTAAGGCGTTTTTTTGCGCCAAAATTCATGATGATTTTTTTTTCACAGAAAACCTTTCTGGAGTGTTTTTCACGGCCTCCTTTACATTATTTCATCATATGGCATGCTTTTTACAACATGTTTGAACAATCGCATTTTTTTTTCGACATGGTACAGTGAGGCGTTTTTTTTGCGGCAAAATTCATGATGATTTTTTTTTCACAGAAAACCTTTCTGGAGTGTTTTTCACGCCCTCCTTTACATTATTTCATCATATGGCATGTTTTTACAACATGTTTGAAAAATGGCATTTTTTTTCGACATAGTATAGTAAGGCGTTTTTTTTGCGCCAAAATTCATGATGATTTTTTTTTCACAGAAAACCTTTCTGGAGTGTTTTTCACGGCCTCCTTTACATTATTTCATCATATGGCATGTTTTTACAACATGTTTGAAAAATCGCATTTTTTTTCGACATAGTATAGTAAGGCGTTTTTTTTTGCGCCAAAATTCATGATGATTTTTTTTTCACAGAAAACCTTTCTGGAGTCTTATTCACGGCCTCCTTTACATTATTTCATCATATGACATGTTTTTACAACATGTTTGAAAAATGCCATTTTTTTTCGACATAGTATAGTAAGGCGTTTTTTTTGCGCCAAAATTCATGATGATTTTTTTTTCACAAAAAACCTTTCTGGAGTGTTTTTCACGGCCTCCTTTACATTATTTCATCATATGGCATGTTTTTACAACATGTTTGAAAAATGGCATTTTTTTTTCGACATAGTATAGTAAGGCGTTTTTTTTGCGCCAAAATTCATGATGATTTTTTTTTCACAGAAAACCTTTCTGGAGTGTTTTTCACGGCCTCCTTTACATTATTTCATCATATGACACGTTTTTACAACATGTTTGAAAAATGCCATTTTTTTTCGACATAGTATAGTAAGGCGTTTTTTTTTGCGCCAAAATTCATGATGATTTTCTTTTCACAGAAAACCTTTCTGGAGTGTTTTTCACGCCCTCCTTTACATTATTTCATCATATGGCATGTTTTTACAACATGTTTGAAAAATGGCATTTTTTTTCGACATAGTATAGTAAGGCGTTTTTTTTGCGCCAAAATTCATGATGATTTTTTATTCAAAGAAAACCTTTCTGGAGTGTTTTTCACGGCCTCCTTTACATTATTTCATCATATGGCATGTTTTTACAACATGTTTGAAAAATGGCATTTTTTTTCGACATAGTATAGTAAGGCGTTTTTTTTGCGCCAAAATTCATGATGATTTTTTTTTCACAGAAAACCTTTCTGGAGTGTTTTTCACGGCCTCCTTTACATTATTTCATCATATGGCATGTTTTTACAACATGTTTGAAAAATCGCATTTTTTTTCGACATAGTATAGTAAGGCGTTTTTTTTTGCGCCAAAATTCATGATGATTTTTTTTTCACAGAAAACCTTTCTGGAGTCTTTTTCACGGCCTCCTTTACATTATTTCATCATATGACATGTTTTTACAACATGTTTGAAAAATGCCATTTTTTTTCGACATAGTATAGTAAGGCGTTTTTTTTTGCGCCAAAATTCATGATGATTTTTTTTTCACAAGAAAACCTTTCTGGAGTGTTTTTCACGGCCTCCTTTACATTATTTCATCATATGGCATGTTTTTACAACATGTTTGAAAAATGGCATTTTTTTTTCGACATAGTATAGTAAGGCGTTTTTTTTGCGCCAAAATTCATGATGATTTTTTTTTCACAGAAAACCTTTCTGGAGTGTTTTTCACGGCCTCCTTTACATTATTTCATCATATGGCACGTTTTTACAACATGTTTGAAAAATGGCATTTTTTTTCGACATAGTATAGTAAGGCGTTTTTTTTTGCGCCAAAATTCATGATGATTTTTTTTTCACAGAAAACCTTTCTGGAGTGTTTTTCACGGCCTCCTTTACATTATTTCATCATATGGCACGTTTTTACAACATGTTTGAAAAATGGCATTTTTTTTCGACATAGTATAGTAAGGCGTTTTTTTTGCGCCAAAATTCATGATGATTTTTTTTTCAAAGAAAACCTTTCTGGAGTGTTTTTCACGGCCTCCTTTACATTATTTCATCATATGGCACGTTTTTACAACATGTTTGAAAAATGGCATTTTTTTTCGACATAGTATAGTAAGGCGTTTTTTTTGCGCCAAAATTCATGACGATTTTTTTTTCACAGAAAACCTTTCTGGAGTGTTTTTCATGCCTCCTTTACATTATTTCATCATATGGCATGTTTTTACAACATGTTTGAAAAATGGCATTTTTTTTCGACATAGTATAGTAAGGCGTTTTTTTTGCGCCAAAATTCATGATGATTTTTTTTTCACAGAAAACCTTTCTGGAGTGTTTTTCACGGCCTCCTTTACATTATTTCATCATATGGCACGTTTTTACAACATGTTTGAAAAATGGCATTTTTTTTTCGACATAGTATAGTAAGGCGTTTTTTTTGCGCCAAAATTCATGATGATTTTTTTTTCACAGAAAACCTTTCTGGAGTGTTTTTCACGGCCTCCTTTACATTATTTCATCATATGGCATGTTTTTACAACATGTTTGAAAAATCGCATTTTTTTTCGACATAGTATAGTAAGGCGTTTTTTTTGCGCCAAAATTCATGATGATTTTTTTTTCACAGAAAACCTTTCTGGAGTGTTTTTCACGGCCTCCTTTACATTATTTCATCATATGGCACGTTTTTACAACATGTTTGAAAAATGGCATTTTTTTTTCGACATAGTATAGTAAGGCGTTTTTTTTGCGCCAAAATTCATGATGATTTTTTTTTCACAGAAAACCTTTCTGGAGTGTTTTTCACAGCCTCCTTTACATTATTTCATCATATGGCACGTTTTTACAACATGTTTGAAAAATGGCATTTTTTTTCGACATAGTATAGTAAGGCGTTTTTTTTGCGCCAAAATTCATGATGATTTTTTTTTCACAGAAAACCTTTCTGGAGTGTTTTTCACAGCCTCCTTTACATTATTTCATCATATGGCATGTTTTTACAACATGTTTGAAAAATGGCATTTTTTTTCGACATAGTATAGTAAGGCGTTTTTTTTGCGCCAAAATTCATGATGATTTTTTTTTCAAAGAAAACCTTTCTGGAGTGTTTTTCACGGCCTCCTTTACATTATTTCATCATATGGCACGTTTTTACAACATGTTTGAAAAATGGCATTTTTTTTCGACATAGTATAGTAAGGCGTTTTTTTTGCGCCAAAATTCATGATGATTTTTTTTTCACAGAAAACCTTTCTGGAGTGTTTTTCACGGCCTCCTTTACATTATTTCATCATATGGCACGTTTTTACAACATGTTTGAAAAATGGCATTTTTTTTCGACATAGTATAGTAAGGCGTTTTTTTTGCGCCAAAATTCATGATGATTTTTTTTTCACAAGAAAACCTTTCTGGAGTGTTTTTCACGGCCTCCTTTACATTATTTCATCATATGGCACGTTTTTACAACATGTTTGAAAAATGGCATTTTTTTTCGACATAGTATAGTAAGGCGTTTTTTTTGCGCCAAAATTCATGATGATTTTTTTTCAAAGAAAACCTTTCTGGAGTGTTTTTCACGGCCTCCTTTACATTATTTCATCATATGGCACGTTTTTACAACATGTTTGAAAAATGGCATTTTTTTTCGACATAGTATAGTAAGGCGTTTTTTTTGCGCCAAAATTCATGATGATTTTTTTTTCACAGAAAACCTTTCTGGAGTGTTTTTCACGGCCTCCTTTACATTATTTCATCATATGGCATGTTTTTACAACATGTTTGAAAAATGGCATTTTTTTTTCGACATAGTATAGTAAGGCGTTTTTTTTTGCGCCAAAATTCATGATGATTTTTTTTTCACAGAAAACCTTTCTGGAGTGTTTTTCACGGCCTCCTTTACATTATTTCATCATATGGCACGTTTTTACAACATGTTTGAAAAATGGCATTTTTTTTCGACATAGTATAGTAAGGCGTTTTTTTTGCGCCAAAATTCATGATGATTTTTTTTTCACAAAAAAACCTTTCTGGAGTGTTTTTCACGGCCTCCTTTACATTATTTCATCATATGGCATGTTTTTACAACATGTTTGAAAAATGGCATTTTTTTTTCGACATAGTATAGTAAGGCGTTTTTTTTGCGCCAAAATTCATGATGATTTTTTTTTCAAAGAAAACCTTTCTGGAGTGTTTTTCACGGCCTCCTTTACATTATTTCATCATATGGCACGTTTTTACAACATGTTTGAAAAATGGCATTTTTTTTCGACATAGTATAGTAAGGCGTTTTTTTTGCGCCAAAATTCATGATGATTTTTTTTTCACAGAAAACCTTTCTGGAGTCTTTTTCACGGCCTCCTTTACATTATTTCATCATATGACACGTTTTTACAACATGTTTGAAAAATGCCATTTTTTTTCAACATAGTATAGTAAGGCGTTTTTTTTTGCGCCAAAATTCATGACGATTTTTTTTTCACAGAAAACCTTTCTGGAGTGTTTTTCATGGCCTCCTTTACATTATTTCATCATATGGCATGTTTTTACAACATGTTTGAAAAATGGCATTTTTTTTCGACATAGTATAGTAAGGCACTTTTTTTGCGCTAAAATTCATGATGATTTTTTTTTCACAGAAAACCTTTCTGGAGTCTTTTTCACGGCCTCCTTTACATTATTTCATCATATGACACGTTTTTACAACATGTTTGAAAAATGGCATTTTTTTTCGACATAGTATAGTAAGGCGTTTTTTTTGCGCCAAAATTCATGATGATTTTTTTTTCACAGAAAACCTTTCTGGAGTGTTTTTCACGGCCTCCTTTACATTATTTCATCATATGGCACGTTTTTACAACATGTTTGAAAAATGCCATTTTTTTTCGACATAGTATAGTAAGGCGTTTTTTTTTGCGCCAAAATTCATGATGATTTTTTTTTCACAGAAAACCTTTCTGGAGTGTTTTTCACGGCCTCCTTTACATTATTTCATCATATGACACGTTTTTACAACATGTTTGAAAAATGGCATTTTTTTTCGACATAGTATAGTAAGGCGTTTTTTTTGCGCCAAAATTCATGATGATTTTTTTTTCAAAGAAAACCTTTCTGGAGTGTTTTTCACGGCCTCCTTTACATTATTTCATCATATGACACGTTTTTACAACATGTTTGAAAAATGGAATTTTTTTTTCGACATAGTATAGTAAGGCGTTTTTTTTGCGCCAAAATTCATGATGATTTTTTTTTCACAGAAAACCTTTCTGGAGTGTTTTTCACGGCCTCCTTTACATTATTTCATCATATGGCATGTTTTTACAACATGTTTGAAAAATGGCATTTTTTTTTCGACATAGTATAGTAAGGCGTTTTTTTTGCGCCAAAATTCATGATGATTTTTTTTTCACAAGAAAACCTTTCTGGAGTGTTTTTCACGGCCTCCTTTACATTATTTCATCATATGGCACGTTTTTACAACATGTTTGAAAAATGGCATTTTTTTCGACATAGTATAGTAAGGCGTTTTTTTTGCGCCAAAATTCATGATGATTTTTTTTTCAAAGAAAACCTTTCTGGAGTGTTTTTCACGGCCTCCTTTACATTATTTCATCATATGGCATGTTTTTACAACATGTTTGAAAAATTGCATTTTTTTTCGACATAGTATAGTAAGGCGTTTTTTTTGCGCCAAAATTCATGATGATTTTTTTTTCACAAAAAACCTTTCTGGAGTGTTTTTCACGGCCTCCTTTACATTATTTCATCATATGGCACGTTTTTACAACATGTTTGAAAAATCGCATTTTTTTTCGACATAGTATAGTAAGGCGTTTTTTTTGCGCCAAAATTCATGATGATTTTTTTTTCAAAGAAAACCTTTCTGGAGTGTTTTTCACGGCCTCCTTTACATTATTTCATCATATGGCACGTTTTTACAACATGTTTGAAAAATGGCATTTTTTTTCGACATAGTATAGTAAGGCGTTTTTTTTGCGCCAAAATTCATGATGATTTTTTTTTCAAAGAAAACCTTTCTGGAGTGTTTTTCACGGCCTCCTTTACATTATTTCATCATATGACATGTTTTTACAACATGTTTGAAAAATGCCATTTTTTTTCGACATAGTATAGTAAGGCGTTTTTTTTGCGCCAAAATTCATGATGATTTTTTTTTCACAGAAAACCTTTCTGGAGTGTTTTTCACAGCCTCCTTTACATTATTTCATCATATGGCACGTTTTTACAACATGTTTGAAAAATGGCATTTTTTTTCGACATAGTATAGTAAGGCGTTTTTTTTTGCGCCAAAATTCATGATGATTTTTTTTTCACAAGAAAACCTTTCTGGAGTGTTTTTCACGGCCTCCTTTACATTATTTCATCATATGGCACGTTTTTACAACATGTTTGAAAAATGGCATTTTTTTCGACATAGTATAGTAAGGCGTTTTTTTTGCGCCAAAATTCATGATGATTTTTTTATCAAAGAAAACCTTTCTGGAGTGTTTTTCACGGCCTCCTTTACATTATTTCATCATATGGCATGTTTTTACAACATGTTTGAAAAATGGCATTTTTTTTCGACATAGTATAGTAAGGCGTTTTTTTTTGCGCCAAAATTCATGATGATTTTTTTTTCACAAGAAAACCTTTCTGGAGTGTTTTTCACGGCCTCCTTTACATTATTTCATCATATGGCACATTTTTACAACATGTTTGAAAAATCGCATTTTTTTTCGACATAGTATAGTAAGGCGTTTTTTTTGCGCCAAAATTCATGATGATTTTTTTTTCAAAGAAAACCTTTCTGGAGTGTTTTTCACGGCCTCCTTTACATTATTTCATCATATGGCACGTTTTTACAACATGTTTGAAAAATGGCATTTTTTTTCGACATAGTATAGTAAGGCGTTTTTTTTGCGCCAAAATTCATGATGATTTTTTTTTCACAGAAAACCTTTCTGGAGTCTTTTTCACGGCCTCCTTTACATTATTTCATCATATGACACGTTTTTACAACATGTTTGAAAAATGCCATTTTTTTTCGACATAGTATAGTAAGGCGTTTTTTTTTGCGCCAAAATTCATGATGATTTTTTTTCACAAGAAAACCTTTCTGGAGTGTTTTTCACGGCCTCCTTTACATTATTTCATCATATGACACGTTTTTACAACATGTTTGAAAAATGGCATTTTTTTTCGACATAGTATAGTAAGGCGTTTTTTTTGCGCCAAAATTCATGATGATTTTTTTTTCAAAGAAAACCTTTCTGGAGTGTTTTTCACGGCCTCCTTTACATTATTTCATCATATGGCACGTTTTTACAACATGTTTGAAAAATGGCATTTTTTTTCGACATAGTATAGTAAGGCGTTTTTTTTGCGCCAAAATTCATGATGATTTTTTTTTCACAGAAAACCTTTCTGGAGTGTTTTTCACGGCCTCCTTTACATTATTTCATCATATGGCACGTTTTTACAACATGTTTGAAAAATGGCATTTTTTTTCGACATAGTATAGTAAGGCGTTTTTTTTTGCGCCAAAATTCATGATGATTTTTTTTTCACAAGAAAACCTTTCTGGAGTGTTTTTCACGGCCTCCTTTACATTATTTCATCATATGGCACGTTTTTACAACATGTTTGAAAAATGGCATTTTTTTTCGACATAGTATAGTAAGGCGTTTTTTTTGCGCCAAAATTCATGATGATTTTTTTTTCAAAGAAAACCTTTCTGGAGTGTTTTTCACGGCCTCCTTTACATTATTTCATCATATGGCACGTTTTTACAACATGTTTGAAAAATGGCATTTTTTTTCGACATAGTATAGTAAGGCGTTTTTTTTGCGCCAAAATTCATGATGATTTTTTTTTCACAGAAAACCTTTCTGGAGTGTTTTTCACGGCCTCCTTTACATTATTTCATCATATGGCACGTTTTTACAACATGTTTGAAAAATGGCATTTTTTTTTCGACATAGTATAGTAAGGCGTTTTTTTTGCGCCAAAATTCATGATGATTTTTTTTTCAAAGAAAACCTTTCTGGAGTGTTTTTCACGGCCTCCTTTACATTATTTCATCATATGGCACGTTTTTACAACATGTTTGAAAAATGGCATTTTTTTCGACATAGTATAGTAAGGCGTTTTTTTTGCGCCAAAATTCATGATGATTTTTTTTTCAAAGAAAACCTTTCTGGAGTGTTTTTCACGGCCTCCTTTACATTATTTCATCATATGGCACGTTTTTACAACATGTTTGAAAAATGCATTTTTTTTCGACATAGTATAGTAAGGCGTTTTTTTTTGCGCCAAAATTCATGATGATTTTTTTTTCAAAGAAAACCTTTCTGGAGTGTTTTTCACGGCCTCCTTTACATTATTTCATCATATGGCACGTTTTTACAACATGTTTGAAAAATCGCATTTTTTTTCGACATAGTATAGTAAGGCGTTTTTTTTGCGCCAAAATTCATGATGATTTTTTTTTCAAAGAAAACCTTTCTGGAGTGTTTTTCACGGCCTCCTTTACATTATTTCATCATATGGCACGTTTTTACAACATGTTTGAAAAATGGCATTTTTTTTCGACATAGTATAGTAAGGCGTTTTTTTTGCGCCAAAATTCATGATGATTTTTTTTTCACAGAAAACCTTTCTGGAGTGTTTTTCACGGCCTCCTTTACATTATTTCATCATATGGCACGTTTTTACAACATGTTTGAAAAATGCCATTTTTTTTCGACATAGTATAGTAAGGCGTTTTTTTTGCGCCAAAATTCATGATGATTTTTTTTTCACAGAAAACCTTTCTGGAGTGTTTTTCACAGCCTCCTTTACATTATTTCATCATATGGCACGTTTTTACAACATGTTTGAAAAATGGCATTTTTTTTCGACATAGTATAGTAAGGCGTTTTTTTTTGCGCCAAAATTCATGATGATTTTTTTTTCACAGAAAACCTTTCTGGAGTGTTTTTCACGGCCTCCTTTACATTATTTCATCATATGGCACGTTTTTACAACATGTTTGAAAAATGGCATTTTTTTTTCGACATAGTATAGTAAGGCGTTTTTTTTGCGCCAAAATTCATGATGATTTTTTTTTCAAAGAAAACCTTTCTGGAGTGTTTTTCACGGCCTCCTTTACATTATTTCATCATATGGCACGTTTTTACAACATGTTTGAAAAATGCATTTTTTTTCGACATAGTATAGTAAGGCGTTTTTTTTGCGCCAAAATTCATGATGATTTTTTTTTCACAGAAAACCTTTCTGGAGTGTTTTTCACGCCTCCTTTACATTATTTCATCATATGGCACGTTTTTACAACATGTTTGAAAAATGGCATTTTTTTTCGACATAGTATAGTAAGGCGTTTTTTTTGCGCCAAAATTCATGATGATTTTTTTTTCAAAGAAAACCTTTCTGGAGTGTTTTTCACGGCCTCCTTTACATTATTTCATCATATGGCACGTTTTTACAACATGTTTGAAAAATGGCATTTTTTTTCGACATAGTATAGTAAGGCGTTTTTTTTGCGCCAAAATTCATGATGATTTTTTTTTCACAAGAAAACCTTTCTGGAGTGTTTTTCACGGCCTCCTTTACATTATTTCATCATATGGCACGTTTTTACAACATGTTTGAAAAATGGCATTTTTTTTCGACATAGTATAGTAAGGCGTTTTTTTTGCGCCAAAATTCATGATGATTTTTTTTTCAAAGAAAACCTTTCTGGAGTGTTTTTCACGGCCTCCTTTACATTATTTCATCATATGGCACGTTTTTACAACATGTTTGAAAAATGGCAATTTTTTTTCGACATAGTATAGTAAGGCGTTTTTTTTTGCGCCAAAATTCATGATGATTTTTTTTTCACAGAAAACCTTTCTGGAGTGTTTTTCACGGCCTCCTTTACATTATTTCATCATATGGCACGTTTTTACAACATGTTTGAAAAATCGCATTTTTTTTCGACATAGTATAGTAAGGCGTTTTTTTTGCGCCAAAATTCATGATGATTTTTTTTTCACAGAAAACCTTTCTGGAGTGTTTTTCACAGCCTCCTTTACATTATTTCATCATATGGCACGTTTTTACAACATGTTTGAAAAATGGCATTTTTTTTCGACATAGTATAGTAAGGCGTTTTTTTTGCGCCAAAATTCATGATGATTTTTTTTTCACAGAAAACCTTTCTGGAGTGTTTTTCATGGCCTCCTTTACATTATTTCATCATATGGCATGTTTTTACAACATGTTTGAAAAATGCCATTTTTTTTCGACATAGTATAGTAAGGCGTTTTTTTTTGCGCCAAAATTCATGATGATTTTTTTTTCACAGAAAACCTTTCTGGAGTGTTTTTCACAGCCTCCTTTACATTATTTCATCATATGGCACGTTTTTACAACATGTTTGAAAAATGGCATTTTTTTTCGACATAGTATAGTAAGGCGTTTTTTTTTGCGCCAAAATTCATGATGATTTTTTTTTCACAAGAAAACCTTTCTGGAGTGTTTTTCACGGCCTCCTTTACATTATTTCATCATATGGCACGTTTTTACAACATGTTTGAAAAATCGCATTTTTTTTCGACATAGTATAGTAAGGCGTTTTTTTTGCGCCAAAATTCATGATGATTTTTTATTCAAAGAAAACCTTTCTGGAGTGTTTTTCACGGCCTCCTTTACATTATTTCATCATATGGCACGTTTTTACAACATGTTTGAAAAATGGCATTTTTTTTCGACATAGTATAGTAAGGCGTTTTTTTTGCGCCAAAATTCATGATGATTTTTTTTTCACAGAAAACCTTTCTGGAGTGTTTTTCACGGCCTCCTTTACATTATTTCATCATATGGCATGTTTTTACAACATGTTTGAAAAATGCCATTTTTTTTCGACATAGTATAGTAAGGCGTTTTTTTTGCGCCAAAATTCATGATGATTTTTTTTCAAAGAAAACCTTTCTGGAGTGTTTTTCACGGCCTCCTTTACATTATTTCATCATATGGCACGTTTTTACAACATGTTTGAAAAATGGCATTTTTTTTTCGACATAGTATAGTAAGGCGTTTTTTTTGCGCCAAAATTCATGATGATTTTTTTTTCACAGAAAACCTTTCTGGAGTGTTTTTCACGGCCTCCTTTACATTATTTCATCATATGACATGTTTTTACAACATGTTTGAAAAATGCCATTTTTTTTCGACATAGTATAGTAAGGCGTTTTTTTTGCGCCAAAATTCATGATGATTTTTTTTTCACAGAAAACCTTTCTGGAGTGTTTTTCACGGCCTCCTTTACATTATTTCATCATATGGCACATTTTTACAACATGTTTGAAAAATGGCATTTTTTTTTCGACATAGTATAGTAAGGCGTTTTTTTTGCGCCAAAATTCATGATGATTTTTTTTTCACAGAAAACCTTTCTGGAGTATTTTTCACTGCCTCCTTTACATTATTTCATCATATGACACGTTTTTACAACATGTTTGAAAAATGGCATTTTTTTTCGACATAGTATAGTAAGGCGTTTTTTTTTGCGCCAAAATTCATGATGATTTTTTTTTCACAAAAAACCTTTCTGGAGTGTTTTTCACGGCCTCCTTTACGTTATTTCATCATATGGCACGTTTTTACAAAATTTTTGAAAAATGGCATTTTTTCGACATAGTATAGTAAGGCTTTTTTTTGCGCCAAAATTCATGATGATTTTTTTTTTCAAAAAAAAACTTTCTGGAGTGTTTTTCACGGCCTTCTTTACATTAATTCATCATATGGCATGTTTTTGCAACATGTTTGAAAAATGGAATTTTTTTTCGACATAGTATAGTAAGGCGTTTTTTTTTGCGCCAAAATTCATGATGATTTTTTTTTCACAAAAAACCTTTCTGGAGTGTTTTTCACGGCCTCCTTTATGTTATTTCATCATATGGCACGTTTTTACATGTTTGAAAAATCGCATTTTTTTTCGACATAGTATAGTAAGGCGTTTTTTTTGCGCCAAAATTCATGATGATTTTTTTTTCAAAGAAAACCTTTCTGGAGTGTTTTTCACGGCCTCCTTTACATTATTTCATCATATGGCACGTTTTTACAACATGTTTGAAAAATGGCATTTTTTTTTCGACATAGTATAGTAAGGCGTTTTTTTTGCGCCAAAATTCATGATGATTTTTTTTTCACAGAAAACCTTTCTGGAGTGTTTTTCACGGCCTCCTTTACATTATTTCATCATATGGCACGTTTTTACAACATGTTTGAAAAATGGCATTTTTTTTCGACATAGTATAGTAAGGCGTTTTTTTTGCGCCAAAATTCATGATGATTTTTTTTTCACAGAAAACCTTTCTGGAGTGTTTTTCACGGCCTCCTTTACATTATTTCATCATATGGCACGTTTTTACAACATGTTTGAAAAATGGCATTTTTTTTTCGACATAGTATAGTAAGGCGTTTTTTTTGCGCCAAAATTCATGATGATTTTTTTTTCACAGAAAACCTTTCTGGAGTGTTTTTCACAGCCTCCTTTACATTATTTCATCATATGACACGTTTTTACAACATGTTTGAAAAATGGCATTTTTTTTCGACATAGTATAGTAAGGCGTTTTTTTTGCGCCAAAATTCATGATGATTTTTTTTTCAAAGAAAACCTTTCTGGAGTGTTTTTCACGGCCTCCTTTACATTATTTCATCATATGGCACGTTTTTACAACATGTTTGAAAAATGGCATTTTTTTTCGACATAGTATAGTAAGGCGTTTTTTTTGCGCCAAAATTCATGATGATTTTTTTTTCACAGAAAACCTTTCTGGAGTGTTTTTCACGGCCTCCTTTACATTATTTCATCATATGGCATGTTTTTACAACATGTTTGAAAAATGGCATTTTTTTTCGACATAGTATAGTAAGGCGTTTTTTTTTGCGCCAAAATTCATGATGATTTTTTTTTCACAAGAAAACCTTTCTGGAGTGTTTTTCACGGCCTCCTTTACATTATTTCATCATATGGCACGTTTTTACAACATGTTTGAAAAATGGCATTTTTTTTTCGACATAGTATAGTAAGGCGTTTTTTTTGCGCCAAAATTCATGATGATTTTTTTTTCACAGAAAACCTTTCTGGAGTGTTTTTCACGGCCTCCTTTACATTATTTCATCATATGGCACGTTTTTACAACATGTTTGAAAAATGGCATTTTTTTTCGACATAGTATAGTAAGGCGTTTTTTTTGCGCCAAAATTCATGATGATTTTTTTTCAAAGAAAACCTTTCTGGAGTGTTTTTCACGGCCTCCTTTACATTATTTCATCATATGGCACGTTTTTACAACATGTTTGAAAAATGCCATTTTTTTTCGACATAGTATAGTAAGGCGTTTTTTTTTGCGCCAAAATTCATGATGATTTTTTTTTCACAGAAAACCTTTCTGGAGTGTTTTTCACGGCCTCCTTTACATTATTTCATCATATGGCACGTTTTTACAACATGTTTGAAAAATGGCATTTTTTTTCGACATAGTATAGTAAGGCGTTTTTTTTGCGCCAAAATTCATGATGATTTTTTATTCAAAGAAAACCTTTCTGGAGTGTTTTTCACGGCCTCCTTTACATTATTTCATCATATGGCACGTTTTTACAACATGTTTGAAAAATGGCATTTTTTTTTCGACATAGTATAGTAAGGCGTTTTTTTTGCGCCAAAATTCATGACGATTTTTTTTTCACAGAAAACCTTTCTGGAGTGTTTTTCACGGCCTCCTTTACATTATTTCATCATATGGCACGTTTTTACAACATGTCTGAAAAATCACATTTTATTTCGACATAGTATAGTAAGGCGTTTTTTTTTGCGCCAAAATTCATGATGATTTCTTTTTCACAGAAAACCTTTCTGGAGTGTTTTTCATGCCCTCCTTTACATTATTTCATCATATGGCACGTTTTTACAGCATGTTTGCAAAATCGCATTTTTATTCGACATAGTATAGTGAGACGTTTTTTTTGTGCCAAAATTCATGATTTTTTTATTCACAGAAAACCTTTCTGGAGTGTTTTTCACAGCCTCCTTTACATTATTTCATCATATGGCATGTTTTTGCAACATGTTTGAAAAATGGTATTTTTTTTCGACATAGTATAGTAAGGCGTTTTTTTTTCGCCAAAATTCATGATGATTTTTTTTTCACAGAAAACCTTTCTAGAGTGTTTTTCATGGCCTCCTTTACATTATTTCATCATATGGCATGTTTTTACAACATGTTTGAAAAATGGCATTTTTTTTTCGACATAGTATAGTAAGGCCTTTTTTT